>CM033474.1:4886744-4914878 GCA_019447015.1 Hymenochirus boettgeri
GGCTTATTAATAGAGGAACATTATCACAAAATTACAATTCCACACACTTTATCAAACCTAATTGTTATTTTATGATGCATATGCAAATAATGACGGTTAGAAATATAACAATGGGGTCATACGTTAAAGGGTATCTCCACTCGTTTTTATAAGTTTTGGTAATCCAGTTCTATTGAAGAACGGGAGGTAAAGGAGCTGTGCCTTACCTTCCGTTCTTCAATAGAACACACAGGAGCCAGGAGAGAAGGTAAGAAACTTACCCGCTCGCTCGCTCGTAAGGCTAGATTTATCATATATAGATATATAGATATCATATACTGTGCTGGTTACCGGATAGGTAGGATGTAAGGGTAGATTTATCATATATAGATATATAGACACCATATACTGTGCAGAGGGAGATCGGGGCGCTGGGAGTGAGGCGAGACGAGGGAGAGTGCGGGAGATGAGGAGAGGGGGCGGGAGATGAGGAGGGGGGGGAGGGGGGGGTGATGAAGGGGGGGGAGCGAGATATGGGGGAAGGAGGGTGGGGGGAGGGAGGAGGGAGGAGGAGGGAGCGAGGAGCGTAGCAAGAGGGGGGAGGGGAGGTAGCAGCTCCACCCAGGGGAGAGGGAGGGCGATGGAGCTCGAGAGGAGGGGAGATTAGGCGCGGAGGGGGGAGGGCGATAGCTGGGGGGAGACGTGGGCTGAGGGCAGGGAGGGGCGGGGGAGGGAGGCGGGGGGGGGGAGGGAGATGGAGAGATGGAGATAGGGGGGAGAGGAGGGGCGGGAGGAGGGCGATGGAAGGGGAGGAGGGGGAGCCGGGGGGGAGAGGGGGGGAGATGGGAGGGGGAGGAGTTGGGCGGGATTGAGAGGAGGAGATGGGGGGAGAGGTGGGGCGGAGGGAGGAGAGGGAGGGTAGGGAGGGAGTGAGGGGGGGGCGGTGGGGAGGGTGCTGGAGAGGAGAGCGCTAGTGAGGGAGAGCGGAGGGGGGGGAGCGGAGGAGCTCGGAGAGGGAGTGCGCTGAGGGAGCTGAGGGGAGAGGGGCGAGCGAGCGAGGGGGGGGACGGACAGGCGCTGGGGGAGGGGAGATAGGTAGAGATGGAGGGGAGATTGGACCGGTGAGGGGAGAGGATGGGACGGAGGAGGCGATAAGGGGAGAGAGAGGGCGGGGGAGGTGGAGGAGGAGGGGGAGCTAGGAGAGGGGGAGATAGGAGGAGGAGGGAGGGGGAGAGGGGGGGGTAGGGGGGGGCAGAGGGGGGGAGGGGAAGCGGGGAGCGGAGGAGGGGGGGGGGAGGAGGAGAGGGAGATGGAGCGCGGGAGGAGTGCGGGGAGGGGAGGAGGGCTGATAGATCGCCGCGGAGACAAAAGAGCCAGACGGGAGGGAGAGGAGGAGGGAGTTGTGAGGGAGGGGGTGGGGGAGAGATCGAGAAGGGGTCCAATATAGAGAATTCCTATACTATGCAAAGCAAGAGATTCAGGAGAGAGGAGATAGGTAGGGCGAGATAGGTTTAAGGTGAGAAGAGCAAGAAGCAGTGTGAGTGGGGGGGTCTGTACAGGAGCTGGTTCTGCGATGAGCGGAGGTACGGGCAGGAACATATGGGGACACTAGAGAGGAAATATAAATAAAACTTCCTGGTAGTGTTAAATAATGTCCTGTAGTGTAAATTAATGTCTGGTAATGGTAGACACACAACAGTGTTAAATAATGCCCCATAGTGTTAAATAATGTCTGATAATGGTGAAAACACACAAAAGTGTTAAATAATGTCCTGTAGTGTTAAATCAATATACATAATGGTAAAGAACACACAATAGTGTTAAATATTTACCATTGTGCTAAATAAGGTCCGAGAAACAGGGAATAAGACATTACAATAGTGTTAAATAATGCCCCATAGTGTTAAATAATGTCTGATAATGGTGAAAAACACACAATAATGTTAAATATTTCCACATTGTGTTAAATAATGTCCAGTAACAGTGAATAACACACAATGGTGTTAAATAATGCCTCATAGTGTTAATCAATGTCTGGAAATGGTAAAGAACACACAATGGTGTTAAATAATGCCCCATTGTGTTAAATAATGTCTGATAATGGTGAAAAACACACAATAGTGTTAAATAATGTCCTGTAATGTTAAATCAATTCCAATAATGGTAAAAACACACAATAGTGTTAAATAATTCCCCATTGTGTTAAATTATATCTGATAATGGTGAATAACACACAACAGTGTTAAGATAGGTAGGATGTAAGGGTAGATTTATCATATATAGATATATAGATACCATATACTGTGCTGGTTACCAGATAGGTAGGATGTAAGGGTAGATTTATCATATATAGATATATAGATACCATATACTGTGCTGGTTACCAGATAGGTAGGAGGTAAGGGTAGATTTATCATATATAGATATATAGATACCATATACTGTTACCAGATAGGTAGGATGTAAGGGTAGATTATATATATAGATATATAGATACCATATACTGTGCTGTTACCAGATAGGTGGATGTAAGGGTAGATTTTCATATAGATATATAGATACCATATACGTGCTGGTTACCGATGGTAGATGTATAGGTGAATAGGGTAGATTTATCAATAAAGATATATAGATCACATATACTGTGCTGGTTACCGGATAGGTAGGATGTAAGGGTAGATTTATCATATATAGATATATGATATCATATACTGTGCTGGTTACCGATAGGTAGATGTAAGGGTAGATTTATCATATATAGATATATAGATACCAATACTGTGCTGGTTACCAGATAGGTAGGATGTAAGGGTAGATTTATCATATATAGAATATATATCATATACTGTGCTGGTTACCGGATATGGTAGGATGTAAGGGTAGATTTTCATCATATAGATATATAGATACCTATACTGTGCTGGGTTACCGATAGGTAGGATGTAAGGGTAGATTTATCTATATAGAATATAGTACCATATACTGTGCTGGTTACCGATAGGTAGGATGTAAGGGTAAGATTATCATTATAGATATATATAGAATCATATACTGTGCTGGTTACCGGATAGGTAGGAGTAAGGATGATTTATCATATAGATATATAGATACCATATACTGTGCTGGTTACCGATAGGTAGGATGTAAGGGTAGATTTATCATATATAGATATAGATACCATATACTGTGCTGGTTACCGATAGGTAGGATGTAAGGGTAGATTTATCATATATAGATATATAGATACCATATACTGTGCTGGTTACCGGAAGGTAGGATGTAAGGGTAGATTTATCATATTAGATATATAGATACCATATAGTGCTGGTTACCGGATAGGTAGGATGTAAGGGTGATTTATCATATATAGATATATAGATACCATATACTGTGTGTGGTTACCGATAGGTAGGATGTAAGGGTAGATTTATCATATATAGATATATATACCATAACGTGCTGGTTACGATAGGTAGGATGTAAGGGTAGATTATCATATATAGATATATAGATACCATATACTGTGCTGGTTACGATAGGTAGGATGTAAGGGTAGATTTATCATATATAGATATAAGATACCATATACGTGCTGGTTACCGATAGGTAGGATGTAAGGGTAGATTATCATATATAGATATATAGAACCATATACGTGCTGGTTTCCAGATAGGTAGGATGTAAGGGTAGATTATCATATATAGATATATAGATACCATATACTGTGCTGGTTACAGATAGGTAGGATGTAAGGGAGATTTATCATATATAGATATATAGATACCATATACTGTGCTGGTTACGATAGGTAGGATGTAGGGTAGATTTATCATATAAGATATATAGATACCATATACTGTGGTGGTACCAGATAGGTAG
Source organism: Hymenochirus boettgeri (assembly GCA_019447015.1). Taxonomy (NCBI): domain Eukaryota; kingdom Metazoa; phylum Chordata; class Amphibia; order Anura; family Pipidae; genus Hymenochirus; species Hymenochirus boettgeri. Next base: position 4,890,603 of record CM033474.1, read on the forward strand.
GATGTAAGGGTAGATTTATCATATATAGTATATAGATCCATATACTGTGCTGGTTACCAGATAGGGTAGGATGTAAGGGTAGATTTATCTATATAGATATATAGATACCATATACTGTGCTGGTTACAGATAGGTAGGATGTAAGGGTAGATTTATCATATATAGATATATAGATACCATTACTGTGCTGGTTACCGGATAGTAGGATGTAAGGGTAGATTTTTCATATATAGATATATAGATACCATATACTGTGCTGGTTACCGATAGGTAGGATGTAAGGTAGATTTATCATATATAGATATATAGATACCATAACTGTGCTGGTTACCGATAGGTAGGATGTAAGGGTAGATTTATCATATATAGATATATAGATACCATATACTGTGCTGGTTACCGGATAGGTAGGATGTAAGGGTAGATTTATCATATATAGATATATAGATACCATATACTTTGTGCTGTTACCGAGATAGGTAGGATGTAAGGTGTAGATTTATCATATATAGATATATAGATACCATATACTGGCTGGTTACCGGATAGGTAGGATGTAAGGGTAGATTTAGATATGTATAGTGTATGATATATCATATATAGGATTAAATAAGTTAGGATGTGTACAGATTTTATATACTGTAGACTGGACGGGTAATTTGTGGTAGTGTAAGTGGTTAGAGTACAGAAGAGGTAGTGATTTTAATTAGATATAAGATAGATTATATACCATATACTGTGCTGGTTACCGGATAGGTAGGATGTAAGGGTAGATTTACATATATGATATATGATACCATATACTGTGTGGGTTACCGGATAGGTAGGATGTAAGGGTAGAGTATCATAATATAGATATATAGATACCTATACTGTGCGGCTGGTTACGGATAGTGTAGGATGTAAGGGTAGGTAGATTTGATTCATTATAGAATATAGATACCATATACTGTGCTGGTTTACCGGATGATGAGGTAGGATGTAGGGTAGATTTATGATATATATATAGATACCAATGTTATGTATAACCAGATTTTTACTGGTAGAGGATGTAGGGTGGTAGATTATCGGAGTACTATACTAGTGCTGGTTACCGGATAGGTAGGATTGTAAGGGTAGATTTATATATAGAATATTAGGATGTGGTTACCGGATGGTAGGATGTAGGTGTTTTCATTATACGTAGATTTTATGGAGTGAAGGGGATTACCATATAACTGTGCTTGTTCCGGTGGTAGGGATAGGGTATATTTAAGATTATTGATTACTGATGCTTACTAAGAGTGTGTGGTTCATAGTAATAGAGATTATAGTAGATTGTATTATGATTATCTGTAACGCAGTAGAGGTGTAAGAGTATCTATTCGACTGCTAGGGAGGTGTAAGGGTAGATATTAATTTAAATAGATATATAGACCCGATAGCTGTACGGATATAGGATGTAGGATTTTACATATAGACCATTGTGCTGGTTACGGATAGGTAGGATGTAAGGGTAGAGTTTATACATATATAGATATATAGATACCTATACGTGGCTGGTTACGCGATAGGTAGGAGTAGGGAGATTATAATATATAGATATATAGATACCATATACTGTGCTGGTTACCGGATAGGTAGGAGTAAGGTGGTAGATTTATCATATATAGATATATAAGATATCATATATCTGTGCTGGTTACCGATAGGTAGGATGTAAGGGTAGATTTATCATATATAGATATATAGAATCATATACTGTGCTGGTTACCGGATAGGATGATGTAAGGGTAGATTTACATAATAGATATATAGATAATATACTGTGCTGGTTACCGGATAGGTAGGATGTAAGGGTAGATTTCATATATAGATATATAGATCCATATACTGCTGGTTACCGATAGGTAGGATGTAGGGTAGATTTATCATATAGATATAGATATCATACTGTGCGGTTACCGGGAGGTAGGAGTAAGGGTAGATTTATCATATATAGATATATAGATACCATATACTGTGCTGGTTACAGATAGGTAGGATGTAAGGGTAGATTTATCATATATAGATATATAGATACCATATACTGTGCTGTTACCAGATAGGTAGGATGAAGGGTAGATTTATCATATATAGATATATAGATACCATATACTTTGCTGGTTACCAGATAGGTAGGATGTAAGGGTGTATTTATCATATATAGATATAGAGACTATCATACTGTGCTGGTTACCAGATAGGTAGGATGTAAGGGTAGATTTATAATATATAGATATATAGATACCATATACTGTGCTGGTTACGATAGGTAGGATGTAAGGGTAGATTTATCATATATAGATATATAGATACCAATACTGTGCTGGTTACAGATAGGTAGGATGTAAGGTAGATTTTTCATAATAGATATATAGATACCATATACTGTGCTGGTTACCGGATAGGTAGGATGTAAGGGTAGATTTATCATATATAGATATATAGATACCATATACTGTGCTGGTTACCGGATAGGTAGGATGTAGGGTAGATTTATCATATAAGATATATATATACATATACTGTGCTGGTTACCGATAGGTAGGATGTAAGGGTAGATTATCATATATAGATAATAGATACCATACATGTGCTGGTTACCGATAGGTAGGATGTAAGGGGATTATCATATTGATATATAGATACCATATATGTATGCTGGTTACAGGATAGGTAGGATGTAAGGGTAGATTTATCATATATAGATAATATAGATACCATACTGGCTGGTTACCAGATAGGTAGGATGTAAGGGTAGATTATCATATATAGATATATAGATCATCATATATACTGTGCTGGTTACCGATAGGTAGGATGTAAGGTAGATTTATCATATATAGATATATAGATACCAATTACGTGCTGGTTCAGATAGGTAGGATGTAAGGGTAGAATTATCATATATAGATATATAGATTACCATATACTGTGCTGTACCAGATAGGTAGGATGTAAGGGTAGATTTATCATATATAGATATATAGATACCATATACTGTGCTGGTTACCGGATAGGTAGGATGTAGGGTAGATATCATATGTAGATATATAGATACCAGTATTACTGTGCTGGTTACCAGATGGTAGGATGTAAGGGTAGATTTATTCATATATAGAATAATAGATACCATATACTGTGCTGGTTACCGAGAGGGAGATCGGGGCGCTGGGAGTGAGGCGAGACGAGGGAGAGTGCGGGAGATGAGGAGAGGGGGCGGGAGATGAGGAGGGGGGGGAGGGGGGGGTGATGAAGGGGGGGGAGCGAGATATGGGGGAAGGAGGGTGGGGGGAGGGAGGAGGGAGGAGGAGGGAGCGAGGAGCGTAGCAAGAGGGGGGAGGGGAGGTAGCAGCTCCACCCAGGGGAGAGGGAGGGCGATGGAGCTCGAGAGGAGGGGAGATTAGGCGCGGAGGGGGGAGGGCGATAGCTGGGGGGAGACGTGGGCTGAGGGCAGGGAGGGGCGGGGGAGGGAGGCGGGGGGGGGGAGGGAGATGGAGAGATGGAGATAGGGGGGAGAGGAGGGGCGGGAGGAGGGCGATGGAAGGGGAGGAGGGGGAGCCGGGGGGGAGAGGGGGGGAGATGGGAGGGGGAGGAGTTGGGCGGGATTGAGAGGAGGAGATGGGGGGAGAGGTGGGGCGGAGGGAGGAGAGGGAGGGTAGGGAGGGAGTGAGGGGGGGGCGGTGGGGAGGGTGCTGGAGAGGAGAGCGCTAGTGAGGGAGAGCGGAGGGGGGGGAGCGGAGGAGCTCGGAGAGGGAGTGCGCTGAGGGAGCTGAGGGGAGAGGGGCGAGCGAGCGAGGGGGGGGACGGACAGGCGCTGGGGGAGGGGAGATAGGTAGAGATGGAGGGGAGATTGGACCGGTGAGGGGAGAGGATGGGACGGAGGAGGCGATAAGGGGAGAGAGAGGGCGGGGGAGGTGGAGGAGGAGGGGGAGCTAGGAGAGGGGGAGATAGGAGGAGGAGGGAGGGGGAGAGGGGGGGGTAGGGGGGGGCAGAGGGGGGGAGGGGAAGCGGGGAGCGGAGGAGGGGGGGGGGAGGAGGAGAGGGAGATGGAGCGCGGGAGGAGTGCGGGGAGGGGAGGAGGGCTGATAGATCGCCGCGGAGACAAAAGAGCCAGACGGGAGGGAGAGGAGGAGGGAGTTGTGAGGGAGGGGGTGGGGGAGAGATCGAGAAGGGGTCCAATATAGAGAATTCCTATACTATGCAAAGCAAGAGATTCAGGAGAGAGGAGATAGGTAGGGCGAGATAGGTTTAAGGTGAGAAGAGAAGAAGCAGTGTGAGTGGGGGGGTCTGTACAGGAGCTGGTTCTGCGATGAGCGGAGGTACGGGCAGGAACATATGGGGACACTAGAGAGGAAATATAAATAAACTTCCTGGTAGTGTTAAATAATGTCCTGTAGTGTAAATTAATGTCTGGTAATGGTAGACACACAACAGTGTTAAATAATGCCCCATAGTGTTAAATAATGTCTGATAATGGTGAAAACACACAAAAGTGTTAAATAATGTCCTGTAGTGTTAAATCAAATACCGATAATGGTAAAGAACACACAATAGTGTTAAATATTTACCCATTGTGCTAAATAATGGTCCGAGAAACAGTGAATAACATACAATAGTGTTAAATAATGCCCATAGTGTTAATCAATGTCTGGAAATGATAAAGAATACACAATAGTGTTAAATAATGCCCCATAGTGTTAAAATGTCTGATAATGGTGAAAAACACACAATAATGTTAAATATTTCCACATTGTGTAAATAATGTCCAGTAACAGTGAATAACAACAATGGTGTTAAATAATGCCTCATAGTGTTAATCAATGTCTGGAAATGGTAAAGAACACACAATGGTGTAAATAATGCCCCATGTGTGTTAAATTAAATAATGTCTGATTAGCTGAAAAAAACACACAATAGTGTTAAATATGTCCTGTAATGTTAAATCAATTCCAATAATGGTAAAAACACACAATAGTGTTAAATAATTCCCCATTGTGTTAAATTATATCTGATAATGGTGAATAACACACAACAGTGTTAAATAATGCCCCATAGTGTTAAATAAAATCCTATAATGGTGAACAACACACAATAGTGTTAAATAATGTCCATTAATGGTGATAAACACACAATAGTGTTAAATAATTCCCCATGGTGTTAAATTATATCTGATAATGGTGAATAACACACAACAGTGTTAAAATGGGGATATTTAACACTATTGTGTGTTTTTACCACTATTGGAATTGATTTAACATTACAGGACATATTTAACACTATTGTGTGTTTTTTCAGCTAATCAGACATTATTTAATTTAACACACATGGGGCATTATTTAACACCATTGTGTGTTCTTTACCATTTCCAGACATTGATTAACACTATGAGGCATTATTTAACACCATTGTGTGTTATTCACTGTTACTGGACATTATTTAACACAATGTGGAAATATTTAACATTATTGTGTGTTTTTCACCATTATCAGACATTATTTAACACTATGGGGCATTATTTAACACTATTGTGTATTCTTTATCATTTCCAGACATTGATTAACACTATGGGCATTATTTAACACTATTGTATGTTATTCACTGTTTCTGGACCTTATTTAGCAAATGGGTAAATATTTAACACTATTGTGTGTTCTTTACCATTATCGTATTTGATTTAACACTACAGGACATTATTTAACACTTTTGTGTGTTTTCACCATTATCAGACATTATTTAACACTATGGGGCATTATTTAACACTGTTGTGTGTCTACCATTACCAGACATTAATTTACACTACAGGACATTATTTAACACTACCAGGAAGTTTATTTATATTTCCTCTCTAGTGTCCCCATATGTTCCTGCCCGTACCTCCCTCATCGCAGAACCAGCTCCTGTACAGACCCCCCCACTCACACTGCTTCTTCTCTCCACCTTAAACCTATCTCGCCCTACCTATCTCCTCTCTCCTGAATCTCTTGCTTTGCATAGTATAGGAATTCTCTATATTGGACCCCTTCTCGATCTCTCCCCCACCCCCTCCCTCACAACTCCCTCCTCCTCTCCCTCCCGTCTGGCTCTTTTGTCTCCGCGGCGATCTATCAGCCCTCCTCCCCTCCCCGCACTCCTCCCGCGCTCCATCTCCCTCTCCTCCTCCCCCCCCCCTCCTCCGCTCCCCGCTTCCCCTCCCCCCCTCTGCCCCCCCCTACCCCCCCCTCTCCCCCTCCCTCCTCCTCCTATCTCCCCCTCTCCTAGCTCCCCCTCCTCCTCCACCTCCCCCGCCCTCTCTCTCCCCTTATCGCCTCCTCCGTCCCATCCTCTCCCCTCACCGGTCCAATCTCCCCTCCATCTCTACCTATCTCCCCTCCCCCAGCGCCTGTCCGTCCCCCCCCTCGCTCGCTCGCCCCTCTCCCCTCAGCTCCCTCAGCGCACTCCCTCTCCGAGCTCCTCCGCTCCCCCCCCTCCGCTCTCCCTCACTAGCGCTCTCCTCTCCAGCACCCTCCCCACCGCCCCCCCCTCACTCCCTCCCTACCCTCCCTCTCCTCCCTCCGCCCCACCTCTCCCCCCATCTCCTCCTCTCAATCCCGCCCAACTCCTCCCCCTCCCATCTCCCCCCCTCTCCCCCCCGGCTCCCCCTCCTCCCCTTCCATCGCCCTCCTCCCGCCCCTCCTCTCCCCCCTATCTCCATCTCTCCATCTCCCTCCCCCCCCCCGCCTCCCTCCCCCGCCCCTCCCTGCCCTCAGCCCACGTCTCCCCCCAGCTATCGCCCTCCCCCCTCCGCGCCTAATCTCCCCTCCTCTCGAGCTCCATCGCCCTCCCTCTCCCCTGGGTGGAGCTGCTACCTCCCCTCCCCCCTCTTGCTACGCTCCTCGCTCCCTCCTCCTCCCTCCTCCCTCCCCCCACCCTCCTTCCCCCATATCTCGCTCCCCCCCCTTCATCACCCCCCCCTCCCCCCCCTCCTCATCTCCCGCCCCCTCTCCTCATCTCCCGCACTCTCCCTCGTCTCGCCTCACTCCCAGCGCCCCGATCTCCCTCTACAGGACTTCAAAGTCTATATCTGCAAACCAACTACACATGTAACAAGTGTAACTAGGGTTCTTGTGGATAATATCCATAGATTAGAATATGTAAGTATGAGTCTACAGAGCTTTCCATGACTAAATCAATAGGCTGGAGTATTACACCAGGATATTTACATCACACTACCATGTTCACAACTGTTCCATAGGCTGGTGGCCATCCTTGCTCCTCATGCTTTTTATTTTGCATTTATTGGTGAGAAAGTTGCTTTGCTTATTCACTCGGAGAGAAGTATTTGAACATTTTTCAAAGAAACAATGAATTATTCATTTTTGATCTGTTCTTACCATTATGACAAGCATCCTGCTGGCTTCATATTATAGCAAGTTGAAGAACGAAAAAAAAAAAAGACGAGATCTGAAATTTGGAATCCTAAGTGCTGAACTTGAGAAGGAATAAGTGCACAAGTGCTAAATGCCTGGAATTTATTTGTATAATAAATACGAGCTAACGATCATTTGACATATCACACATGCATTTATACCTCCCTAATGTTTAGTTACACCCTGTAATCTACATTCCTTCTGAAGGAGAAAGGACCTCTTTTTTCTTATTTCATGTATTCTGGCGCTTGCCTAGCTGTTCCTGTTATTCTCTCCTGGTAAGGGTAAAATTTATCAAGATTCAGCACCTTTTAACTGTGCATTTGATAAGAAATAAGAATGAGAATAGACTGATACGTTTTCACCGTTAGATGTCTCTGGGCAAAAGGGGTCATTGCGAGAAGGAAATACGATGTTACAAGATGTAAGCTCTTCTGCGAAAGGGTTGAACACCTTAAAATTCTCAAATTATTTGCATTTTAGAGACAGGGCAACGTTAGGAATGTTTCAAGAGGTTGAGAACATAAGAAGCTCTTAGCTCAAACACTGAAGAAGAACTAAAGTCTCCTGCTATGTTAAAATTACTGGTCTTGCTCCAAACCACAAGAATAAAATGTATCGTAAAAGTACCTGGTCTTCTCCACCCCTCTTTGATTGAGTCTTTATTTAGATTGAATATAATATAAATAAAGGGGGGAAAGTCAAAGGAAGGGTTGTTGTTATGGTCTTAGAAGTTCTTAGGGCAATTATCATCTCCTAATTGACCCCTTCCAAGACAATAGTATCCAGAGGGACGACCTAACAATGGTGTCCCCGCCCCAGGTTCTTTCAATCCTGAGAACACAACCTGCAAAGTTTGGCTTCATGAGCTGCTTACAGGACTCCCCTGCCATAGTCCCCGGACTATGGCAGGATAATCAATGGGAACACACACTCTGCAAGGAGTGCATCTTCGCATTGGTTAAAAACTCAGAATAAAGAATTGGATCTGGAGCTGGCTTCAGTGGGATTGTTCCGCTTCATGATGGTATACCCAGGGGGGAGAACCAAGCAGTTTAGGTCCTCACCCTGGGCACTATCACGGAGAGAGTGTGTGTGTTGTCTGTGCATGTGTGTGGGGCAGTTGGTGATAATTGTCCTTTAACCTTTGTACTATTTAGCAGCATTGCAAATAGTTATAGAATCCTTATGAGGGATGTGATAACGTTGTGACCCAAACTCGATTTTGAAACTACAGAAAGAACACGATGCGGAACTACAGGGACTTTTTAGAAACTTTAGGCCGGTGTTCCACCTGCCAATGCTCCAATACTGAATACCAATGTTATTCATTTCAAATATTACAGAAATCCTACAGGTGCAGTGAGCCGCTAAACCATATAAAGTACATTTTAAAATCATTACTAATAATACAAGGACATTGTGTGAATTGACTGGGGGCATATGGAGTTTAGATGAGCAAATAATATGCAAGCAAAGTAGTAGAAACCTTAAAAGATGCACAGAATTCTAACTAAAATAGAAGTATAACGGTAAAGGCTGAATGGATACTGTGGTTAACTAGCCTGGGCAAAATCTATATCACTTCGTACATTCCGAGGTTGAAAATATATGAGCGGCAGAAAGTAGGAGTTAATATTGATATTTTATAGGTCATGAATAAAACGGTGCTCAGCTCTAAAGGGCCCATCTACAGTAACTGCTCAGAGGAAAGTAATGGGTTGATATGACGGATACAAAAATATGAAATGTACGAAAGGAATGAAGAACTATTAGCTAGAAAATGAAAGACTATGAATTCGGAGAGAGGAAGCTGGATAGTAACATAAGGAAACCTTTCTTTATGTCAGCAGATATTAAATCGTATATAGAGATGAACTAAACCATTGAGTTTCAGTGGATCAATCAAGATTTTTTAATTTTTCGACACAGAATATGAAAATTCTACCCCGAATTTCAGCAAAAATTCCGCCCTTTTCAAATTCTCAAAGTTCTGTATATTTTCTTAACCGGCACTTCCGCCAAAATAAACAGGTTGGTTGGAAACTGGAATTCATCATAATTTTATAATTGTTTTTATTTAAATTGCACATTGACCCAAAGATCTTTCAATCTATTTACCCTACCACACACACATAAGCTAACAGTCCATCTTGTGTGATTGATGGAAACTGTAGTATTGGTGGAAACCCACACAGCTCAAAAATGTATACAAACTCCCTACACTTGTGACCAACAAAGATTTGAACCCAGGACTCAGTGATGCAGTAAGTGATATGTACAGAGAGGACACACATCATTACACCAAATATTACAAATATCAACAAAGACAAAGAACGGACTAATACAATAAATTGTTTTCTATACAGGGAAAGGCCTGACAAAATTGTGCTAGAATGTTTTCAAAATATGAAGAGAGTCGACCATATAAAGAACTTGTGTTCAGAAACTGCAGATTAAAAAAACATTAACAACAAAAATGTTCAATATCAAAAGCCCCCACCTATCAACTCCCTTAAGGACAGGGAGAGAATCCTCTTCTTTCCATGGTTGAAGCACACTGAGCATGTGCTGAGCCAATGACTCACATGAATGCAATTTTTTTTTTTTTCAACTGATCAACAAAGAAGATAAGGATTGGCAACAACCAGGCAGGGGCATACCTGCAGGGGCCCGGGTCCCCCCGTGAGATTAGAGGCCGGGCCCCTGACCTCCTTCCCCCTCCATGATGTCTTCCCGATCAGCCCTTTTAAAACAGCTGATCACACGGATCAAAAAACATACACGCAAGCTGTTTAAAAGACCCGGACTTCCGAAACTGAGCCAAATTCGGGCACGGTCTTTATACAGCTGAGTTGCATGTTTCATTCAAACACGTGATCAGCTGTTCAAATAAGGCTGATCGCTGCAGCGCATATGGGCTTGTGGCAGGGGCGGTAGTATTACTCCACTGCAATCAGTTTGCATAGAATATCAATAGTATCAATAGAAATGGTTGTTTTAGTGAAAGGAGAGGCAGTTGAGTAAGGGAACCAGTAGTGCCCTCATAAAGATGGCAAAAATGTGCATGCTATAAAATATAGTTTAAATGGAGCCATTTAGTTCATGATAGCACAACTTTGATACATAATTTGGATGTCGAAGTTGTTTATAAACAGGACATTTACCCTTTAAGATGAGTTTTGTGGTGGTTTTAGCAATTTGAAAATAGCTGACAACTGCCACATAGCATCTCTTTCACTTGACTTTTTTTGTTCACAGCCGCAACGAGCAGATGATTTAAAAGATGTGTACACTGGGAAGTGTTTTTATATTATTACATTTTCTAATACTGGAAACTATAATTCATCCCAACTATCACCATTTTTTTGTTGATATGTCCCCTATTTCTTTACATATCTGAAACATCTTACATTTCAGCTGTCAATCAAGTACCTTAGTATCATAAACTCTTCTGTTATGTATAGTTTTGCTGTAGCTGGAATGATGACAGTTGGTAAATAAACTTGCATGGTGGGAAATTCCCTCCCCCAATGCTGCCTCATAGGGACTACTGAGCATGCTTGCCCTCACAGAGAGTCAGATACTCTGGCAGGGAGCGGGGGACTGTCCTAAAACAAAAAAAGTAGTGGATTGTAGAAGTCATGCAGCAACACAAAACACATCAGAGTAAGTGCTGCTTACATATTCATTATAGAATGAAATGAGGCAAAGTACATTTTTAGTGTACATTTCCTTTAAGCCATGCAATGGTTTAAAACAGGATCTGAAACAAGACTGGAAGAACCAAGAGCCATTATAATTTTATCAAGAATCCAGAGCATTGGCACGTTTTATACAGTACATTCCCACAACAGTCTTCTTTAAACAACTAAAAAAAAAAAAATCAGTTTCCAAATCCTAGGAAATCATTCACACCTATCAGCCTTTTCTACTATTTTCCTGGAAGGCTACAGATAATGGTTTTCATGACAATGGTTTAACCTGTATTAGTGAGAAGCAAAATGGAACTGCAGAGGAACTCAAGCATTCATCTCCGAATTGGAGATTTTCTCTAATCTCGCTGACTCTATGCACCAAGCAATGTCATCTGGAATCAGACAAGGGTTTAAGATGCTGCAAGCAGCTTCTAACGATATCCCAACACTGCCTGGCTGAATAGATTGTCCCATCAACTTATTACATATAAATAGTTATAATCCAAGGAAAGATAAACGCGAGTTTGCTTACCTATACTTATATTCACTGTATATAAATTGCAGGGAAAAAAACACAAATAAAAAGATTATTATAGTTGGAAATTGTAGCACCACACATTCAGTGATACAATGAAACACATTATATAAATTGTGGTTACATTCGTAGTAGGCAAATACAAACAAATTTGTAAGATCACAAGTTGTAGAGAAAAGACAACTATTTATTTAAACAATTGAATTACTGTTTCATTCTTTAATCCACCCCACTCAAGAAAAAAAAAAAAAAAAAAACATTGCATCAGTTTCTTTGCAATTGGATCTACTCATAGGGGACCTTTCATGCCAAAATGTTTGTGAATGGATTCAGGAAATGTATCTTATCTCCCAAAGGGCATCAGAAGATGTTAACACCTGTTTTATTGTTACTTTGTTACTTTTTATTATTAATTATATTATTGTGGATATTTAAAAAGCTCCAACATCTTCCATAGCGCTTTCAATAACATAACATTCACATCAGGACCTGCCCCAAGAGCTTACAATCTAATCACTTTATGTACACACAACCTATCAGTATGTCTTTATGATGTGGGGGAGAATCAACAACAGATTTTTTCCAGGGTGGATTTGAACTTAGGACTTCAGCGCTGCAAGACAACAGTGCTAACCACTGACCACCGTGCTGATATTTATCTTGTATGCCTTGCATGTAATGACTTCATGTTCAAAATCAGCATTCTTTCCTCCACCAATAGTATTGTAATATATGGGCTGGAATAAAATCAATAACACAAAAATCCAAACAAACTGTCTGGAAAAAGTGTATGAAATCTCCCTCATAAAGGGACGGAATCAAGACAAAGTGACAGAGGAAACAAGGTCGTACAGGGCACGGTGATACCTGCGGGTAATCAGACCGACAGGAATAGACAAAACCAAAACGGGAATACAAAGAACAAGGGGTATAAATGGGATAGTGACTAGGACAGTTGCACACAAGTACTTATTGACTACAGTTGTCAAGAGACGGGTTTAATGGCCAATTTTATGTAAAATGAAGCCAATTCAGGGGGAAGGAGAATGTTTGCTAATAATAATATATCCCTGTGGGAAATCACTTTAAAAGCAAACACTGCTGAGCAGAACATTGCTCGCACCCTCTGGTTTGAAAGCAGGAAGTGAAAGTCTAGTAGTTGATCATCTACGGTACGATTCCACCTGCTGAACATCATATTGCAGTGGCGTGGGATACTTTGTACAGTTTGTTTAAACAAAGCACCTGAGCTTACATTGCCTTAGAATTCATTTGTACTCTGTAGAAAATCCCACCGCATCCCAGGATCAGACAAGATGGGGAAAAAAACCCAACACAAATAAGAGAAAAACAAACAAATGCCAGTAATCCCAAACACAAATAATGTGGAAGCTATACACAATATATGCCAACTGCCCTAGAACAATAAATGGTAATCCTTTAACTAAATGGAAGAACTCTATGTAAACGCAGGTAGTAGTCGTGGTGGCTGTGGATCAAAATGAAGCTTTAAATATTACAACTCTCCCTCCATAATATTCTCCCTTTCTCCGCCAGGATAATTCACACATAGAGGTTTAACGCTCATAGAACTAACAGTTTGTAACTATCTGCTGCCGCGTTGAAAGAGGTCGCATTTTTCTCTTTGGTCAATACTCTGTCATTGCTAATTGCCCTTTTCAGATCTGACTGTTTCCGTTCAATAGAATTATTCCGGATTCCATTCACCTGTCAGGACAAATTTATTTTGGAACTGTTAGCATGAGAAGTTTAATAAAACGATTGTTTTTAATAACAAAACCATTTTTGGGCGCGGAGCCATAGCCTTTGAAAACACTGCACGGTGGGCTGACCCGCGTCCGGGTCGTCACATTCAATGTCATAGCGTCGGACAAAATAAGAGCCGTAAAGCAGGTGGGAAACAACTTGTGTTTGCAAACATCAACTGTAAAGAACATATGGATCGGAGACAAGTTACCAGACAGAATGTCACATGTGGTTCAACCCTGCTGGGGACACCTCAGGGAGTTTGCAAAGGTAACTGTGTGGTTGTCTTACAAATGAGTAACACAATGAAATATGTCCTATGAGATGTCTCGTCAGACAAACCATGCTTCATCTCATTTTCCTCTTTTATTTTTGTAGTATTAGGATTCTAATTTCTAAGAAATGTCAACTAACCCAAGGAACAATTGGGAAAATCTTCATTTATTTTAGTATATAGTTAATTCTATTGAAAACGAAGTATCAAAGGTACCGCATCAGGAATAGATTACTATGGCATTCAAAGACTAGTATCATTTTAACGTTCAAACGGGCGATTATACAATGAATAAAAAACACCATATCAACCCCTTCCGCTAAGGGTAAAGACATAAACCACCAGGGAGGTCTACTGAGTTTTTCCATTATCCTCAGCACCTCATCTTAAAAGCTGCCAAGAATAACATGATATGGTACCACACTCTCCAGGGCTAATCAATGGGAAGATGCATTACACAAGGCATTGCTTCGCATTGGTTAGATAATGATGGAAGTGGTGGGCCTGACTGAATTATGAGCACAACTTCTAAGAAAAGGTACAAGGGATAAGAGGAACCCAGTACTTTTAAGGGGGAGGTTTAATGGAGTAAAGTTGCCCTTTAGTTTCCAAATACAGCTTCTGTGGACTCAAAACAGTCAAGACTTGTCTATTACTTTAATATTCTGTTAAAATATATGCATTGGTTACCATACAGTATTTATTAAGCAATGAATTGTTTGTCATGCATTAAATTATCAACATTATCATCGGGCAGGAATATTAAAACCTTATGCCAGGGATTCTCATACTATGTGCTCCAGATGTTTGGAAACTACAACTCCCATCATTCACTGGGTTCCGTCTGTAGTTGAGGAAACTGGGAGTTGTAGTTTTCAAACACATGGAGGCTTTAGGTTCCCTGGACTTGTGAAATTAGAACTTAGATGCATCCTTGGTCAACATCACCAACTGGGAGTTTAGAAACAAAATGTGATTGGTTGTCAGATGAAATATTCCTGATCATCAGCAAAGGGTTCAAACATCTAATTTAGCTTGAAGACCTCTGAATGTGTGTTTGATTTGTAACTATTGACCTAACCAATGGCAACAACTCAAAAATACAACAGTGATCCAAACATCAATATGAAAAACGTACGGAAAATATTTTAATTTTGTTTATTACAACCTACAGTAAATCACTAATTACTGTCTACCCGTCTATAGAGGGATTTTGCCACCCTCACAAGCACAGGAAGAACATACTGTACAAGCTCATGTAAGGGTGGATATAAACCAAGGGTGTAACTACCAGTGGAGCAAACCCGCCCACCCCCCCCCTATCTTCTTGTTTTTCCTATGACAGATACAGCCACCTTCCAGAAACCCCTCTAGATAAAGCAACTGGAGGGGCCCTAATAATTTTGCTGGGGGCCCAGTGATTCCTGATTAGGCCACTGGCATAATTTACAGGTAGGACAGGTAGCAATGCAAGGCATCAATGCTAACCTCTAAACCCCATGCTTCCTATTGCTTCAACATCTTGAGTTGTATTTGAAATTTGTTAATTATAACAGTAACCTAACATATTGGGACATATTTATATTACAAACTGAAATCAACTAATCTAATAAAGGTTTTAACAACTAGAGCACTTTATATTTATGAATATTTATTAGATGTTGAAATATATGATAATTAGAACATCAGGATATGTTGTATTAACCACACCCGAAAAAAAAAGGAGGAGTTGTGTGTATTTATTGAGCACATGTGTGTGTTTTGTATGCACCTGAGAAGGGGGATAACCCGAAACGTTGTGCATTGAATATGTCACGAATAAACTGAATAAAAGTAAGAAGGAGTGGTTCTACTCTACAAACCCACAAAACCATAATAATCCTAATTAAAACCCATTTCAAAAAGTCTATCGCCTGGTGATCTTCAAAGACTTGATGCCGGATATTGAAGTTCTGCTTTGGCAGTAAATCCCCTCCCCACAAGGAAAAAAAACCCCCGATGGTTAATGAACATCAACGAATGTAAAGACATTCAACAATCACAGGTTTCCATTAAACAAGAGCTCTTATACTCATTAATATCAAGATTTATGGCAGATCAAAAGCAAATTCTTTCTGATCCTGGTTGCAAGACCTTACGGATTTAGCATAGGCGAAAGCAATATAAAGAATAAAATTCTCCATTACAAATCTAGCATAATAACCGCAGATGTGATCTTTGTTCTCCAGCATGTGTGCCGAGAAACAGTTGGTCAAGATGTAATATCAAAGCGCATTACTGGGAGCCTGGGAAATTGGCGCATGAATATTCATGGCTGTCGGATCTTACAGGTTTTAGCAATGTACCAGATTTTTCTCTTCACTGAGAGATCATTAGGCCATTTTACTGGAGATCGAACAGATGCAATGTGTAGCTAACAGGAGCTTTTTTAACACAAAAACACAAAGGTTTGTTTCTATGGCACAAAAAACTATTTTCATTTGATGGTAAGTTAAACTGTGTTAAATATGGAAAATAGAAAGGATGGTTCACCGGGCAATGCAAAAGGATCTTCACCCATAAGGAAAGTTGTTTCACACTTAAATCTGTTAATTTACATCTCCCCAGTTCTTAAATTGCAGTTTTCCCATTGTGGATGGGAATATTAATATCTACATTATGTATCACCTTACCCAAGTTAGGAGAACAACATATTTCGATGTAAACAACTGGATTCACAATCAAATGCTTAATTCAACTACATTTCGATAGAGATGGACAAACTCACTGAACTCTGTCCACCCAGTACCGAAAAATTCATGCAATTCCTGTTTTGGCATTTTTAATTTTTCTAAATTTCAAAGAAATTTCGAATGAAACAAAATCAAAAATTTTTAAAATCCTAGAAATTTACCAAACTTCCCGGCGGATCTGTGAAATCCACTTTGAACTGGATTTGGATTCAAGTCCATTTTACATTTTAACTAGCTTCAATAGGAACATCTGTTGTGTTCAGTTAGATCAAAGTGTTATAGGAACATCCAAAAGACCCAATACCGAAACACAAGAAAAGCATCATCATATACGCAGTGCAGTGCAGTGAAGAATGCTCTGATTTGTATGTGGGGGAGACATAGTAACTAGCAGGAGGGGGGGATAAGATTTAATTGCCCTTTAACAAAATAAATGAATAAATAGATCAACTTTTTTGATATAGGGTCCCACCATTAAAGCCATTCAAAATATGATGTGATATTGTTTTATTCAATGAAAGTTTCAACCCACAGGGCCAGTTTCCAACTTTAAAAAAAATATTTAATTTTTTGTGTGAGGTCATATTTTCCTGGTTAGACATAGAGAATTTGTGTGTTAAAAAAAAAAAATGTTTCATGGAGATATGGAATTTTCACTTTAAAAAAAAAACAACTTTCGCCACATTTTACTGCTAAAAAAGCAATTCCATAGACAAAAGTAATCGTTGTAATAGCAAAACTAATTTTGGAAACCCCTCCTGGCTCCCAGGCCCCCCTGTAGCCACAGGGGCTTCTCCCCTGGTAGTTATACCCCTGCTTTCCATCTGATGCAAAGAACCATAAATGAGGCCAGGAATTTAATAATAACTGACTTTAGTGCCATAAGTATATAGTAGAGATGGCCGAAACTACATAGTTTTGTTCCCGAAGATACGAAAACGGGAGAAATTTTTTAGGATTTTCAAATGTACGGAGCTATTTCGATAATTTACAAAAATATCTTTGAACGTTCTAAAATCCTCGAAAATAAGATCGGAGTCCACTTTCGAGTTTCCAGTCGTATTTTGAAGGTTTTTGAATGTTCATGGGTATTTTCAAAAATGATCGAAAATAGCCCAGAACGTTCGAATTTCAAAATATTGATCGGAAAATTGAAAGTGATCTCCGAAAAAATTAGCGAAAAAGCTTCGTACATTCGAAAATCTTCGTAAAAAGTTGTTTCGAAGTCCCGAAATTCGGACTGATCTTTGGATTTCGGAACCGGGGGTTTCGTGTCGGACCTGGATCCATCTCTAGTTATAAGGACACTATTACCGAGGGACAGTCAAGGAAAATTGGTGATTCTACTCAATTGTATTCTTCCATAACCTAAGCCAAGGATGGCTTAGATTAATTTAGGATTTTTGCATTGTTTGAAAAGGTTCAGAATATAAATATTCCGTATGATCGAAGGTGTGTTTATGAGGGTTTGTTTTGGTATTTTGTATGAATTGATATTGGGAAAATATATAGATGTTTGAAGATACCGTGGGTGCTTTGCCCCATGTGTAAACACATTTAAATAAGTTTGATATATTATAATACTCGTTTCACAGAATATAATTATGTAACAAATTGATGAAACTATTTAAGGTGAGCTATGGGGACCTAAGAATCTATAGTTCCAATATACGTGCTTCCCCTAAATGCATTTAAAACCAACGTCAACTGATGTACATCAGTTCGATGTACTATCTGTTCGATGTACTATCAGTTCGATGTACTATAGTTCGCTGTATTATCATCGTTGTACTATAGCGTGTACTATCAGTTCGGTACTATCAGTTCCATGTACTATATCGATGTACTATCAGTTCGATGTACTATCAGTTTGCTGTACTATCAGTTCCATTTACTATCAGTTCGCTGTACTATCAGTTCGATGTACTATCAGTTCGATGTACTATCAGTTTGCTGTACTATCAGTTTGCTGTACTATCAGTTTGATGTACTATCAGTTCCATGTACTATCAGTTCGCTGTACTATCAGTTCGATGTACTATCAGTTCAGTACTATCAGTTTGCTGTATCAGTTTGCTGTATATATCATTTGCTGTACTATCAGTTCCATGTACTATCAGAATTCCATGTACTATCAGTTTGTTGTATTATCAGTTCTCTGTACTATCAGTTCCATGTACTATCAGTTCGCTGTACTATCAGTTCCATGTACTATCAGTTCGATGTACTATCAGTTCCATGTACTATCAGTTCTGTATAGTCGTTGTACTATCAGTTCGCTTGTACTATCAGTTCGATGTACTATCAGTTCGTGTACTATATGTTGTACTATCAGTTGCTGTACTATCAGTTCGATGTACATCAGTTCGCTGTACTATCAGTTCGATGTACTATCGTTCGATGTACTATCAGTTTGAAAAGGTTCAGAAATATAAATATTCCGTATGATCGAAGGTGTGTGTTATGAGGGTTTTTTTGGTATTTTGTGTATTATATTGTATATTGGGAAAATATTAGATGTTTGAAGATACCGTGGGTGCTTTGCCCCATGTGTAAAACATTTAAATAAGTTTGATATTTATTATAATACTCGTTTCACAAATATAATATGTAACAAATTGATGAACTATTTATAGGTGAGCTATGGGGACCTAAGAATCTATAGTTTCCAATATACTGTGCTTCCCCTAAATGCATTTAAAACCAACGTCAACTGATGTACTATCAGTTCGATGTACTATCTGTTCGATGTACTATCAGTTCGATGTACTATCAGTTCGCTGTATTATCAGTTCGCTGTACATCAATGCATGATACTATCAGTTCGATGTACTATCAGTTCGTACTATCAGTTGCGTACTATCAGTCCATGTACTATCAGTTCGCTGTACTACAGTTCGAATGTATATCAGTCGATGTATCAGTTGCTACTATCAGTTTGCTGTACTATCAGTTCGATGTACTATCAGTTCGATGTACTATCAGTTCGATGTACTATCAGTTTGCTGTACTATCAGTTCCATGTACTATCAGTTCCATGTACTATCAGTTCCATGTACTATCAGTTTGTTGTATTATCAGTTCGCTGTACTATCAGCCTGTACTATCAGTTCGCTGTACATCAGTTCCATGTACTATCAGTTCCATGTACTATCAGTTCCAGTACTATCAGTTCGTTGTATATCAGTTCGCTGTACTATCAGTTCGATGTACTATCAGTTCGATGTACTATCAGTTCGATGTACTATCAGTTCGTGTACTATCATTCGATGTACTATCAGTTCGATGTACTATCAGTTCGATGTACTATCAGTTTGATGTACTATCAGTTCGCTGTACTATCAGTTGTGTACTATCAGTTCGCCTGTTACTATCAGTTCCATGTACTATCAGTTCAGTTACTATCAGTTCCATGTACTATCAGTTCTTGTACTATCAGTTTTGTATATCAGTTCGTGTACTATCAGTTCTGTACATCAGTTGATGTACTATCAGTTTCCATGTACATCAGTTCGATTGACTATCGTTCGCTTACATCAGTTGATGTACTATCAGTTCGCTGTACTATCAGTTCGATGTACTATCAGTTCGATGTATACAGTTCCCATGTACTATCAGTTTGCGTACATCAGTTCGCTGTACTATCCGTTACATGTACATCAGTTCCATGTACTATCAGTTCCATGTACTATCAGTTCATTGTATGTATCAGGTTCGCTGTACTATCAGTCCATGTACTATCAGTTCGCTGTACTATCAGTTCCATGTACTAATCAGGTTCCATGTACTATCAGTTGCGTGTACTATCAGTTTCGATGTACTATCTGTTCGATGTACTATCAGTTCCATGTAACTAACTTCAGTTCGCTGTACTAGTCGTTCGAGATGTACTATTCAGTTCGCGTGTACTATCAGTTCCAGTGTACTATCAGTTCCATGTACTATCAGTTTGCAAATGCCCCCTAATGGGTCACAACTTCCAGCATGTTCCTGTGATGTGTTCACACCAAATAGTTTGAACCAGTGTATACTTTTATTGCATTGCCTGCTTATATCTCCAGTTGATTTTACATACAACCTTATAGTTTAAGATTTAATATTTACAGATGTTGAATGTGAATTAAGGCAAGGCAGATATTGTTTTCAATTGCATGTTTCATGTTTCTTCAATGCAACAGACCAGTGTTTCCTGTGATAAACAACATGTTGAAACCCTCTCATCAATCTCAACCTAAATAAATAAATTTTTAGCGCAGTTAAGGAATTCATGAGGTTTTCAAGCAAGAAAATTTTCAAAGAGGTGCTTTGGGTTCAACATCACCACCTAGAAAGTCTTAAAGAATTCAGTATTAACAGAAATAAATCCCTATAGCCTATATCGCAAGGATAAAGAGTAAAGATGTCCTTCTCCTGTTGTTGACTGGAGATAAACTCATCAAGGAATATTGAGACATACAAATTTAAATAAGACTCCTTGAGGTTTTTGACATTTTTTTTCCCGAAGAGAGAAGTGTACATGTTAAAAATTATATAGCAAATTGATTTATAAAAAAAAACAAGAGTCCAAGGTTTTTCCATTTATCTAGATAAACATATTGTATAAGCATTAATATATTTAGCTTTATCTGTGTGTATTTCAGTTATTTTTAAAGCTGTAGTTGTATGAAGTATATTTTGTAAAGCTGTGGTATGGAAATACTGCTGTATTTCCCGGCCTTGGTGGTAATTTACACTACTGGGAGCTATTTAACACTAACATGCATTATTTAACACTTACAGTGAAAATAGAGAGTGGAGAATGGTCAAATACATAATGCAAAAGCATGGAACAGTAATTAAGAAATGTACATTTATTGTGTTTCACTATTTAAAGTGCATTAAGATAATGACAAAATCAATAGGTAATAGGTAAAGGCAAATGCAACAAAACTGTATTATTTAACACTATGTGTGTTAATCACCATTAACGGACATAGTGTTAAATTATATCTGATAATGGTGAATAACACACAACAGTGTTAAATAATGCCCCATAGTGTTAAATAAAATCCTATAATGGTGAACAACACACAATAGTGTTAAATAATGTCCATTAATGGTGATAAACACAAAATAGTGTTAAATAATTCCCCATTGTGTTAAATAAAGTCCTATAATGGTGAATAACACACAATAGTGTTAAATAATGTCCGTTAATGGTGATTAACACACAATAGTGTTAAATAATACAGTTTGTTGCATTTGCACTTTACCTATTACCTATTGTATATTTGTCATTATCTTAATGCACTTTAAATAGTGAAACACAATAAATGTACATTTCTTAATTACTGTTCCATGCTTTTGCATTATGTATTTGACCATTCCACTCTCTATTTTCACTGTAAGTGTTAAATAATGCATGTTAGTGTTAAATAGCTCCCAGTAGTGTAAATTACCACCAAGGCCGGGAAATAACAGGCAGTATTTTCCATACCACAGCTTTACAAATATACTTCATACAACTACAGCTTTAAAATAAACTGAAATACACACAGATAAAGCTAAATATATTAATGCTTATACAATATGTTTATCTAGATAAATGGAAAGAAAACCTTGGACTCTTGTTTTTTTTTATAAATCAATTTGCTATATAATTTTTAACATGTACACTTCTCTCTTCGGGAAAAAAAATGTCAAAAACCTCAAGGAGTCTTATTTAAATTTGTATGTCTCAATATTTCCTTGATGAGTTTATCTCCAGTCAACAACAGGAGAAGGACATCTTTACTCTTTATCCTTGCGATGATAAGGCTATAGGGATTTATTATCTGTAAATACTGAATTCTTTAAGACTTTCTAGGTGGTGATGTTGAACCCAAAGCACCTCTTTGAAAATGTTCTTGCTTGAAAACCTCATGAATTCCTTAACTGCCTAAAAATTTATTTATTTAAGGTTGAGATTGATGAGAGGGTTTCAACATGTTGTTTATCACAGGAAACACTGGTCTGTTGCATTGAAGAAACATGAAACATGCAATTGAAAACAATATCTGCCTTGCCTTAATTCACATTCAACATCTGTAAATAATTAAAATCTTAAACTATAGAGGTTGTATGTATAAAATCACTGGAGATATAAGCAGGGCAATGCAATAAAAGTATACACTGGTTCAAACTATTTGTGGTGAATACATCACAGGAACATGCGTGGAAAGTTGTGACCCATTAGGGGGCATTTGCAAACTGATAGTACATGGAACTGATAGTACATGGAACTGATAGTACAGCGAACTGATAGTACATCGAACTGATAGTACAGCGAACTGATAGTACATGGAACTGATAGTACATGGAACTGATAGTACATGAAACTGGATAGTACAGCGAACTGATAGCTACGCAAACTGATAGTACATGGAACTGTATACATGACGATAGTACATCGAACTGATAGTACAAGCGAGACTGATAGTCACAATAACTGATGTAACGCGAACTGATAGTACATCGAACTGATAGTACATGGAAACTGATAGTACATCAACTGATGTACAGAACTGATAGTACACGAACTGATATACAAACTACTGATAGTACATGAACTGATAGTACATGGAACTGATAGTACACTGAACTGAATAGTACATGGAACTGATAGTAACAGGCGAACTGATAGTACATCAACTGATAGTACAGCGAACTGATAGTACATCAAACTGATAGTACATCGAACTGATAGTACATCGAACTGATAGTACACGATGATAGTACACGAACTGATAGTACATCGAACTGATAGTACATCGAACTGATAGTACATCGAACTGATAGTACAGCGAACTGATAATACAACGAACTGATAGTACATGGAACTGATAGTACATGGAACTGATAGTACATGGAACTGATAGTACAGCGAACTGATAGTACATGGCGTAGTAACACGAACGATAATACAACAAACTGATAGTACATGGAACTGATAGTACATGGAACTGATAGTACATGGAACTGATAGTACAGCAAATGATAGTACATCGAACTGATAGTAATCGAACTGATAGTACATCAAACTGATAGTACAGCAAACTGTAGTAGCAACTGAACATCGCACTGATATTACATCGAACTGTAGTACAGCGATTACATTGAACGCCATAGTACATGGACTGATAGTACCGCAACCCTTGATAGTACATCGAACTGATAGTACATCGAACTGATAGTACAGCGAACTGATAATACAGCGAACTGATAGTACATCGAACTGATAGTACATCGAACAGATAGTACATCGAACTGATAGTACATCAGTTGACGTTGGTTTTAAATGCATTTAGGGGAAGCACAGTATATTGGAACTATAGATTCTTAGGTCCCCATAGCTCACCTTATAAATAGTTTCATCAATTTGTTACATAATTATATTCTGTGAAACGAGTATTATAATAAATATCAAACTTAATTTAAATGTGTTTACACATGGGGCAAAGCACCCACGGTATCTTCAAACATCTATATATTTTCCCAATATACAATTACATACAAAATACCAAAACAAACCCTCATAAACACACCTTCGATCATACGGAATATTTATATTTCTGAACCTTTTCAAACTGATAGTACATCGAACTGATAGTACAGCGAACTGATAGTACAGCAAACTGATAGTACATCGAACTGATAGTACATCGAACTGATAGTACAGCGAACTGATAGTACATCGAACTGATAGTACATCGAACTGATAGTACATCGAACTGATAGTACATCGAACTGATAGTACAGCGAACTGATAATACAACGAACTGATAGTACATGGAACTGATAGTACATGGAACTGATAGTACAG
>CM033474.1:4915055-5209940 GCA_019447015.1 Hymenochirus boettgeri
CTGCTCCGCGTAGGGTGTGGCACGTAGGGGACTGTAAGGTTTTAGAAGTAGCTTTATCATATATGATATATAGATACCAATATACTGTGCTGGTTACCAGATAGGTAGGATGTAAGGGTTGATTATCATATATAGATATATAGATGCCATCATATGTGCTGGTGACCAGATAGGAGGATGTGTAAGGGTAGATTTATTATATAAGATATGTAGATACCATATACTGTGCTGTGGTTACCAGATAGGTAGGATGTAATGGTCGATTTATCATATATAGATACCATTACTGTGCTGGTTACCAGATAGGTAGGATGTAAGGGTAGATTTGTCATATATAGATATGTAGAATTCATATACTGTGCGGTTACCAGATAGGTAGGTGTAAAGGGTTAAAGATTTATATTTATGTATATATAGATATCAATACTGTGCTGGTTACCAGATAGGTAGGATGTAAGGGTTAGATTATCATATTAGATAGATAGATATCATATACTGTGCTGGTTACCAGATATGTAGAATGTAAGGGTAGATTTATCATATATAGATATATAGATACATATACTGTGCTGGGACCAGATAGTTAGGATGTAAGGGTAGATTTATCATATATAGATATATAGATACCATTACTGTGCTGGTTACCAGATAGGTAGGTGTAGTTGTAAGGGTAGATTTATTATATATAGATATATAGATACCATATACTGTGCTGGTTACCGGATAGTAGGATTGTAAGGGTAGATTATCATATATAGATACCATATCCGTGCTGGTTACCAGATAAGTAGGATGATGTAAGGTGTAGATTATCATATATAGATATATAGATATCATATACTGTGCTGGTTACCGATATGTAGAGTAAGGGTAGATTTATATATATAGATACATATAGATACCATATATGTGCTGGGACCAGATAGTAGAGATGTAAGGGTAGATTTATAATATAGATATATAGATACCATATACTGTGCTGGTTACCAGTATATAGGATGTAAGGGTAGATTTACATATTAGATAATAGATACAATATACTGTGCTGGTTACCAGATAGTAGGATGTAAGGGTAGATTATTCATATATAGAGTATATAGATACCATATACTGTGCTGGTTACCAGATAGGTAGGATGTAAGGGGTATATTAGATTTATTCATATATATAGATAATAGATGCCATATACTGTGCTTTGCGTGACCAAGATAGGAAGGATGTAAGGGTAGATTATTATATATAGATATGAGTAAGATAACCATATAATTCTGCTGCGTTACCAGATAGGTTGATGTGAAGTCGATTTATCATATATAGATACCATATACTGTGGCTGGTTACCAGATAGGTAGGATGTAAGGGTAGATTTGTCATTATATAGATATTTAGATATCATATACTTGTGCGGTTACCAGATAGGTAGGATGTAAGGTAGATTATATATATTAGATAATAGATATCATATACTGTGCTGGTTACCAGTAAGGTAGGATGTGAAGGGTAGATTTATATAATAGATATATAGATATCATATACTGTGCTGGTACCGATATTAGGAGAATGTAAGGGTAGATTTATCATATATAAGATTATAGATACCATATACTGTGCTGGAGCCAGAAGTAGTTAGGATGTAAGGGTAGATTTATTCATATATAGAATATAGATACCATATACTGTGCTGTGTTACCGATAGGTAGGATGTAAGGGTAGATTTATATATACTAGATCTTACTAGATACACACCATATACTGTGTTCTGGTGTTACCAGATAGGTAGGATGTAAGGGTAGATTTATCATTATTAGATATATAGATACCATATACTGGTGCTGGTACCAGATAGTTAGGATTTTTTTGTATTAGGAGTAGTTTCATATATAGATATATAGATAATAATAACTGTGCTGGTTACCAGATAGTAGGATGTAAGGGTAGATTTATTATATATAGATATATAGATACCATATACTGTGCTGGTTACCAGATAGGTAGGATGTAAGGGTAGAGTTATCATATTAGATATAGAGTATCATCATACTGTGCTGGTTACCGATAGTAGGAATGTAAGGGTTAGATTTCATATATAGATTATTAGATATCATATACTGTGCTGGTTACCAGATAGGTAGGATGTAAGGGTAGATGATATCATATTAGATATATATACCATATACTTGCTGGTACCAGATAGGTAGGATGTAAGGTGTAGATTTATTATATATAGATATGTGATTACCATATACTGTCTGGTTACCAGATAGGTAGGATGTAAGGTTACGATTTATATATATAGATACCATATCTATGTGCTGGTTACAGATAGGTAAGGAGGTAAGGGTAGATTATTTCATATATAGATATAGATATATAGTGCTGGTTGGTTACGATCAGATAGGTAGGATGTAAGGGGAGATTTATCATATATAAGATATAGATATCATATACTGTGCTGGTTACCGGATAGTAGGATGTAAGGTGAATTTATCATATAAGATATATAGATACCATTAGACTGTGCTGGTTACCAGATAGGTAGGATGTAAGGGTAGATTTATCATATTATAGATACATATACTGTGCTGGTTACCAGATAGGTAGGATGTAAGGGTAGATTTATCATTATATAGAATATATAGATACCATATACTGTGCTGGGTACCAGGTAGGTAGGATGTAAGGGTAGATTTTCATAATAGATATATAGATACCATATACTGCGCTGGTTACCGATAGGTAGGATGTATAGATGGTTGTAAATTTATATATATATAGATATATAGATTACCCATACATGTGTGTGTGTTACCAGATAGGTAGATGATAAGGGTAGATTTATCATATATAGATATATAGATACATATACTGTGCTGGTTACCGGATTTTTAGGTAGGATGTCAAGGGTAGATTTATCTATATAGAATAAAGATACCATATACTGTGCTGGTTACCAGATAGGTAGGAATGTAAGGGTAGATTTATCATATATAGATATTAGATACCATATACTTGCTGTTACCAGATAGGTAGGATTGTAAGGGTAGATTGTCATATATAGATATGTAGATATCATATACTGTGCTGGTAGGATATAAGGGTAGATTTAAACCTGCTAATGAGGTTTCTTGACGTTGAGAGAGAGGGGAATAGAATTCCAGAGGATGGGAGCTACAAGAGAGATAGGTTTAAGGTGGAAGAAGAAGCAGTGTGAGTGGGGGGGTCTGTACAGGAGCGTGTTCTGCGATGAGCGGAGGGTACGGGCAGGAACATATGGGGACACTAGAGAGGAAATATAAAATAACTTCCTGGTAGTGTTAAATAATGTCCTGTAGTGTAAATATATGTCTGGTAATGGGAGACACACACAGTGTTAAATAATGCCCCATAGTGTTAAATAATGATTGATAATGGTGAAACAACACACAAAAGTGTTAAATAATGTCCGTGTAGTGTTAATCAATACCGATAATGGTAAAGAACACACCAATAGTGTAAATATTTACCCATTGTGCTAAATAATGTCCGATAACAGTGAATACTAATAGTGTTAAATAATGCCCCATAGTGTTAATCAATGTCTGGAAATGATAAAGAATACACAATAGTGTTAAATAATGCCCCATAGTGTTAAATAATGTCTGATAATGGTGAAAAACACACAATAATGTTAAATATTTCCACATGTGTTAAATAATGTCAGTAACAGTGAATAAACAACAATGGTGTTAAATAATGCCTCATAGTGTTAATCAATGCTCTGGAAATGGTAAAGAACACACAATGGTGTCAATAATGCCCCATTGTGTTAAATAATGTCTGATAATGTGTGAAAAACACACAATAGTGTTAAATAATGTCCTGTAATGTTAAATCAATTCCAATAATGGTAAAACACAGAATAAGTGTTAAATGATAATTCCCCATGTGTTAAATTATATCTGATAATGGTGAATAACACCAACAGTGTTAAATAATGCCCCATAGTGTTAAATAAAATCCTATAATGGTGAACAACACACAATAGTGTTAAATAATGTCATTAATGGTGGAAAACACACAATAGTGTTAAATAATTCCCCATGGTGTTAAATATTATTGATAATGGTGAATAACACACAACAGTGTTAAATAATGCCCCATAGTGTTAAATAAAATCCTATAATGGTGAACAACACACAATAGTGTTAAATAATGTCCATTAATGGTGATAAACACAAAATAGTGTTAAATAATTCCCATTGTGTTAAATAAAGTCCATAATGGTGAATAACACACAATAGTGTTAAATAATGTCCGTTAATGGTGATTAACACACAATAGTGTTAAATAATACAGTTTTGTTGCATTGCACTTTACCTATACCTATTGTATATTTGTCATTATCTTAATGCACTTTAAATAGTGAAACACAATAAATGTACATTTCTAATTACTGTTCCATGCTTTTGCATTAGTATTGACCATTCCATCTCTATTTTCACTGGATAGTGTTAAATAATGCATGTTAGTGTTAAATAGCTCCCAGTAGTGTAAATTACCACCAAGGCCGGGAAATAACAGGCAGTATTTTCCATACCAAGCTTTACAAATATACTTCATACAAACTAAGCTTTAAAATAAACTGAAATACACACAGATAAAGCTAAATATATTAATGCTTATACAATATGTTTATCTAGATAAATGAAAGAAAACCTTGGACTCTTGTTTTTTTTTATAAATCAATTTGCTATAATTTTTAACATGTAACTTCTCTCTCGGGAAAAAAAATGTCAAAAACCTCAAGGAGTCTTATTTAAATTTGTATGTCTCAATATTTCCTTGATGAGTTTATCTCCAGTCAACAACAGGAGAAGGACCTCTTACTCTTTATCCTTGCGATGATAAGGCTTAAGGGATTTATTATCTGTAATACTGAATTCTTTAAGACTTTCTAGGTGGGTGTGTTGAACCCAAAGCACCTCTTTGAAAATGTTCTTGTTGAAAACCTCATGAATTCCTTAACTGCTAAAAATTTATTTATTTAAGGTTGAGATGATGAGAGGGTTTCAACATGTTGTTTATCACAGGAAACACTGGTCTGTTGCATTGAAGAAACATGAAACATGCAATTGAAAACAATATCTGCCTTGCTCTAATTCACATTCAACATCTGTAAATAATTAAAATCTTAAACTATGAGGTTGTATGTAAAAAATCACTGGAGATATAAGCAGGGCAATGCAATAAAAGTATACACTGGTTCAAACATTTGTGGTGAACACATCACAGGAAACATGCGTGGAAAGTGTCGGTTGTGACCCATTAGGGGGCATTTGCATATTAGACTGATCAGGTACATGACATAGTACATGGAACTGATAGTACAGCGAACTGATAGTACAATCGAACTGATAGTACAGCGAACTGATAGTACATGGAACTTTAGTACATCGAACAGATAGTACATCGAACTGATAGTACAGCGCGAACTGATATGCACATGGAACTGATAGTACATGGAACTGATAGTACAGCGAATGATAGTACTGGAACTGATAGTACAGCGAACTGATACATACAATGAACTGATAGTACATGGAACTGATAGTACATGGAACTGATTAGTACATGTAATGATAGTGACAGCGAACTGATAGTACAGCAAACTGATAGTACATGGAACTGATAGTACATCGAATGATAGTACATCGAACTGATAGTAGCGATGATGTACATCAAATGATAGATACAGCGAACTGATAGTACATCGAAACTGATAGTACTTGGAACTGATAGTACATCGAACTGATAGTACAGCGAACTGATAGTACAGCAAACTGATAATACAACGAACTGATAGTACATGGAACTGATAGTACATGGAACTGATAGTACATGGAACTGATAGTACATGGAACTGATAGTACAGCGAACTGATAGTACATCGAACTGATAGTACAGCGAACTGATAGTACAGCAAACTGATAGTACATCGAACTGATAGTACATCGAACTGATAGTACATCGAAATGATAGTACAGCGAACCGAACTGATAGAATCGAACTGGATATAACATCGAACGAGTACATCGAACTGATAGTACAGCGAATGATAAGAACGATAGTACAGTAATGAACTAGTACATGGAACTGAGTACATGGAACTGATAGTACAGCGAAACTGATAGTACATGGAACTGATAGTACAGCGAACCGAACTGATAATACAACAAACTGATAGTACATGGAACTGATAGTACATGGAACTGATAGTACATGGAACTGATAGTACAGCAAACTGATAGTACATCGAACTGATAGTACATCGAACTGATAGTACATCAAACTGATAGTACAGCAAACTGATAAGTACAGCAAACTGATAGTACATCGAAATGATAGTACACGAACTGATAGGCACAGACGAACTGATAGTAAATGGAACTGATAGTACAGCGAAACTGATAGTACATCGAACTGATAGTACATGAACTGATAGTAATCGAATGATAGTACAGCGAACTGATAATACAGCGAACTGATAGTACACGAACTGAAGTACATCGAACAGATAGTACATCGAACTGATAGTACATCAGTTGACGTTGGTTTTAAATGCATTTAGGGGAAGCACAGTATATTGGAACTATAGATTCTAGGTCCCCATAGCTCACCTTATAAATAGTTTCATCAATTTGGTACATAATTATATTCTGTGAAACGAGTATTTAATAAATATCAAACAATTAAATGTTGTTACACATGGGGCAAAGCACCACGGTATCTTCAAACATCTATATATTTTCCCAAATACAAATTAAATACAAAATACCAAAAAAACCCTCAAAACACACCTTCGATCATACGGAATATTTATATTTCTGAACTTTTCAAACTGATAGTACATCGAACTGATAGTACTCGAACTGATAGTACAGCGAACTGATAGTACATCGAACTGATAGTACAGCGAATGATAGTAACTCGAACGATAGTACATCGAACTGATATGTACAGCGAAACTGATAGTAAGCGAACTGATAGTACAGCACAACTGTAATACAACGAACTGATAGTACATGGAACTGATAGTACATCGAACTGATAGTACATGGATGATAGTACAGCGAATGATAGTACATGGAACTGATAGACAGGAGATGATAATACAACAACGATAGTAAATGGAAACTGATAGTACATGGAACTGATAGTACAGCAAACTGATAGTACAGCAAACTGATAGTACAAGCAAACTGATAGTACATCGAACTGATAATAAACGAACTGATAGTACAGCGAACTGATAGTACCTGGAAACTGATAGTACATCAAAACTGATAGTACAGCAAACGATAGTACAGCAAATGATAGTACATCGAAACGATAGTAAATCGAACTGATAGTACAGCGAAATGATAGTAAATGGAACTGATAGTACACAAACTGATAGTACATCGAACTGATAGTACAATCGAAATGATAGTACATGAAACTGATAGTACAGCGAAACTGAAGTAACGACTGATAGTACAGCGAACTGATATGACGAGCGAACTGATAGTACATCGAACTGATAGTACATCGAAAGATAGTACATCGAACTGTAGTACATCAGTTGACGTTGGTTTTAAATGCATTTAGGGGAAGCACAGTATATTGGAACTATAGATTCTTAGGTCCCCATAGCCACTTAAATAGTTTCATCAATTTGTTACATAATTATATTCTGTGAACGAGATTATAATAATATCAAACTTAATTTAAATGTGTTTACACATGGGGCAAAGCACCCACGGTATCTTCAAACATCTATATATTTTCCCAATATACAATTACATACAAAATACCAAAACAAACCCTCATAAACACACCTTCGATCATACGGAATATTTATATTTCTGAACCTTTTCAAACAAATGCAAAAATCCTAAATTAATCTAAGCCATCCATTGGCTTAGGTTAATGGAAGAATACAATTGAGTAGAATCACCAATTTTTCCTTGACTGTCCCTCGGTAATAGTGTCCTTATAACTAGAGATGGGATCCAGGTCCGACACAAAACCCCTCGGTTCCGAAATCCGAAAGATCAGTCCGAATTTCGGGACTTCGGAACAACTTTTTACGAAGATTTTCGAATGTACGAAGCTATTTTCGCTATTTTTTCGGAGATCACTTTCAATTTTCCGATCATATTTTTGAAATTCGAACGTTCTGGGCTATTTTCGATCATTTTTGAAAATACCCATGAACATTCAAAAACCTTCAAAAATACGACTGGAAACTCGAAAGTGGACTCCGATCTTATTTTCGAGGATTTTAGAACGTTCAAAGATATTTTTGTAAATTATCGAAAATAGCTCCGTACATTTGAAAATCCTAAAAAATTTCTCCCGTTTTCGTATCTTCGGGAACAAAACTATGTAGTTTCGGCCATCTCTACTATAACTTATGGCACTAAAGTCAGTTATTATTAAATTCCCTGGCCTCATTTATGGTTCTTTGCATTCAGATGGAAGCAGGGGTATAACTACCAGGGGAGAAGCCCCTGTGGCTACAGGGGGGCCTGGGAGCCAGGAGGGGTTTCCAAAATTAGTTTTGCTATTACAACGATTACTTTTGTCTATGGAATTGCTTTTTTAGCAGTAAAAATGTGGCGAAAGTTGTTTTTTTTTTAAAGTGAAAATTCCATATCTCCATAGAAACATTTTTTTTTTTTAACACACAACAATTCTCTATGTCATAACCAGGAAAATATGACCTCACACAAAAAATTAAATATTTTTTTTTAAAGTTGGAAACTGGCCCTGTGGGTTGAAACTTTCATTGAATAAAACATATATCACATCATATTTTGAATGGCTTTAAATGGTGGGACCCTATATCAAAAAAGTTGATCTATTTATTCATTTATTTTGTTAAAGGGCAATTAAATCTTATCCCCTCCCCTTCCTGCTAGTTACTATGTCTCCCCCACATACAAATCAGAGCATTCTTCACTGCACTGCACTGCGTATATGATGATGCTTTTCTTGTGTTTCGGTATTGGGTCTTTTGGATGTTCCTATAACACTTTGATCTAACTGAACACAACAGATGTTCCTATTGAAGCTAGTTAAAATGTAGAAATGGACTTGAATCCAAATCCAGTTCCAAAGTGGATTTCACAGATCCGCCGGGAAGTTTGGTAAATTTCTAGGATTTTAAAAATTTTTGATTTTGTTCATTCGAAATTTTCTTTGAAATTTAGAAAAATTAAAAAAATGCCAAAACAGGAATTGCATGAATTTTTCGGTACTGGGTGGACAGAGTTCAGTGAGTTTGTCCATCTCTATCGAAATGTAGTTGAATTAAGCATTTGATTGTGAATCCAGTTGGGTTTACATCGAAATATGTTGTTCTCCTAACTTTGGGTAAGGTGATACATAATGTAGATATTAATTATTCCCATCCACCAATGGGAAAACTGCAATTTATAAGAACTGGGAGATGTAAATTAACAGATTTAAGTGTGAAACAACTTTCCTTATGGGTGAAGATCCTTTTGCATTGCCCGGTGAACCATCCTTTCTATTTTCCATATTTAACACAGTTTAACTTACCATCAAATGAAAATAGTTTTTTGTTGCCAATAGAAACAAACCTTTTGTGTTTTTAGTGTTAAAAAAGCTCCTGTTAGCTACACATTGCATCTGTTCGTATCTCCAGTAAAATGGCCTAATGATCTCTCAGTGAAGAGAAAAAATCTGGTACATTGCTAAAACCTGTAAGATCCGACAGCCATGAATATTCATGCGCCAATTTCCCAGGCTCCCAGTAATGCGCTTTGATATTACATCTTGACCAACTGTTTCTCGGCACACATGCTGGAGAACAAAGATCACATCTGCGGTTATTATGCTAGATTTGTAATGGAGAATTTTATTCTTTATATTGCTCTTCGCCTATGCTAAATCCGTAAGGTCTTGCAACCAGGATCAGTAAAAGAATTTGCTTTTGATCTGCCATAAATCTTGATATTACATGAGTATAAGAGCTCTTGTTTAATGGAAACCTGTGATTGTTGAATGTCTTTACATTCGTTGATGTTCAGATTAACCATCGGGGGTTTTTTTTCCTTGTGGGGAGGGAGATTTACTGCCAAGGCAGAACTTCAATAATCCAGGCATCAAGTCTTTGAAGATCACCAGGCGATAGACTTTTTTGAAATGGGTTTTAATTAGGATTATTATGGTTTTTGTGGGTTTGTAGAGTAGAACACACTCCTTCTTACTTTTTATTCAGTTTATTCGTGACATATTCAATGCACAACGTTTCGGGGTTATCCCCCTTCTTCAGGTGCATACAAAACAACACACAATGTGCTCAATAAATACACACAACTCCTCCCTTTTTCGGGGTGTGGTTAATACAACATATCCTGTGAATTGTTCTAATTATCAATATATTTCAACATCTAATAAATATTCATAAATATAAAGTGCTCTAGTTGTTAAAACCTTTAATTAGAATTAGTTGATTTCAGTTTGTAATATTAAATATGTCCCAATATGTTTAGGTTACTGTTATAATAGTAACAAAATTTCAAATACAAACTCAAGATGTTGAATGCAATAGGAAGCATGGGGGTTTAGAGGTTAGCATTGATGCCTTGCATTGCTACCTGTCCTACCTGTAAATTTATGCCAGTGGCCTAATCAGGAATCACTGGGCCCCCCAGCAAAATTATGATAGGGCCCCTCCAGTTGCTTTATCTAGAGGGGTTTTCTGGAAGGTGGCTGTATCTGTCATAGGAAAAACAAGAAGATAGGGGGGGGGGGGCAGGGTTTGCTCCACTGGTAGTTACACCCTTGGTTTATATCCACCCTTACATGAGCTTGTACAGTATGTTCTTCCTGTGCTTGTGAGGGTGGCAAAATCCCTCTATAGACGGGTAGACAGTAATTAGTGATTTACTGTAGGTTGTAATAAACAAAATTAAAATAATTTTCCGTACGTTTTTCATATTGATGTTTGGATCACTGTTGTATTTTTGAGTTGTTGCCATTGGTTAGGTCAATAGTTAAACAAATCAAACACACATTCAGAGGTCTTCAAGCTAAATTAGATGTTTGAACCCTTTGCTGATGATCAGGAATATTTCAGTGACAACCAATCCTATTTTGTTTCTATAACTCCCAGTTGGTGATAGTTGACCAAGGATGCATCTAAGTTCTAATTTCACAAAGTCCAGGGAACCTAAAGCCTCCATGTGTTTGAAAACTACAACTCCCAGTATTCCTCAACTACAGACGGAACCCAGTGAATGATGGGAGTTGTAGTTTCCAAACATCTGGAGGCACATAGTATGAGAATCCCTGGCATAAGGTTTTAATATTCCTGCCCGATGATAATGTTGATAATTTAATGCATGACAAACAATTCATTGCTTAATAAATACTGTATGTTAACCAATGCATATATTTTAACAGAATATTAAAGTAATAGACAAGTCTTGACTGATTTGAGTCCACAGAAGCTGTATTTGGTAAACTAAAGGGCAACTTTACTCCATTAAACCTCCCCCTTAAAAGTACTGGGTTCCTCTTTATCCCTTGTACCTTTTCTTAGAAGTTGTGCTCAATAATTCAGTCAGGCCCACCACTTCCATCATTATCTAACCAATGCGAAGCAATGCCTTGTGTAATGCATCTTCCCATTGATTAGCCCTGGAGAGTGTGGTACCATATCATGTTATTCTGTGCAGCTTTTAAGATGAGGTGCTGAGGATAATGGAAAAACTCAGTAGACCTCCCTGGTGGTTTATGTCTTTACCCTTAGCGGAAGGGGTTGATATGTGTTTTTTATTCTTGTATAATCGCCCGTTTGAACGTTAAAATGATACTAGTCTTTGAATGCCATAGTAATCTATTCCTGATGCGGTACCTTTGATACTTCGTTTTCAATAGAAATTAACTATATACTAAAATAAATGAAGATTTTCCCCAATTGTTCCTTGGGGTTAGTTGACATTTCTTAGAAATTAGAATCCTTAATACTACTAAAAAATAAAAGAGGAAAATGAGATGAAGCATGGTTTGTCTACAGAGACATCTCATAGGACATATTTCATTGTGTTACTCATTTGTAAGACAACACACAGTTACCTTTGCAAACTCCCTGAGGTGTCCCCAGCAGGGTTGAACCACATGTGAACATTCTGTCTGGTAACTTGTCTCCGATCCATATGTTCTTTACAAGTTGACGTTTGCAACACACAGATTGTTTCCCACCTGCTTTACGGCTCTTATTTTGTCCGACGCTATGACATTGAATGTCGACGACCCGGACGCGTGGTCAGCCCGCCGTGCAGTGTTTTCAAAGGCTATGGCTCCGCGCCCAAAAATGGTTTTGTTTATTAAAACAAATCGTTTTATTAAACTTCTCATGCTAACAGTTCCAAAATAAATTTGTCCTGACAGGTGAATGGAATCCGGAATAATTCTATTGAACGGAAACAGTCAGATCTGAAAAGGGCAATTAGCAATGACAGAGTATTGACCAAAGAGAAAAATGCGACCTCTTTCAACGCGGCAGCAGATAGTTAACAAACTGTTAGTTCTATGAGCGTTAAACCTCTATGTGTGAATTATCCTGGCGGAGAAATGGAGGAATATTATGGAGGGAGAGTTGGTAATATTTAAAGCTTCATTTTGATCCACAGCCACCTACGACGTACCTGCGCTTTACATAGAGTTCTTCCATTTAGTTAAAGGATTACCATTTATTGTTCTAGCCGGCAGTTGGCATATATTGTGTATAGCTTCCACAATTAATTTGTGTTTGGGGATTACTGGCATTTGTTTGTTTTTCTCTTATTTGTGTTGGGGTTTTTTTCCCCATCTTGTCTGATCCTGGGATGCGGTGGGATTTTCTACAGAGTACAAATGAATTCTAAGGCAATGTAAGCTCAGGTGCTTTGTTTAAACAAACTGTACAAAGTATCCCAACGCCACTGCAATATGATGTTCAGCAGGTGGAATCGTACCGCAATGACGATCAACTACTAGACTTTCACTTCCTGCTTTCAAACCAGAGGGTGCGAGCAATGTTCTGCTCAGCAAGTGTTTGCTTTTAAGATGATTTCCCAACAGGGATATATTATTTATTAGCAAACATTCTCCTTCCCCCTGAATTGGCTTCATTTTACATAATATTGGCCATTAAACCCGTTTCTTGACAACTGTAGGTCAATAAGTACTTGTGTGCAACTGTTCCTAGTCACTATCCCATTTATACCCCTTGTTCTTTGTATTCCCCGTTTTGGTTTTGTCTATTACCCTGTCGGTCTGATTACCCGCAGGTATTACCGTGCCCTGTACGACCTTGTTTCCTCTGTCACTTTGTCTTGATTCCGTCCCTTTATGAGGGATGGATTTCATACACTTTTTCCAGACAGTTTGTTTGGATTTTTGTGTTATTGATTTTATTCCAGCCCATATATATTACAATACTATTGGTGGAAGAAAGAATGCTGATTTTGGAACATGAAGTCATTACATGCAAGGCATACAAGATAAATATCAGCACGGTGGCTCAGTGGTTAGCACTGTTGTCTTGCAGCGCTGAAGTCCTAAGTTCAAATCCACCCTTGGAAAAATCTGTTTGTATGTTCTCCCCCACAATCATAAAGACATACTGATAGGTTGTGTGTACATAAAGTGATTAGATTGTAAGCTCTTTGGGGCAGGTCCTGATGTGAATGTTAATGTTACTGTAAAGCGCTATGGAAGATGTTGGAGCTTTTTAAATCCACAATAATAATAATTAATAAATAAAAAGTAACAAAGTAACAATAAAACAGGTGTAACATCTTCTGATGCCCTTTGGGAGATAAGATACATTTCCTGAATCCATTCACAAACATTTTGGCATGAAAGGTCCCCTATGAGTAGATCCAATTGCAAAGGAAACTGATGCAATGGTTTTTTTTTTGTTTTTTTTTCTTGAGCTGGGGGTGGATTTAAAGAATGAAACAGTAATTCAATTGTTTAAATAAATAGTTGTCTTTTGCTCTACAATTGTGATCTTACAAATTTGTTTGTATTTGCCTACTACGAATGTAACCACAATTTAAATATAAAAGTGTTTCATTGTATCACTGAATGTTGGTGCTACAACTTTCCAACTATAATAATCTTTTTATTTGGTGTTTTTTTCCCCTGCAATTTATTACAGTGAATATAAGTATACGGTAAGCAAACTCGCGTTTATCTTTCCTTGGATTATAACTATTTATATGTAATAAGTTGATGGGACAATCTATTCAGCCAGGCAGTGTTGGGTATCGTTAGAAGCTGCTTGCAGCATCTTAAACCCTTGTCTGATTCCAGATGACATTGCTTGGTGCATAGAGTCAGCGAGATTAGAGAAAATCTCCAATTCGGAGATGAATGCTTGAGTTCCTCTGCAGTTCCATTTTGCTTCTCACTAATACAGGTTAAACCATTGTCATGAAAACCATTATCTGTAGCCTTCCAGGAAAATTAGTAGAAAAGGCTGATAGGTGTGAAATGATTTCCTAGGAATTTGGAAACTGATTTTTTTTTTTTAGTTGTTTAAAGAAGACTGTTGTGGGAATGTACTGTATAAAACGTGCCAATGCTCTGGATTCTTGATAAAATTATAATGGCTCTTGGTTCATTCCAGTCTTGTTTTCAGATCCTGTTTTAACCATTGCATGGCTTAAAGGAAATGTACACTAAAAATGTACTTTGCCTCATTTCATTCTATAAATGAATATATGTAAGCAGCACTTACTCTGATGTGTTTGTGTTGCTGCATGACTTCTACAATCCACTACTTTTTTTGTTTTAGGACAGTCCCTCAGCTCCCTGCCAGAGTATCTGACTCTCTGTGAGGGCAAGCATGCTCAGTAGTCCCTATGAGGCAGCATTGGGGGAGGGAATTTCCCACCATGCAAGTTTATTTACCAACTGTCATCATTCCAGCTACAGCAAAACTATACATAACAGAAGAGTTTATGATACTAAGGTACTTGATTGACAGCTGAAATGTAAGATGTTTCAGATATGTAAAGAAATAGGGGACATATCAACAAAAAAATGGTGATAGTTGGGATGAATTATAGTTTCCAGTATTAGAAAATGTAATAATATAAAAACACATTTCCCAGTGTACACATCTTTTAAATCATCTGCTCGTTGCTGGCTGTGAACAAAAAAAGTCAAGTGAAAGAGATGCTATTGTGGCAGTTGTCAGCTATTTTTCAAATTGCTAAAACCACCACAAAACTCATCTTAAAGGGTAAATGTCCTGTTTATAAACAACTTCTGACATCCAAATTATGTATCAAAGTTGTGCTATCATGAACTAAATGGCTCCATTTAAACTATATTTTATAGCATGCACATTTTTGCCATCTTTATTGAGGGCACTACTGGTTCCCTTACTCAACTGCCTCTCCTTTCACTAAAACACCATTTCTATTAATACTATTGATATTCTATGCAAACTGATTGCAGTGGAGTAACTACCGCCCCTGCCACAAGCCCAATATCGCTGCAGCGATCAGCCTTATTTGAACAGCTGATCACGTGTTTGAATGAAACATGCAATCAGCTGTATAAAAGACCGTGCCCGAATTTTGGCTCAGTTTCGGAAGTCCGGGTCTTTTAAACAGCTTGCGTGTATGTTTTATTGATCCGTGTGATCAGCTGTTTTAAAAGGGCTGATCGCGGAAGACATCATGGAGGGAGGAAGGAGTCAGGGGCCCGGCCTCTAATCTCACGGGGGGACCCGGGCCCCTGCAGGTATGCCCCTGCCTGGTTGTTGCCAATCCTTATCTTCTTTGTTGATCAGTTGAAAAAAAAATAAATAAATAAAAAATGCATTCATGTGAGTCATTGGCTCAGACATGCTCAGTGTGCTTCAACCATGGAAAGAGAGGATTTCTCCCTGTCCTTAAGGGAGTTGATAGTGGGGGTGCTTTTGATATTGAACATTTTTGTTGTTAATGTTTTTTTAATCTGCAGTTTCTGAACACAAGTTCTTTATATGGTCGACTCTCTTCATATTTTGAAAACATTTCTAGCACAATTTTTGTCAGGCCTTTCCCTGTATAGAAAACAATTTATTGGTATTAGTCCTGTACTTTTGTCTTTGTTGCATTATTTTGTAATATTTGGTGTAATGATGTGTGTCCTCTCTGTACATATCACTTACTGCATCACTGAGTCCTGGGTTCAAATCTTTGTTGGTCACAAGTGTAGGGAGTTTGTATACATTTTTGAGCTTGTGTGGGTTTCCACCCAATACTACAGTTTCCATCACAATCACACAAGATAGACTGTTAGCTTATGTGTGTGTGGTAGGGTAAATAGATTGAAAGATCTTTGGGTCAATGTGCAATTTAAATAAAAACAATATAAAATTAGTGATGAGTTCCAGTTTCCAACCAAACCTGTTTTATTTTGGCGGAAGTGCCGGTTAAGAAAATGTACAGAACTTTGAGAATTTGAAAAGGGCGGAATTTTTGCTGAAATTCGGGGTAGAATTTTCATATTCTGTGTCGAAAAATTGAAAAAATCTTCTTGATTGATCCACTGAAACTCAATGGTTTAGTTCATCTCTATATACAATTTTAATCTGCTGACATAAAGAAAGGTTTCCTTATGTTACCTTCCAGCTT
This sequence comes from Hymenochirus boettgeri, assembly GCA_019447015.1. Taxonomy (NCBI): domain Eukaryota; kingdom Metazoa; phylum Chordata; class Amphibia; order Anura; family Pipidae; genus Hymenochirus; species Hymenochirus boettgeri. The sequence goes on from CM033474.1 coordinate 4,931,729, forward strand.
CCTCTCTCCGAATTCATAGTCTTTCATTTTCTAGCTAATAGTTCTTCATTCCTTTCGTACATTTCATATTTTTGTATCCGTCATATCAACCCATTACTTTCCTCTGAGCAGTTACTGTAGATGGGCCCTTTAGAGCTGAGCACCGTTTTATTCATGACCTATAAAATATCAATATTAACTCCTACTTTCTGCCGCTCATATATTTTCAACCTCGGAATGTACGAAGTGATATAGATTTTGCCCAGGCTAGTTAACCACAGTATCCATTCAGCCTTTACCGTTATACTTTCTATTTTAGTTAGAATATCTGTGCATCTTTATTAAGGTTTCTACTACTTTGCTTGCATATTATTTGCTCATCTAAACTCCATATGCCCCCAGTCAATTCACAAAATGTCCTTGTATTATTAGTAATGATGTTTAAAATGTACTTTATATGGTTTAGCGGCTCACTGCACCTGTAGGATTTCTGTAAGTATTTGAAATGAATACATTGGTATTTCAGTATTGGAGCATTGGCAGGTGGAACACCGGCCTAAAGTTTCTAAAAAGTCCCTGTAGTTCCGCATCGTGTTTCTTTCTGTAGTTTCAAAATCGAGTTTGGGTCACAACGTTATCACATCCCTCATAAGGATTATCTATAACTATTTGGCAATGCTGCTAAATAGTACAAAGGTTAAAGGACAATTATCACCAACTGCCCCACACACATGCACAGACACACACACACACTCTCTCCCAGTGATAGTGCCCAGGGTGAGGACCTAAACTGCTTGGTTCTCCCCCCTGGGTATTACCTCATGAAGCGGAACAATCCCACTGAAGCCAGCTCCAGATCCAATTCTTTACTTCTGAGTTTTTAACCAATGCGAAGATGCACTCCTTGCAGAGTGTGTGTTCCCATTGATTATCCCTGCCATCGTCCGGGACTATGGCAGGGGAGTCCTGTAAGCAGCTCATGAAGCCAACTTTGCAGGTTGTGTTCTCAGGATTGAAGAACCTGGGGCGGGGACACCATTGTTTAGGTCGTCCCTCTGGATACTATTGTCTTGGAAGGGGTCAATTAGGAGATGATAATTGCCCTTTAAGAACTTCTAAGACCATAACAACAAACCCTTCCCTTTGACTTTCCCCCCCTTTATTTATATATTATATTCAATCTAAATAAAGACTCAATCTAAAGAGGGGTGGAGAAGACCAGGTACTTTTACCGATACATTTTTATTCTTGTGGTTTGGAGCAAGACCAGATAATTTTAACATAGCAGGAGACTTTAGTTCTTCTTCAGTGTTTGAGCTGAAGAGCTTCTTATGTTCTCAACCTCTTGAAACATTCCTAACGTTGCCCTGTCTCTAAAATGCAAATAATTTGAGAATTTTAAGGTGTTCAACCCTTTCGCAGAAGAGCTTACATCTTGTAACATCGTATTTTCCTTCTCGCAATGACCCCTTTTGCCCAGAGACATCTAACGGTGAAAACGTATCAGTCTATTCTCATTCTTATTTCTTATTCAAATGCACAGTTAAAAGGTGCTGAATCTTTGATAAATTTTACCCTTTACCAGGAGAGAATAACAGGAACAGCTAGCAGCAAGCGCCAGAATACATGAATAAAGAAAAAAGAGGTCCTTTCTCCTTCAGAAAGGAATGTAGATTACAGGGTGTAACTAAACATTATGGGAGGTATAAATTGCATGTGTGATATGTCAAATGATCGTTAGCTCGTATTTATTATACAAATAAATTCCAGGCATTTTAGCACTTGTGCACTTTATTCCTTCTCAAGTTCAGCACTTAGGATTCCAAATTTCAGATCTCGTCTTTTTTTTTTTTCGTTCTTCAACTTGCTATAATATGAAGCAGCGATGCTTGTCATAATGGTAAGAACAGATCAAAAATGAATAATTCATTGTTTCTTTGAAAAATGTTCAAATACTTTCTCTCCGAGTGAATAAGCAAAGCAACTTTCTCACCATATAAATGCAAAATAAAAAAGCATGAGGAGCAAGGATGGCCACCAGCCTATGGAACAGTTGTGAACATGGTAGTGTGATGTAAATATCCTGGTGTAATACTCCAGCCTATTTGCATTTAGCTCATGGAAAGCTCTGTAGACTCATACTTACATATTCTAATCTATGGATATTATCCACAAGAACCCTAGTTTACATCTTGTTACATGTGTAGTTGGTTGCAGATATAGAACTTTGAAGTTCCTGTTAAGCAATTAAAAATCCTCCTTGCTGAGATGGGATCCGGCTTAAACATGAACCCGGATCCGACATGGAACCCCTCGGTTCCAAAATCCGAAAGATAGGTCCGAAGATATTTTCGATAATTTTCGAAAGTAAGGGGCTACTTTCGATAATTTTCTAAAATAGCCTCGAACATTAGAAAATTATCGAAAATACAATCGGAGACCATTTTCGAGTTTCCGTTCGTATTTTCGAAAATCGAACGTTCGAGGCTATTTTTGAAAATTTTCAAAAATAGCCTCGAACATTCGAAAATCTTTGAAAATACGACTGGAAACTCGAAAATGGTCTCCGATTGTATTTTCGAACATTCAAGGCTATTTTTGAAAATTATCGAAAATTTTCCTGAGATCTGGAAATCTGAAAATGGAACGGAACTAGTGAGTTTCCTCCATCTCTACTCCTTGCATGTTTTATTGAAGAAGCTGTGAATCTGTCTGGCTTTTTATTCCTGTACCATACATTTGCTTTGCACAAATCGCTACAGATGGGGTTATTTGGGAAGGGCGTTGTGATGAATTTCTAATTCCGGAAAATCTGGAATTGCAAACTCATTATTTTTTTTAATTAGATCTGTACTACAAATAACCCTTTTGGTATTCTGGCTGCTATTTTATTTTGATTTGTGCAGTAAAGCACCAAACATATTTATTGATGAGTCCTAAGTATGAAGATGTGTTTCCATTTCATCCAAAGTATGACCAGGCCACTGACAGAAGCCCTTGCAGTTGAATGATGGTATATTAGTTTGTTACACTATATAAAAATAGATTATAGAAATTTGGCTTTGGAATGTTGAAGATGAATTCAGGTTTTTAAGTAATTTCCATTAAAAGCATTTGAAATGTTGCTTTTACCCTTTATTCCTATAATCGTAGCTCTCTAAAAGACAGGCTGTTAACATTTTATGTTTCTACTGAATTCTATAAGACTGATCAAGTCAAGATTTGCAAGGTATATAATGTAAACTTGCTAAATTGAACAATAATTATTTATTCAATTTATAATTAAGGTAAGAAGAAAAGCTGACCAGTAGGTTTATAATGTTATTATAGCTCCCAAGGTGGTTTGCTTCTTTCTAGAGATTGTTTACGTCATTTATTCCATACATAAGGTTTCAACATTTATAAAACCTGCAGTGTTTGTCATTGTCAATGAATAACATCTGTAAATAATGTGTCTGATATCTACTGAGCAATATTCACACTTAACCCTCTGCTCTAAAAGGCCATTAGAAAATAGAACAAATGTTACCCAAGACTGATGGGTATTGTAGTCCATTTAATGCAGCAGGGGGGCTATAGAATGCAACTTTAAATTGTTTTTCAATTTTACAACCCCATAAAATACCTCAGCAGTAGGTTAAAGGAAATCTATAGCACACAAATAATCAAGGCTCACTCGACATCAAACTGCTGCCTCTTGCTGTGTGCAGATGTCAAGAGCTGATTGGGTTGCTGAGAAGGGTATATGGCTTTGAAATTTATAGTGAAGGGTTTACCTGACTCTTATTTCCATTTCCATAGCATCTGAATCTGTGTTTTCTCTACTCTACTGGTGATTAAAAGCAGCTTTTGTTGAGCTGTAACCAACGTTTAGGTGTAGGATAAACTTTCTGTTTAGATGATATGACCTGATTTACACAAAGGGAAGCCTTTAAAGAAGAAGTTGGTATCGTCAGTTAGCAGATAGGGTGAGCTTAACTGGCATGTACGGCCATTATTCTAGAACAAAAGGAAAGGTTGTTTTAGATTTAATTGGAAAGTGGAATCATGACTGACATGTTACTCTCAAGAAATTCCATACTCTGTGATCCTGAATTTTCCTGTTTAGCAGAGCAAGTGCACTTATTTATTGATTATTTCTTGTGTCCATTGACATATTATAGCCCTGTAATGAAAGAGGGCAGTGTGTATGTAAAGACGGGGACATACAAAGTTGGGGGTATCCATGAGACACACCATTGTAAAATAAAGTTCATAAGAAGTCAATGAAAGGTTCTTTGATTATTATTTTTAAAAAGAAGTAAAGGGTTAGTAATAATACACAGCATTGATTAAGTGCCACAGGTCACAAACACAGGATGTGAAGCTTACAGTAGAGCATAAACCAATAATCTAAAGGCAAGCTCATAGTGATGCCCTCTTGTTGGAGTCCAGGACTTCTCCTAGACTTTGCAAATGGAAGGCGTGCTCCTTGCAGAGCAAGTCTTCCCATGCACGTCTTCCCATTTATTTAGCTCAGGATGCTCAGGGGGCAAAACAGGACTGTCAGTACAAGACAGCTTAATTTAGGGAACCTTAATGAAATTCAGGGGTGGGGACCAAGTGGTTTAGGTAGTCACCCTGGGTACTATTATAAGGGGGGTGGGGGAGGTGTTAGTTTGGGTGGAATTCTTTAAAGACACAAAAATACTTTACCAACAAGATATATTTTAAAGGATATATACACCATAAAACTGACTTTGCGTGCACGTGGAACATCCGGAAACAATGAAAATGTTTTAGCCAAATTTAGTTTTTAAAAAACAACAGCTTGCAAATAACCTAAAGTTTGTTTTATGGTGTACTTATCCTTTAAAGGGCTATCAAAAACAATACCTTGTACAGTATGTTGTAGATAGATGGTAGAGAGATGACAGAGGAGATGTTTTGTCTTTAATTAATACAAAAGTGAAATGTTTTTAAAGTACAATACAATGTCACAGCTCAGTTTGCTTTTTAGTTATAGGAAGTTTCATGCTGAATATTTATTACATGGAAAACCCAATCTTAGTTTATATCGTATAACGTAATAAGAACCAAACTCCCAAAGTGCCCTAATAATGTATTAAGATTAGCAGATCTTTTCACTAAATGTTAGGAAAGTGTAATCACATCTCTCGTGCCCTATCACAAGGACAGTGGGGACAGTAAGCATCAGTCAGAGCTGTATATTTAATTTCATGGGACCTAAGGGAGAAATATATCTGGATTCTCATCTTAATGATGATGGAAATGTTATGACGTTTACATATTGTCAATATATAGCATGTGAAAGGTCCAGTAATTTGATTGAAAGGTTAAAGGACTTTATTTCCACCTTTCTAGGTCAGTGTTTCCATAAAATTCTGATCTAACAAATTATTCACCAAGCCTTTTGCGGGAAAAAAATATATTTTAGGCCACCGGTACCCAAGGATAATTCTTGTATGTCTAGCAGTGAGACCAAAAAGAAACATACAGTACAAAAATGTAACCAAGTTAATGATAATTAGAGAAGGCCAAACTCTGAAAATTCCAACATACTCGAGTGGACCCATTGAGGTCAATGGGTCAATGAAGGGATAAATAGCAAAAAGGCAATGGTAACTTACTGTAAACGGTCTAGGGACTGGTCCGGGGAACACATATCAATGCCCAAAATCTTAATGAAAAAAACACCGTCCAGTTCCGGAAACTTGTGCTTCCTGTTTTGGCATTCCACATAGTATTTTCAATATTGAAAATTTTCGATTTTTAAATTCAAAAACTCTTGATTGTCCAATAATTATCGAAAACAGTTCCGGGTATCAGTAAAAATTGAAAATAACGTTAATTCGGAAACAATGAGTTTCGTTAGATTTGTGAAATTCGCTTCAGAACATAGGTTCAGGTTTGGGGCTATCTCTAATGATAATGAACCAGACGCATTTCACCAGCGCTGGTTATAGATCGGAAGGAATGGTTTCGGACATAAAATTTCAAAACTGATGCTGAAATTTCAACATGACAATAGAAAAAACTATTAGGTTCACACTGCGCTCAATTCAGATTTACTGCCCAGGTCTGATTCTTTGACATGATTGTTCACACCGTTATTAAATGTGACCTTTTAGTGTGAACAGATTGTGGCCCTAAAGCGATTTACATAAGCACTATTTCAATTTCCAATGGATGGCAGCTGATTTTATCACCTAGCACACAGTCGAGATCATGGTAATGGACAGTTGATATGACCGCCCCCACTTATTTGGTTAGAATACTTTGTTATATTTAGCGGTCAGCCTCTTTTACTTTGCTTTGGCACTGTAGCCATGATCTTTCCTGGCCCCGATCCACCATTTCCCTAGCGATTTCTTAGAACACTGTACAGTTGCGGTAGGTGCCCTCCATCTTTAATTGTATTGAGCTGTCACCCTTTATGCTGATAAGGTCCAAAACTTTGCTGTCCCGCCATTGTCTAAAAGCTTCAGAGCACCTGTCCTACATCTTTCTTTGCACCTAGCAGCATGCTATTGACGATATTGTTGGATTAAAAAGACGTAAAAAGTGCAAAAAGTTAATTCAAGTCTGATTATTCATTAAAACTGTCCATCTGACATGAATTATCAGACCTGAATTCGATTAAGACACAAATATGTGTCTAATTCAAAAATATCAGATTCAGACCCGATTTGGCTTGTTCACACTGTTTTAAACCTGGGTCAGATTTGAGGGAAACAAATCTGATTGGGCCCACTTTTTGGTGCAGTGTGACCCTTACCAATGTGACAGTAAAAACAAGATTTTTGGGGGTTTGATATCAACTTTTTGCAGTTTGAATGTTGAAAGTGGAATCTGTTCTTTGTTCCGTGAACCCACAGACAGAATGTGCTACTCTAGTTCACACCACTGACTGTCTACAAGCACTTTATATAACGCTCCCTGGAGTTTTTATATTACTGACACCGTGGGCAGAGTGGGATATTAGACAATCACTTTGTCTTTTTATTTGCTGTTGGGGGGAAGTGTAACATACAGTCAGGGTTATTCAATAAGTGTTCTTATCATTTAAAATGGTGCTAATTTTGCCCCAACCAATCAGATCTTATTTAACATTTGAAAGCTAATATCTGATTGGTTGGGGCAAAATTAACACCATTTTAAACGATAAGAACTTTTATTGAATAACCCTGAATATGTTCCCCAGGGTGTTAATTGTTGTACGTTGTTTTACACGTCTTGGTAAATATACATTAGGAAATTAAATTCATTGTCTTTGATGCACATTTCCAGTTTAAGAGTCAACTAGCATAGAAAGAGAAATAGAAATAAATGTATTTATTACCATGACATGCGTTGGTCCTGTTTAGAGAAGTCCCATAATTTTGTCACAAAACTAGTTTTGTGTTGAAATCATAATTTTCATGTACGAAATTTTGTCTTGATACTGACGCAATTCTGTTAATATTTTTGTAGTTTAAATTTTGTGCCAGAAAATTTCCATTTTTCCACCAAAAAAATTCCAACTTTGTGCGACAAAATTTCTAATTTTCGACTGTAAATTTTGTCCTCAAACTGATGCCCCTGAAATCACTTACAAAACTGTCAGTAGAATAAAACGAGTGGGTTCAGACATGTCTACTCATGTTCATGTTACAAAGAATTTATTTGCACTTGCAAAGTTATCTATTTTATCATATCTTGTTGTCAATGTGTTTAAAAATAAATGCACTATAATACCTCTTACCCGTAGACTATATCTCCCCTTTAAATTGTATGGCTGCTCTTCACAGATGCCTCGGGTTGTGTGCTTGTAAAATGAAATGTTCAGTGAACTGTCTTTTCCGCTGGGATGTCATTCCAACATCATTCTCTAATCATACATTGTAGCTCGGAGTTTTTCTATTTACTTTTGTTTTTGATACAATGACTGTTTCCCAGAGATTTCACTCATTGGCTTTCTTCAGAAATGCAACCTTTTCATTCATAAAGTTTTTATCCTTAAAGGGTATGTCCACCCCCCCAAACTAAATTTTGGTATCTGGTAGGAAATGGCTATAAACCTCGACCTTAGCCTTAGCCAATCACAGGAGTGGATGCCAGTCGAGCCCCTCCTGCTTGACTTCCGTGCTCAGAAAAGGCACGGAAGTTAAGCAGAAGGCAGTGGGGGAACGAAGGCTGTTTAGTCCATTTTAGGGGACCTGTCAGTGATATAAAACTCGCAAGGTCGAGGTTTATAGCCATTTCCTACCAGATACCAAAATTTAATTTGGGGGGTGGACATACCCTTTAAAAACCAGGGAAAACTTTGCTGCACAGTAAATCCTGACCTCCTGCAGACCAATTTAGATTGATCTACTTACTTTTAATATTATAAGTTGAATAAAGTTTAGTTGTTCCAACATTTCCACAAAGCATGGGGTAAAAAAGAGCTAATACACTTGTATGTAAATGAGCTGTAATTAATTCAATCAGTTCGTCCCCGAAAGAACGACCATTTCAGCCGATAAAGCGCCTACACACGGACCAATTATCGGCTGAAACGGTCGTTCGTACACATCGTGCATCCTATAAAAACAGCAGCTTTTCAAGAATAATAATTAAGATCTTCCTATGTAACGCGACTAACCTATCACAGACAAGATAAAAATCTACACATGCTCAAAGAGTTCCTTAGCTCCCTCTTCACCCCTGGAATATCTCTATCTGGCTGATGTTATGAAGCTACTGGAAGCAAGAAAAGTTAACTCCATAGCTTCTGACAGGTTGCATTTGTTTTGGAGGCAAGGGATTATTTTTTTTTTTTTACTTGATACTAACTTCTTTGAAGAACACAACTTCCCTTAAATGCTGTTTGTATACACTGCAAATAAATACATGCGCATCACTATGCCAGCCATTATAATGCATAAATACAAAGCCCAACAAAAGTGCTATAGTTCTTTGAGATGTTATTTAATATTATTATTTTTTCAAAAAGGTCTTCCTGATAGTCTTTTAATGTGATTTTTAGATAGACTAAGGATATATAAGAAGGAATAAAGGACAGAGAAATACATACACAGTGTTATCTACAGATGACCTGAAATAAACTCACATCGGCCAGGACACCATTCTTGCACAGTAATTGACAGCTTTTCAGCTCCTCCTCTAGCCTTCCTTCCCTTTCATTAACATATGTTCATTTTTGACAGCGATAGGAGAAGTGTCAGGGACACCAACAGTGTGAATATAGTATCCCTTTATGCTGTATTTCTGATTCATTTTATGATTCTTACTCTACATGGGATGAATTCGTATGAGATGTATTTTTTAAAAGAGTTCAGTTTTTCTTAATGAAATAATCATATTAACAATGTACAATAAAATTTTAATATGTTTCCACTCAAAGCCCTTTTGCTTAGCTCTAGAAATCATTTACTTAAAACTAAAATGTCAATTACAATTGTGTACATTATTTACCATGGGTGTTTAATACCATTGTTGGGTGGAAAGTACGGCTGCTAGTTACTGTAAATGTAGAAATTGTCCTGGTTTTGATTTGGGACAAACTGTATTAAAAATCTGTGGAACTGGTTAAAATTGCAGATAAAAACTTGGAAATCACTGAATTGTCTGAAAAGGCAAAAATCTCAGGCGAAAATTAGAAAATGGCGGTTGAAAATTAAAAAAAAAAAACAATTGGGTTCGAAATGGATTTAAAAATTTCACAAATTGCAATAGGTTCCTAGTGGAACACTTCCATTTATCCCTAGTTACATACTGTAAATTATAACCAATATAACAGAAGAAGGGATAGCTCCATCCAACGGCGGGTAAAAGTTAACTTTTATTCAAGCGTTAAAACACAGCACACGAGGGAGGCAGCCTGGACCCTGACACGTTTTCAATAAATACCCAATAGAGATGTCCGAACTCTGCAAAATCCGGTCCGCTCCAGGAGCCGCGAATTTTCAAAAAAATTCGAAAATTCGAAAATCCGTGAGCGGACCCATTAAAACCTATTAAAATGAAAGTTCGGCAAAATCCGTTCTTCGAAAATACCAGGATTCTTCGAAAATACGGACCCGAAAATGTGGCTTGCTCCTTCCAAAAATGTGAAAAAATCTGCGAAATTTTGAATTTAAAAGGATTTCTCGTATTTTCCTGTATTTTCAAAAATATGAGAAGTCTTCGTAATTTAGAAAATTTACGAAAACCCGGTTCGGAAAAGTTCGGAAGGCGGAAAAATGGAAAATTTGCGATATCCGCAGTTCGCGAACGAGGTAAATCCGCCGCGGATCCGGGTCCTGATCCGCGAACTGGGCCATCACTGATACCCAATAGTTCCGGTCACAATGTAAGGATCATTAATGACTCTTACCGTGTTACCTTGTGACTGGAACGTGTTTTTAATGCTTGAATAAAAGGTCACTTTAACCCACCGTTGGATCGAGCTATCCCTTCTTCAGTGTTATATTTGCTTGGATTTTGGAGTTGCTGGACTCTGGATAGACTCTCGTGCTGAGTGACTAGGTTGAGTCTTGGCAGGTACTGATACCTTCTGTGTATATTCTGACATACAGTTAATTGCATGATCCTCCACTAACATTGATGTTAGGTAATATCATATTCCTTCATGATTACTTTTAAAAAAAGATCATCGGAATTCCCTGCGGACAATTAAATAAGGAATTACCCCCTCCCCTACTGGAAATAATGCCTTGGAATATGAACCCTTAACTACCAATAGGATTTTGTTTTTATTATTCTTTCTGCAGCATAAATGTGTTAAACTGATTGTGATTGGCTACAGGATTTGGAAGAAAGAATTTCTGTATTCCATGATATAAGCAGAAGTCTCACAATGTGGACCTTATGGAATCAACTTAGAAAATAAGCAGTCCCTTTAAAAAAAAGTTCTTTCTAGTTTTGTATCTTGACTTCCCTTGATATTTTTCTAAACAGGTGTCAAATTTTGAGGAAGAAACTCAAGAAGTGACCTAGTTTTACATGTAAACATGTCAGTGCCTTTTGTACATATTTTGTCCTCCCAGGAATTGCTGTCATACCTGCAAACAACAGCAGCCATAAAAACTGTCAGCTTTGGCAGATAATTGCTGTCACTTAGCACCTGAAGCTGTCTCAGGAAGCTTTTCTACGTTCTATGTAGCACTAACTTTTTCAGCACTTAAATGTCATTAAATGCCCATGCAATGTTTACCCAAAGGCAAATAAACATTTGTAGATGAGTTGATTTTCTACCTAATGGGAACCTTAAAAAAAAAAAAGGAACCTAAACAAAACTTGACCCCTCCCCTCAATGTTCTTAATATTATCCAGGGATACTTTCTGATTGCCCCCATTAGCTTAGAGTTTTTATGCCTTCCTCTGGATCAACTGTTCGGTAGGGTTAAAAAGGATGAAAAGGTTATACTTGATGGACGTATGTCTTTATTCAACCTCCAATACTATGTTACTATGTAACTGTTATACAGACATTATGGGTAGGGTATAAAGGTTGGACTAGATGGACGTATGTCTTTATATAACCTCAATACTATGTTACATGTAACTGTTAGACAGACATTATGGGTAGGGTATAAAGGTTGGGCTAGATGGATGTATGTCTTTATACAACCTCCATACTATGTCACTATGTAACTGTTATACAGACATTATGGGTAGGGTATAAAGGTTGGATTAGTGGATGTATGTCTTTATACAACCTCCAATACTATGTTACATGTACATGTTATACAGACATTATGGGTAGGGTATAAAGGTTGGACTAGATGGACGTATGTCTTATTATAACCTCCAATACAGTTACTATGTAACGCTTTACAGACATTAGGTGTGAGGTGATAGGTTGGACTAGATGGACGTATGTCTTATTAACCCCAATACTATGTTACTATGGAACTGTATTACCGACATTATGGGTAGGGTATAAAGGTTGGACTAGATGGACGTATGTCTTATTCAACCTCCAATAACTATTGTTACTATGGAACTGTTATACAGGCATTATGGGTAGGGTATAAGGTTGGACTAGATGGACATATGTCTCTTTATACAACTCCAATACTATGTTATATGTAACTGTTATACAGAACATTATGGGTAGGGTTATAAGGTTGGACTAGATGGACATATGTCTTTATTCAACCTCCAATACTATGTTACTATGTTACTGTTATACAGACATTAGGGTAGGGTATAAAGTTGGACTAGATGGACAGTATGCTTTAACATCTCCAATACTATGTTACTATGTAACTGTTATACAGACATTATGGGTAGGGTATAAAGGTTGGACTAGATGGACGTATGTCTTTATTCAACCTCCAATACTATGTTACTATGTAACTGTTATACAGACATTATGGGTAGGGTATAAAGGTTGGACTAGATGGACGTATGTCTTTATACAACCTCCAATACTATGTTACTATGTAACTGTTATACAGACATTATGGGTAGGGTATAAAGGTTGGACTAGATGGATGTATGTCTTTATACAACCTCCAATACTATGTTACTATGTAACTGTTATACACACATTATGGGTAGGGTATAAAGGTTGGACTAGATGGACGTATGTCTTATATAACCTCAATTGTTGTCCTATGTACTAGTAAATGTTATACAGACATTATGGGTAGGGTATAAAGGGTGGACTAGATGGACGTATGTCTTTATCAACCTCCAATACTATGTTACTATGTAACTGTTATACAGACATTATGGGTAGGGTATAAAGGTTGGACTAGATGGACATATGTCTTTATACAACCTCCAATACTATGTTATATGTAACTGTATACAGACATTAGGGTAGGGTATAAAGGTTGGACTAGATGGACATATGTCTTTATTCAACCTCCAATACTATGTTACTATGTACTGTTATACAGACATTATGGGTAGGGTATAAAGGTTGGACTGGATGGACGTATGTCTTATTACAACCTCCAATACTATGTTACTATGTAACTGTTAACAGACATTATGGGTAGGTATAAAGGTTGACTAGATGGACGTATGTCTTTATACAACCTCCAATACTATGTTACTATGTAACTGTTACAGACATTATGGGTAGGGTATAAAGGTTGGACTAGATGGACGTATGTCTTTATACAACCTCCAATACTATGTTACTATGTAACTGTATACAGACAATTATGGGTAGGGTATAAAGGTTGGACTAGATGGACGTATGTCTTTATACAACCTCCAATACTATGTTACTATGTAACTGTTATACAGACATTATGGGTAGGGTATAAAGGTTGGACAGATGGACGTATGTCTTATACAACCTCCAATACTATGTTACTATGTAACTGTTACACAGACATTATGGGTAGGGTATAAAGGTTGGACTAGATGGACGTATGTCTTTATACAACCTCCAGTACTATGTTACTATGTAACTGTTATACAGACATTATGGGTAGGGTAAAAAGGTTGGACTAGATGGATGTATGTCTTTATTCAACCTCAATTACTATGTTACTATGTAACTGTTAAACAGACATTATGGGTAGGGTATAAAGGTTGGACCAGATGGACGTATGTCTATATACAACCTCCAATACTATGTTACTATGTAACTGTTAGACAGACATTATGGGTAGGGTATAAAAGTTGGACTAGATGGACGCATGTCTTTATACAACCTCCAGTACTATGTTACTAGGTAACTGTTATACAGACATTATGGGTAGGGTAAAAAGGTTGGACTAGATGGATGTATGTCTTTATTCAACCTCAATTACTATGTTCCTATGTAACTGTTATACAGACATTATGGGTAGGGTATAAAGGTTGGACTAGATGGACATATGTCTTTATACAACCTCCAATACTATGTTACTAATGTAACTGTTATAAGACAATTAGGTAGGGTAATAAAGGTTGGACTGATGGACGTATGTCTTTATATCAACCTCCAATACTATGTTACTATGTAACTGTTATACAGACATTATGGGTAGGGTTAAGGTTGGACAGATGGACGTATGTCTAATACAACCTCCAATACTATGTTACTATGTAACGTTAGACAGACATTATGGTTAGGGTATAAAGGTTGGACTAGATGGACGTATGTCTTTATACAACCTCCAATCTATGTTACTATGTAACTGTTAACAGACATTATGGGTAGGTATAAAGGTTGGACGAGTGGACGTATGTCTTTATACAACCTCCAATACTATGTACTATGTAACTGTTATACAACATTATGGGTAGGGTTAAAGGTTGGACAGAGGGACGTATGTCATAATACCCCCATACTATGTTACTATGTAACGTTATACAGACATTAGGGTAGGGTATAAAGGTTGGACTAGATGTGACGTATGTCTTTATACAACCTCCAACTATGTTTACTAGGTAACTGTTATACAGACATTATGGTAGGGAAAAAGGTTGGACTAGATGATTATGTCTTTAATCAACCCTCAATACTTGTTTAGTAACTTTATACAGACTTTATGGGTAGGGTATAAGGTTGGACTAGTGGACATATGTCTTTATACAACCTCCAATACTATGTTACTATGTAACTGTTATAACAACCTATGGGTAGGGTAAAAAGGTTGGACTAGATGGACATATGTCTTTATACAACCTCCAATACTATGTTACTATGTAACTGTTACACAGACATTATGGGTGGGTATAAGGTTGGACTAGTGGAGTATGTCTTTATACAACCTCCAATACTATGTTACTATGTAACTGTTATACAGACATTATGGGTAGGGTATAAAGGTTGGACTAGATGGATGTATGTCTTTATTCAACCTCAATTACTATTAGCCACATTAGATTCAATAGGCACTAGTGACTGGTCACAAGTGTGACTGTCCCAGCCGCAAGGAGACATGGATCGAGACTAGATTATGATTTAGATAAGTATATGTTTTTAAATTGGATTAGCTAATTTTATTATTATTATTATTATTATTATTGAGGTTAGTGATTTTCATTCTTTTTACGGACTGAATTTTTCTTATTAAGGACGGTCCATCCTTTGGTGCACTGGTATGATCCAGGGATGCTGTAGTAAGGACATATTCTGTGATAGACCAATGATTCCTAGTCTCTATTTCATAATGAATTATACAGAACTGGTTGGCGTCTTTAAAACTACTTGGGCATTGTATGAATCCATTTACTGTTTAGTGCAATCTTAGCAAATGTCATAACTATTTATTCTTAATTCCCCTTTATTCATGTGGGTAGTTTACCAATCTTGTCTTCCTTTAGACCAGTGGTGGTCAACAGGAAGCCTAGGTGAAAGGGCTCTGGCTCATTTTGCTCATTTTCTTTGAATATTAACATATACAGTACACAAGGCTTTTCTTAAAAACAGCACACATTCATACATCAAAGCCTTGTGAAGGATCCTAGAGAAGGACAAATAGACAGATTTGGGAAGTCTTTTTGCTTTTTCTACCTATCACTTCTTGTGTAAATCAACTTGTGATTTCAATCACACACCTTTATTATCTTCACACCTGCCACATGGAGCTGAAAACCACCAAAACACGATAGCACACAACTCACAGCAGTTAGGGATTAACCCTTTGTCAAGTTTAGTGTTGAGTGGTGTATGCTAAGACATCACAATAAATCATTAAACCATTTAATTAGTTGCATGTATCCATGGACTTTGTAGATTGAAACTGTTTGAATTTCAAGTATGACTAAGAACAAGGGTTAGGCCACACTGATGCGCTTTTAATCGCTATCCGATCGTGCTTATAAATGATGATGTGGCCACACTGGTGTGCTACTGTGCACTGTGTGTGCGGTACATTAATCAGCGCATACAATTTGCATTGAGAGAGTTTATTGTATGGCCCATTAATATAATTGTATAAAGTGATCATTTCCCCACATAAACGTCGCTTCTCCAATGTAAACAGCCCTAACTTGTCTAATCTGCCTGCATAGTCAAGCCCCTCCATTCCCTTTATTATTTTAGTTGCCCTTCTCTGAACTGCTTCCATTTCCAAGATGTCCCTTTTGTATATGGGATACCAAAACTGCACCGCATATTCCAAATGAGGCCTTACCAGTGCCTTGTAAAGAGGGAGAATAATATTTTTCTCTCTTGAATCTATTCCCCTCTTTATACAAGACAATATCTTGCTAGCTCTAGCTGTTGCTACCTGGCATTGTTTGCTACAGCTAAGTCTGTTATCTACCAGAACCCCCAAATCTTTTTTATTATAGATTCACTTAACACAGTTATTTACGGTGTAGATGGCAAAGGGATTGTTAAACCCTAAATGCATCACCTTACATTTATCAAAATTGAATCTCATCTGCCATTCTGCTGCCCATTTTGATAATCTATCTAGGTCTGCTTGCAGCACTTGCACGTCATTTGAAGTTTCCAAAGCTCTGCAACGTTTAGTGTCATCAGCAAACACCGAGACCTTGCTCTCAATGCCCCCTTCTAAGTCATTTATAAACAGATTAAACAGAAGTGGCTCCAGTACAAAACCCTGAGGCACTCCACTCCACTCCACTTAACTTTAGCCCACATAGATGTAGCTCCATTTAACACCACTCTCTGCTTGCGATCCAATAACCAATTCTCTCTCCATGTACAAATGTTTTTTTTCTAGGCCAACAGTCCTCAGTTTATACATTAGTCGCCTATGTGGCACAGTATCAAAAGCTTTAGCAAAATCCAAGTATATCCCATCCACTGCTTTGCCTGAATCCAACTTCTTACTCACTTCTTCATAAAAACCAATTAAATTTGTCTGGCATGATCTATTTCTCATAAATCCATGCTGACTACTACTAATAAGATCAGCTCTGGAGACAAAGATAAGGATATGATCCCATAGCAAAGTTTCCATCACCTTCCCTACCACTGATGTTAGGCTTACAGGTCTATAGTTACCAGGCTGGGAATGACTACCTTTTTTGAATATTGGTTTTACTGTACATTGGCTTTTTTCCAATCCAGCGGTATTGGAAAATCACCAGACAAAAGTGAATCTGAAAAGATAAGAACCAGTGGTCTAGATAGAACTGAACTAAGCTCTCTTAAGATCCTAGGATGCAATCCATCTGGTCCTGGGGCTTTATTGATATTATCTTTGTCTAATTGTTTCCGCACCATATCCTCTGTCAGCCAGTGTGAATATTCCTCATTTCTCCCATTTTATTACAGTCCCTACTATAAGGACTAGGATTATCTAAAGTGAATATAGGGGAAAAAAATGTTTAGCACATTAGCCTTCTTGGCATCCTCTATAACCATCTCTGCCCCATTATTTAATTCCCAGTCTCAGTCCTCTTTTTACTCCAAAAAACATTTTGGGGTTGGACTTGCTTTGTTCGGCAATCCGTATTTCATTTTCTATTTTAGCTAGTTTAATTGCTTTCTTACACTCTTTATTACAGCTTTTATACTCCCTGTATACCTGTTCGTTTCCCTCTGATTTCAAAATTTTAAAAGCCTTTTTCTTTTTTTCCATTTCCCTTTTTACCTGGGCATTAAGCCATGCAGGAGTGGTCCTAATATTTTTTAAACATGTTTCCTAAAGGTATAAATTTAGATATGTAATAGTTTAATATCCCTTTAAAAGTGGTCCACATCTGCTCAATATCCTTACCTAGGAACAAATCCCCCCAGTCTATGAGCAGGAGTGATTCCTCCAACAGCATAAAATTAGCTTTCCTAAATTTATAAGTTTTTGTTAACCCAGTGCACTTTTGTTTTTTGCAACCTATATTAAATGACACTATATCATGGTCACTATTCCCTATATTAAATGACACTATATCATGGTCACTATTCCCTATATAAATGACACTATATCATGGTCACTATTCCCTATATTAAATGACACTATATCATGGTCACTATTCCTTATAATAAATGACACTATATCATGATCACTATTCCCTATATTAAATGACACTGTATCATGGTCACTGTTCCCTATATTAAATGACACTATATCATGGTCACTATCATATCATGGTCACTATTCCCTATATTAAATGACA
Source organism: Hymenochirus boettgeri (assembly GCA_019447015.1). Taxonomy (NCBI): domain Eukaryota; kingdom Metazoa; phylum Chordata; class Amphibia; order Anura; family Pipidae; genus Hymenochirus; species Hymenochirus boettgeri. Next base: position 4,949,741 of record CM033474.1, read on the forward strand.
CTGTATCATGGTCACTATTCCCTATATTAAATGACACTATATCATGGTCACTATTCCTTATAATAAATGACACTATATCATGATCACTATTCCCTATATTAAATGACACTGTATCATGGTCACTGTTCCCTATATTAAATGACACTATATCATGGTCACTATTCCCTATATTAAATTACACTATATCATGGTCACTATTCCCTATATTAAATGACACTATATCATGGTCACTATTCCATATCATGATCACTGTTCCCTATATTAAATGACACTGTATCATGGTCACTGTTCCCTATATTAAATGACACTGTATCATGGTCACTGTTCCCTATATTAAATGACACTATATCATGGTCACTATTCCATATCATGATCACTGTTCCCTATATTAAATGACACTGTATCATGGTCACTATTCCCTCTATTAAATGACACTATATCATGGTCACTATTCCTATATAATGACACTATCATGGTCCTATTCCCTATATAAATGACACTATATCATGGTCACTATTCCTTATAATAAATGACACTATATCATGATCACTATTCCCTATATTAAATGACACTGTATCATGGTCACTGTTCCCTATATTAAATGACACTATATCATGGGCACTATTCATATATGGTCACTATTCCCTATATTAATGACACTGTATCATGGTCACTATTCCCTATATTAAATGACACTATATCTGGTCACTATTCCTTATAATAAATGAACATATCATGATCACTATTCCCTATATTAAATGACACTGTATCATGGCATGTTCCCTATATTAAATGACACTATATCATGGTCACTATTCCCTATATTAAATTACACTATATCATGGTCACTATTCCCTATATTAAATGACACTATATCATGGTCACTATTCCATATCATGATCACTGTTCCCTATATTAAATGACACTGTATCATGGTCACTGTTCCCTATATTAAATGACACTGTATCATGGTCACTGTTCCCTATATTAAATGACACTATATCATGGTCACTATTCCATATCATGATCACTGTTCCCTATATTAAATGACACTGTATCATGGTCACTATTCCCTCTATTAAATGACACTATATCATGGTCACTATTCCCTATATTAAATGACACTATATCATGGTCACTATTCCCTATATTAAATGACACTATATCATGGTCACTATTCCCTATATTAAATGACACTATATCATGGTCACTATTAGCTATATTAAATGACACTATTCATGGTCACTATTCCCTATATTAAATGACACTATATCATGTGTCACTATTCCCTCTATAATGACACTATACCATGGTCACTATTCCCTATATTAAATGACACTGTATCATGGTCACTGTTCCCTATATTAAATGACACTATATCATGGTCACTATTCCCTATATTAAATGACACTATATATCATGGTCACTATTCCCATATTAAATGACACTATATCATGGTCACTATTCCTTATAATAAATGACACTATATCATGATCACATATTTCCTATATTAAATGACACGTGTATCATGGTCACTGTTCCTATATTAAATGACACTATATCATGGTCACTATTCCCTAATTAAATTACACTATATCATGGTCACTATTCCCTATATAAATGACACTATATCTGGTCACTATTCCATATCATGACACTGTTCCCTATATTAAATGACACTGTATCATGGTCACTGTTCCCTATATTAAATGACACTGTATCATGGTCACTGTTCCCATATTAAAATGACACTATATCATGGTCACATTCCATATCATGATCACTGTTCCCTATATTAATGACACTGTATACATGGTCACTATTCCCTCTATTAAATGACACTATATCATGGTCACTATTCCTATATTAATGACACATATCATGGTCACTATTCCCTATATTAAATGACACTATATCATGGTCACTATTCCTTATAATAAATGACACTATATCATGATCACTATTCCCTATATTAAATGACACTGTATCATGGTCACTGTTCCCTATATTAAATGACACTATATCATGGTCACTATTCCATATCATGGTCACTATTCCCTATATTAAATGACACTGTATCATGGTCACTATTCCCTATATTAAATGACACTATATCATGGTCACTATTCCTTATAATAAATGACACTATATCATGATCACTATTCCCTATATTAAATGACACTGTATCATGGTCACTGTTCCCTATATTAAATGACACTATATCATGGTCACTATTCCCTATATTAAATTACACTATATCATGGTCACTATTCCCTATATTAAATGACACTATATCATGGTCACTATTCCATATCATGATCACTGTTCCCTATATTAAATGGCACTGTATCATGGTCACTGTTCCCTATATTAAATGACACTGTATCATGGTCACTGTTCCCTATATTAAATGACACTATATCATGGTCACTATTCCATATCATGATCACTGTTCCCTATATTAAATGACACTGTATCATGGTCACTATTCCCTCTATTAAATGACACTATATCATGGTCACTATTCCCTATATTAAATGACACTATATCATGGTACTATTCCATATAAAGACACTATATCATGGTCACTATTCCCTATATTAAATGACACTATATCATGGTCACTATTACTATATTAAATGACACTATTCATGGTCACTATTCCCTATAAAATGACACTATATCATGGTCACTATTCCCTCTATTAAATGACACTATATCATGGTCACTATTCCCTATATAAATGACACTATATCATGGTCACTATTCCCTAATAAATGACACTATATCATGGTCACTATCCCTATATTAAATGGACACTATATCATGGTCACTATTCCCTAATTAAATGACACTATATCATGGTCACTATTCCCTATATAATGACACTATATCATGGTCACTATTCCCATATTAATGACACTATATCATGATCGCTATTCCCTATATTAAATGACACTATATCATGATCACTATTCCCTAAGCTTCCCATTACCCTCTAAAATGAGCTCAGGTTTATTAGATATCACCAGATCCAACAACGCATTCTGTCTAGTAGGAACTTCTACCATCTGTGAAAGAAAATGCTCATATAGGAGATGCGTGCACAATCGTGAGGGTTAACGCACACACTTCCGTGTGCACTGGATCATGTTGCAGTGTGGTCTCACCCTAATACCTGCAAAAATATATTTATAGGAACGGGCAAATTAACCTGTTATTGACGTATCTATCCAATCATGGGGCAGGTTTTATTGTCATGTAATTCAAATTCATGTAATTTAAAACGCTTGTTCTTTTGGGGGTCAGGAGGAAAGCTTGAGGGGTTTTTGCCATACTTACCATTTCTATAGCAACAGCATTTTATAAATACTTGACATTTTATTTTACAGAATTTGCTATAAATGCAATTAAAAATCTGATAAATAAGGCACAGATTTTTGGTGTTTTGTTTCTTTGTACTGTAGTTTTTCTTTTTTCTTTTGTCCCTGCAGTAATTGTGAATGACATCCGACCTGATGAAGGTCACTGGAAGTTGCAGTTCACAGCTGCCACCAATGTTCACCTTTTTTTCTTTAGAATCCGTAAGCTCTAGTTGTTCTAGAATGAATGTTTTCAGGTGTTCCAGGGTCAGTTCAGTACATTGCTTTCAACTAAGACTCATTTTTCTGTGAGCAGGAAATAAAGTCATTGACATTTACAAGGCTGGAGATATTTTTTTGCTAATGAGCATTTTCCTGATAAATTCACAATATTGAGAAATAAATAAAAAAGTAAAAGGTGTCCCAGTGGTGAGAAAACCTTGCTTAATAACTTTAACAAACCAATGAGATAGAAAGACTTCAAAAAAGGGATCATTAGGGTTAAAGTGATCTTCCATCACCAGCGAGAGAAGAGAGAATGGATAACTGGGTCCATCTCATTTGGAAGAAAACAAGAACAAAAAAACACAAACAATTAGAGAACTAGGTATTTTAAAAAAGTTTTCTTAATCATTTTTCTTTTTACAAAAACTAAATTTAGGAAGAAATCACATAGATAATTGAAGCTATTAGTAGATTTGGTACTTGTTCAAAATCATTTTATAAGACAATTGAATTGGATGTATGTACATGTGCTAGATTATTATTATTATAATGGTGGATTTATATAGCGCCAACATCTTCCGTAGCACTTTACAATTCCATGTTTACATTCACATCAGGCCCTGCCCCGAAGAACTTACAATCTAAGCAAATTTATTGGACACATCCAACCTATCAGTATGTCTTTATGATTGTGGGGGAAACCGGAGTGCCCGGAGGAAACCCACGTGAGCACTGGGAGAACATACAAACTCCTTGCAGCTGTGTCAATGGGTGGATTTGAACTCAGGACTTCAGTGCTGCCAGGTATCAGTGCTAACCACTGAGCCACCATGCTACCCAGTAGATGTCAAGAACGATAATAAGACAATCAATCCAACAATCTGTTAATAGGTAGAGATGGCCGAACTTTCGAAAGTTTGGTTCGTTTTCGAAGTTTCGAACTAAATGGAAAGTTCGAAAACGGACCCATTAAAGTCAATGGGAGTCAAAAAGTTTGAAAAGTTCTAATGAAATACAATTAAAATATGAATGGTAACTTAATGTAAATGGCTGTGGGATCTGGGAAATGGTCTGGGGAACATGGTCGAATATCCAGGACATTCCAAAAATCAATTTTACTCTCATTCGCGCTATTTTCGAGCTTGTTCGCGCCTAGGTACCATGTACATTTTACTTGCGGATTTGATGCTCGTGTATAGGCTTTAATGGAGACTTTACTTGCGGATTCGTGTTCGCGCCTAGATACCATGGACATTTTACTTGCAGATTCGATGCTCGCGTATAGGTTTTAATGGACACTTTACTTGCGGATTCGCGTTCGCGCCTAGATACCATGGACACTTTACTCGTGGATTCGATGCTCGAACGGTCGAATATTCGATAATTTACTGAAAGTCCAAAAATATCGAAAATCCGGGTCCGGGATAGTTCGAGAAGTCCAAATTTGTTCGAATTCGAATAGTTCCGCTCAAACTCGGGTTCGAGTTCGAGTTCTAGTCCATCTCTATTAATAGGAACAGGCTGCTCTCCATAAGTAGCAGCCTATTCTGCTCTATAGTGAGGGTGAGTGTCCATTTAGTGACGGTGGGTGGCTATTAAGTTTCCCATCATAAATTTCCACAATGTAGACATATACCTAACATGTGCCTTAGAGCATCGGAAACGGGTGAATACTTGTTTATTGGGTGCTTATGTTCCTCTGGTGAATCTAACATAAAATAAACAAGGAATACACAAGTAGTTTATGATTTTATTAACAAATAACAAACATTAAAACTAAGGTCAAAATATAACATCCCAAGATCTTAACACCTGCTTGCAGGGTTACGGCATTGACACATTTATCTACAGCCATCAGGCTCACATTTTTCTGATTACTATTAAAAGGGTGTCAACTTACTTTGACTTTAGGCTTGTTTTAAAGGGCATATTCACCCTTAAAACAAAAAAAACTGGTGACTTTTCAGTTATCTGCCCTCAACCCCAGCTGCATTTTTACCAGTTTAGTACATGGATTTGTAACCAGATATTTAAAGTTCTATTCCTTTCTGGCAAAGGGATCTGCCTACTCCCTCCGCTCAATGAGCTTTTTGTAAGTGTAAGCGGGTGAAAAGGAGACAGCAGAGGAAACAGCAGCCAATCATTGGTTGTGATGTCAGCAGTGACAGCCTTGATTGACTGCATGGAGGGAGGAGCCATCTTACTCTGCCAGAATGGGGACAATAATTATCCTTAAATATCTGGTTAGTAATGCAGGTAATAATGTGCTGAATATATCAGTTGGGGTTAGGGGCAAGTACAGTGGGGCAAGTACAGTAACTGAAAAATGACTAGTTTTTTGTTTTAAGGGTAAACGTGCTCTTTAACTTTTTCTATGGACATAGCAAGACTTTAAAACAAAAGTAAAGGCATATTATAGTTGCTAAAAGTTTATTTTCCCTGTTTTATATTTTCAGGAGTTGGTTGGGAGCAATCCTCCTCAGCGGAACTGGAAAGGAATCGCCATCGCCCTACTGGTCATCCTCGTAATCTGTTCCTTGATTGTTACTTCGGTTATTCTCCTCACTCCAAGTAAGATTACATTTAAAATATTACAAAATCTCTATTACAAGGAAAGGGGGGAAATCTTGTTGTAGAAAGAAGAAGCTAGGTGAACAGCTATTACTGTGTGATTGAAACACGTAAAGATTGGAGCCTCTATATGAGCTTTGACCTCGGCATTTTGCAACTTTCACATTAGCTATGACCTTCGTACAACACCAGGCAACTGTAAGAATATTAAACTGCAAATAAAGCCAGTGCAGGCGTCTGGATTCCGTAATATTTACAAAAGCATCTTAAAAGGATTTCGAAGCTTGTCTACTCGCATCTATCATTTAAGTAAAGGAAATAAAACAAATAGCTTGTTAGATGGAAAAGCCTGTCCTGTTTATAGTGCTGGAGTTTCAATTGTCTGAGGTTTTCCTAGTTAACTGTAAAAAAGAAAAAAAATATTATTTTCCAATTCCAACAATATTTATATTCAAGTCAGTGGGATTTTCCTGTGAAATAAAGAAAAATTCAGAATAACTTTATTAATAAGCCATTAAGATGTTCTGAATATATAAACAGGGAGATTCAATAAAAGTTGTTATCGTTTAAAATGGTGCTAATTTTGCCCCAATCAATCAGAACTTATGTAACATTTGAAAGCTAATATCTTATTGGTTGGGGCAAAATTAGCACCATTTTAAACGATAAGAACTTTTATTGAATAACCCCCAAAGTTTGTTTAAATACCAAGCAAAATGGCTGTTTTTCCTCCAAAAGGAAGACCGAACATAAGGTTTTAAACTAAACAAATAAACAAACAGATAAACAACAACGAAACTGTGATAAGATTTAAGTGGTAGATTTAGCAGCAAAATTGCCCAATAAAAGGAGGTAGGTGTTTTCTCAGAAAAATGGTCCAATATAATTAACTAGAACCTTCTGTATTGGAGTTACCCTATTGTGGCTATAAAGATTTTCGTAAACATGTAACTAGCACTGACACAATAATACTCGATGGGGTCTTGAAATGTGCGTTATTCATTATTTTTCCTGTGCTGTCTAGTTGGACACAATTATACAATATATGTCTGCCCTCTTTTTTCTCACTCATTCACCATTCACCTTGACAAAGCTCTTCCAGCTCATTAGCCCAATGCGTCTTCACTATGCAAACTATATATATATATATAAAAGCATTAGTTGTAGGATTCAACGCACTCTCAGGTCTTATTCATCCACTATAGTTTAATTTAATATATATACGCATTGGATTCACGATGCTCCAGCTATGCTAACTTTAATACAGAATAGGCATTTAATCTGCAGGCTATAGATTTACAAAAGGATCTCTGTAGAAATCATTCATTTCTGTTCAGTGATTTCCCGAAAGACCAATTAAAGGCTTTATATGATATCATCTGCCAAATGCAGTGACTGCAGAAATGGTACCTAGGATTTTAAATTCACTTCTCTGTACTGTTTGACTTTATCAGCAAGAAATTACTTGCTCGTACTATTCTTTTTGGATGCTCTCCCGTAAAGTCTGGTGGGGCCTCCATTCAAAATGGAAAAGAATCGTGTTTGTCTATAGGAAAAATGAGTTGCCCAGTGCTCTGAGGCATGAAATGATAATTTCATTAAAAAGTGCAATAGTTTATGCAGTGCACAATCCATGTGATGGGTAATTATCAAACTAAATGAGCCTACAGCTGTGACTGTTCCATCTAAATAATAATGCCAAAAAAAAAATGGACAAACAGAAACTTCTGTTAAGTTTGATGCCTTCCAGTGAAAAACAGGCCAGAATCTCTCCTGTTAAGTACCTCACTAGAGATGTAATGTGGGTTCGATTAGAAAATCGGAAATAGAAAGTAGACGATTTTCGAAAATCGAAACTCGAACTTTTGAAATTTCTGAAAATCCGAAAATGAAACGAACCTCAACAGTTTCGAACATCTCTATACCTCACATCTTTGTTCATTTAATTTGTGTTATCTGCAATAGTGCATGATGATATTACCTTAATAGAAAGACAAAATGGCAGCCACTTGTGTTTTAGATTAGGAATTAATAGCAATTAGATAAAATGGAGGTCCAAAGAAAGGTTTAATAATCTGATTGGCTCTACGTTTAATATGAGTGGATGTTCTGTTCTGATCAGCCTGGTAACACTGCTAAACACTGCCCAAAACACTGGTTTCTTGAACCCAGAATGTCCTTAAGTTGACCAAAAAACGTTCATTAATTCATAATCATGAATTTTATAGACAGCCAAGGCATCAGTGCTAACCACTGAGCCACCAGGCTGCCCATTTGTTATTTAAATCTTATTGGGGGTTAGTGAACCATTGCCCCTACGTACAAATATGTCCTTATTTGTGGTAATTATCGCCAAACAACTGTCTATATGTATATGTGAAGTTGACTTCTTACTAATTACTAGAGATGTCCGAACTTCGCAAAATCCGGTCCGCTCGAGAATCCGCAAATTTTCGGAAAAATTAGAAAATTCGCGAGAGGACCCATTAAAATGAAAATTTTTCGAAAATATGAGAAATCCTCATAATTTCAAAAATTTTCGAAAATACGGATTTTGGTGCATTTTCGAAAATACGTGAAATCCTCGTAATTTCTAAAATTTTCGAAAATACGTTTTTCCGTGAATTTTCGAAAATACGTGAAATCCTCATAATTTAGACAATTTTAGAAAACGCGGTTCGGAAAAGTTCGGAAGGCGGAAATCCGGAAAATCGGCGATATCCGCCATTCACAAATGAGGGAACCGGGCCATCACTACTAATTACATTAAATGTATTGCAAATCAAACATTTTCAAAATGTTTTGAGAATAGGTCTGGACAGCAGTGAGGATATTGATTTTGAGGACTAAAACAAGGTATAATTCCATGGATTCCTAAAGTGATGTTATTGTGAGTTACTGTAAGAGGAAAATGGAATAATAATAATTTTTAAAAAAAATCTGAATGTTCAATATACATAATCTATACATATATACATAACACATCTAAAAGCAGCTTAAGGATAAGGCAGCACCTACATTGAAATGTAAAAAATAGCTGTAAACTTTCCAGATTTTACTGCTGCATGATGAAAAGATAATTCCTTTGACAGCGCTGACTAAGTGGGTCCCAACACATGGGGTGCGTGTGCCTGAAAAATTAGATTGGTGGTTAATGTGGTACCATGATCATATGGTACAACCTTAACCACCAATCAGATGTCTCAAAGTGCTTTAGGTCCTTCCTCCACATCATGGGAAAGCCCCTAGTATTAGTACAATCAATAGAATTAGCTTTTTTTTATATGGCACTAACGGTGAGCAAGGTACCTTTTAATCCCCAGTCAATGGAGTTAACTCTGCCTGTTGGGGGGTACAGTGAAAAAAAAAATTGAAAAGTGGTGCTCAGTGAAGAGAGTGTCTTAAAAACATAGGATCATTTGAACAATAAACAGGGAGAAAGACCAGTAATGTTTTTGGGTGTGTTGAACAGGATCCCAGACAATAGATTATATACATATCCTAGTTTACTGCTGCAAGATAGAGTGAGAGATAAGCCCCTGTTTCTCCCTTCACTGGCTACCGATAAAATCAAGAATAAAGGGAAATAGCAATATTGGGCCTTTATAAATATGTTCAGTTGTGTTATTTTACTCATATCTATCAAATTATCTTCAATCCTTTTGGACTAAATGAAAGGTAAAATCTTTTAGTACAGTAAAATCTTTTAGTACAGTAAAATCTTTTAGTACAGAAATCCTTGCAGTTACGGCCCCTCCCCTAGTTCATTAACCTTACACACGCTCAGTGAGATTCACCTCCCTTTGAGAGGAGAGTCAAGCTGAAAGTAAAAGGGGGTGGGGCAGAGGTCTTTCTGTAGAGAAATATTTTACTCAATGTAAACAGTTTTGTCTTTAGTTAGTAATTGCTTAGAAAGACAAGCGTCATTTCATTTTAATTGATAGTTTATCACTTTAAAGAAAGATTTGTTTAAGTGTAAACTTTTCCTTTAAAATATAATTCTGAACCTTACTATATATAACAGGCTAATATTAGGCTTGATACAAAATGGGGAGTTATAACCATAGTGGTCAACAGACAAGGCTGTGGCACCTGGGAAATGGTCTGGGGAACACGTACATATCACCAGTAGTATTTGTTTAAATACTACCTTCCCCCATGACCGGGCAATTGTCATGTTTCCGCAAACTACATTTGAGGGTTATGGCCAATTTGCAGGTTACAGAACGATCCAGCCAAGGGCTACTGAAATCAAAGGATAAGTTAGGGGTTACCAAATTGAAGGCTACATTCAAGGGTTTAGTGATTTCAAGATAATTATTGAAAATAAGTCTAAAGGTGCCCATACACAGGTATTTCCATTTTATGATGATATTTGAAAAAATCTGTTTATTAAGCCGCAAGAACTAATAAAAAGCTTTACTGACGTTCTATAAAAAAAAACATGTCTGCCATTTATAGAAAATTAACATCAACAACAGTCGGTGTTTATTGTCATGTACAATTCATTTTCACTGTTAGAAAGGGACCCAACTCGAACCTTCCAAACTATCCAAACTCTCTCGAACTATTTCAACTACAAACTATTTTTTTTAAACTCTTAAGGTGCCCATACATCTATAAGATTTTACTTACCCGACCGAGCGCTCACGCGATGTTCATCGATCCTGCCGGAACCGCTTCTCCCGATCTTACATTCGACCGACATGCGATCGCAAATTCCCATTCATTTTGTGATCGCATGTCGGTCGAATGTAAGATCGGGAGAAGCGGTTCCGGCAGGATCGAAGGAACATCGCGTGAGCGCTCGGTCGGGTAAGTAAAATCTTATAGATGTATGGGCACCTTAAGAGTTAAAAAAAAAAACTAGTTCGTAGTTGAAATAGTTCGGGAGAGTTTGGATAGTTTGGAAGGTTCGAGTTGGGTCCCTTTCTAACAGTGAAAATGAATTGAACATGACAATAAACACCGACTGTTGTTGATGTTTATTTTCTATAAATGGCAGACATGTTTTTTTTTATAGAACGTCAGTAAAGCTTTTTATTAGTTCTTGCGGCTTAATAAACAGATTTTTTATTGAGCAAATATCATCATAAAATGGAAATACCTCACATAATAAACCAGACAGCAATGAAATATAAGGATTCAGGATTTCCGTACTTGTACATTTCACTGTTACGTTTTAGCTCATCAACCTCGTCTTCTGAATTACAGCAAATGGCTTAAAGCTACAAATATGCTTTCTTAGCACGTGACACCCATTTCTAATTAGCTGGGGGTCTCTCTCTCTTTATTTCTCTCTCTCTCCCCCTCTCTTTCTCTGCTCTCTCGCTCCCTCTCTATATGTATATAGATATTTATCTCTCTTTCTCCCTCCCTCCTCTCTCTCTCTCTCCCTCTCTCCTTCTCTCTCTCCCCCCCTCTCTCTCTCCCCCCCTCCCTCCCCCCCTCTCCCCCCCCTTCCCTCTCCCTCCCCCCCCCCCTCTCTCCCCCCCCCTCTCTCTCTCTCCCGCTCCCCCCCTCTCTCTCTCCCGCTCCCCCCTGTCTCTCCCCCCACTCTCTCTCTCTCTCTCCTCCTCTCTCTCTCTCTTTGGATAATGTTTCCAAGATCAATGCTCTGTCTGGGTTTTTAAACTGTACAGTTTAGCAAAGTCTGCTTCTCTTTTCTGAAAAGATATTCAATCTCTTTCTTATCAGGCTGCCCAAAGAAATCAAACCTTCCAACATGACTGGTCCTCTTGTGCAAAGCGTTTTTTATTTTATTTTTAGCCTGTGCATCGTGGAGACAGCAGGTTGGAAGCATTTTAATGGGTAAATATTGTGAAAAGACAAGTTTATCTTCTGTGAAATAGCATTTGGTAAGACTCATAAATAGATACTGTAAATTGTCACACCTTGACAGGAATAAATTCATAGCAGGTGCAGGAGCTATGGGAATCGGTTTCTCTAAACTGAAAGTGTCCCTGATAAGGTTTTAGCACAAAAACACATTTCTTATCCAGAAATTGCCAAGCCGCATATTTAAATTGTAATAGAATCACAGGTCAAGTAGGATCAGGTGTACAACATGCTTCTATATTTAGTAAAAGGAAACAATATCCCCGTGTACACGGTAAAGGCTGGAAAAGAGGCCGGGCCCTAGTTTGTCCGGCTATTTTACTATGAAAAGATAGTTATGGTAAATATGTAACTTTAGGATACGGTAATGCTTGTCGGGAATTGTTTATGTCATTAAAATAGTTGAGGAATCCCTTTTAGGTTTTGCAAATAAAAATTCTACTTTCAGCATTAAAAAAACCCCAGGTTGGAGACTTTTCCCTGAAACGTTCCCCAATCTGGTGGGTTAATTCAGACCAGAAATGTGACAGTTCTTTTTAATGTCATTCATTTGTGAAGCCTTCAGTGGCTTGGTGTGTCGCATTCAGAATAAATGTGTCTAACGTCTGGGGATCTAAATACAGGCCATTGTGTTATTGCCGGTGTTGGTTCCTATTGTCAATCTACTATTGATTACGATTGTGAATATCCATGTAGAAGTTTTATGTACACACGAAAATAAAACAGTTTTCATTCTTTAATTTTCCTACAGAAAACTGTTCCCCGAGCGTTGATAAAACTCAGGAACCAGTTTCATTTTGGATGTTATGTTTGTCAAAATGTACAGAAAATGTAGAAAGAGTGAAGAAGGAATACAGAAAGCCCCCAAATCTCGATCCTATTAATACATTTCTATGGAACCCAAATCAGTGCTTAAAAAGTCTGTTTGATTGGTAGTGCATGGAACTAAAATTGCTAATGTTGCCTTGTTTTGTGAAATATGAGCTGCCAACAGAGAACAGTTATATATTAGGCATTTTAATCAACCCCTCTCCCAATAATTCAGCCAGTTGGAGAACAGTGGAAACAGCCAATCAGTGATCAGAATTAGAGAAGGCCAAAACTGTTTTGTTCATGTTTATGGATCTCGGGAAAATCCCGAAGATCCAAAAATCCCAAAACAGAACATACTTTCGGGACTTCAGAGACCAATTTTCGATGATTATCAAGCGTTCGAGACCATTTACGATAATCCTCGAAAATAGCCTCAAACGTTTGTTAATCCTCGAAAATACGCTTGAAAAATACTTTTAAGTTTCCGATCATATTTTTGAGGATTATCAAAAATAGCCTTGAACATTTGGTAACTATCGAAAATGGGCTCCTAAGTCCCGAAATCCAAACGTTCCATCCAGTTTTGGACAGAACCTTTGGAATTTGGAACCGAGGGGTTGTGTGACGGATCTGGGTCTGAAATCTCTAATCAGAATGGACAATTGCTCAAATCCTTTTCTTAATCCTGCCTACAATTAAGTTAAGGCGTAACCACATGACTCAATGTGGCCATACATGTGCAATCCCTATTGCATTGTGCTGACAGATCACATTGGTACGCAATATAAGGATTGGTGTATGTGCACCTTAAGGCAAATGTAATCATTTTAAATTACTTTTTTCAGTTTTAAAATTGTTTAATGTTACAAATTAAGATTTTAAAGTGAGTTAATGCTGCAATAGATGGATTTTAGGATAGAATTTTATCCATGTTTGGGGTTTATAGCAATACTTTTCCTCTGGGTAAATACTTTCAGCCTTAAATTGATACCTTTCAGTTTATCCCTTTTTTACTAGGAAGGTTATACTGGGTTTACCTGTAGATTAGTGGAGAATCGCACAAAGTCTATTCGTTTACATTCACGTTAAGAACAGCTAATCAGGCAGATATCAGAAAGCCTGCTACACACAAGTCATTTTGGACCCTATCTACTGACCAACAGAATTCGGATCAATAAACCGTAAAACCAGTCAGTTGGTTTTTAAAAGAATTGCTCTACCACTGATATTTAGGCACAAACCGATCACGTGACTTATTGAGTTTTTTTTTTTACTAAAAAGTGATTTTCTGTCACATTGAAAAAAAAAATAAAAAAATATTTTGACCCCGGCGGGAAAATTGGGTTAAATGATTACTCTGGGTATCCCAGGCCTAACTTACAGTATGAGGCCATTCAATTGAGAAGAGCAAAGGAACTCTGGGTATCTAGGAACAACACTTTACCCACAGTACCTGCCTTAGTCAATCAACATATCAGTCGCTGTTTATTTAGTTTTAGGTTTGAGTCTTACCTTTTACTAAATCCTGTGAATTTTCATTTATGAGATGCTACAAGATAGAAGGGATTATCTATCCTTCTACACTTGTCTTCCATGAATGCTGAATAGTCATGTTCGTGATGCCTCTTCATTGTCTAAAGGGAATCAATACTATTGCATGCAATCCAATTTAAAGGCCCATTAAGCACTAAAATATTAATGCTAATAGTGCTTTGTATAGGAGAATACCTAACCTGGACATTTGTTTTTATATCATCAGCAGAGTTACGAAGTTTGGACATATGTTGTTTAATTGGTTCCTGTCCTGATTATCTGCATTTGCTTGTCTACAACCCAGTTGAACCCACATACATTCTACTTCCATCTTATAATGGGATTTTGAGATTGAGGAAATGAGCAGGAATGTAGGACAAAGTGTAATCTACATCAAGAAGTCATTTAAATTGTTAAGGCAGTAAAGGCCTAAAACAAGCTTTTTTATAAACTTCACCTTTTTATATATAAATTAAACAAATTAATAAAAAAAAAAAGTGCATTTGATTTTCTTACTACCGCGTACAATCTTACCAATACATTGTAATTCAATACGTAAGATCTAGATATCCCAGTTCTGGTTCTCAGATGGAAACATTTTAAGCCTTATGTGTGCATGTTAATTTGATTGGGATGACTCTAGACAAGCTGAATTCTTTTGGGATATTTATTTAAAATGAGCTCTGCTTATCTTGAACCACCTTAATCAAATTAACATCAGAGAATAGAATTTAGAAAATGTTTCCATTCAAACTCCTCTGACATAGCCCAAGAAATAATTAACCTAAAACTAGACAATGAGAACCAAAGCATTTGCATATAAAAAAAATATTATAGACTTTTAATTTTATATATAATTCATATTTGGGTATAAGAGGGATGAGGACATTTCTTTAAAGGGCATGTCCACCCTTAAAACAAAAAAACTGGTGACTTGTCAGTTATCTGCCTGCAACCTCAACTGCTATTTTTATATACTTATATATACTGCCAATATATGTGTGGGATTAAAAAAAGGGTGGGGGAATTATTTTTTTCAAAATTTCTGTACCTTGATTTTATAATTCAGCGGAAAGCTGGTAAGAATCTGCCAGGTTAGTGTCCTGGGCCTTCCTGTATTATAGATAGTGCTGAAGCACTCAGGAAACTGGCAGAAAATCGGAAGGTAGGAATTAACAATCCCACCTCCCTGCCACGGGTACTTTTTACCGGTTTACTTTATATGCACTATAGTTCTCCATTAAAGAATACAAAAGATACATTCTATATCACAAGTTGTTTCTGTGTGTTTAAGTTACACTGTATGGTATTTATTATTGGCATTTCTTAGAAATAAACCTTCTTTATGTTACAGCTGTTCACACTAATACTCCTTGGGTATTTTTACATAAATGATTTTTAATCCCTGTTCCATTTGCAAGGCATTTAAATAAAGTCCTTAGTAATACCACATGTAGCAGATGTTCTGTTGCTAGTTAATGACCACAATTAGTCTGTATAGAAAATTCCCCTTGTTATATGTATTCACTCTTTAACGGCACTGAACACAAACATGGATAGATCTACATAAACAAAATCTTGTATTCACCCAGTGTTTCTCTTAATAAAATGTTACAGCAGAATAGGCATCAGAATTAATCGCCAATGTTTGTATTTAAGCTCATTACTAGCGATGAGTCCTGGTTAGGACCAAAATCAGGTTTTGGGGTTAAACTGCAGGATCGGGTGGAACTTTAAGAATTTTTAAGTGAAAACCTTTGAAAAAATTTCAGCGAAATTGGATGCTAATAATTTAAAATGAAGGGTAAAAATTTAACATGCGCATCCAAAATTCAACTAGTGGTGTCAAAAATTCAACTTGCCGTGTCGTAAAGTCGAAATTTGGTGTCCAAATTCACTGTCAATAATTGACAAGTGAGTTTGGTTAAAATTTGCTGTTCTCCGAAATGTCAACACATTCTGCAAAACTGTTGGTGCAGTTATGTTAGGATGGAAAAAAGATAACCCAGGGAAGGTTTGTGGAGATGGACAGACAGTTGTGTACCGGAAAAAAGTTGATGAGGTACCAAATAAGGACTTGATGCAACTCAAATTGAGTTGCATCAAGTCCTTATTTGGTATCTCATCAACTTTTTTCCAGTAACCAAGGTTCAGTGCTTGGAGGTGCAGCACAGAGGTAACCAGTAGGGCAGATAATGGTTGCAAGGGGAGGGTGTCGCTCTTATGGACAGACAGTTGGTAATAATATATATATTATATATAATAAGTTTTGACTAATATACAACCAGGAATGTGTGTATCACTTTGCTTGTACTTTAAATAGGACAGTGTCGTTAGAAGGTTGGAATATACTAGACAGTTTATCCTAACTACACCAGTTTAGATGTGTGAATTCATGTAAAAAACAAAGTATCCACATCTCATCTTCACACTTCCTGCTTTACACTTCTGTTATAGGATCGTTGCCTTTAAACCAATGGTGCTGTTTTGCTTTTACAAAGACTTGCGTCTGTTATTTGTGCATGTCGGGATAAAGAGCCGGCTCACAGATGAAATGTTCTGGCTGGGATTCTAGGAAATAATGAGCTGGGTTCTTTGACAACTCATTTAAGTTTAATTGCTTGATCTACCAGCAAAACAGAAAGCTCAAAATCGACTGCTTTGATGATTGTATAAATAGCTCTGCCTCTCATGGGGAAAAGCATCTGTAGACATCTTCCCAAACACAATACACCAATGGCACGAGATAGTCCTGTAACCCACTTCCAATTACTGCAGCAGAGGCATTGGTATTGACTGCAATTAATTAACATTAACTTGGGTCTTGTAATCCTATTTCATCAAGGTACAATTACATACAAATCCAATGATTGGTAAGATTATTTAGGGTTTGCTGATGTTTTTAGCCATCATCCCTAATAATAGGGAGATCAAAATAACTAGAATATCTATTGGGAAAACAATGGCTACGTCTGCATTTCTAAATTCCGCTAGTTATATTTTTTGAATGCGGACAGACGCTTTTTATTTACAGAGCACGTTTGGCGAGAAGTTTTCATTCTGCCACTTGTAAAATAAAAGATGAAAGATGGAACAGGAAGACTTAATTATAGGCCTCGGAACCCTGAGGATGTAATAGGTCTGACCTCTCCTTTAAAAGGTATAATAGATTAGTCGCTAACATTGAACTGCATGATACATTTCGGGGAAACCGGTTAAAGGTTCCTTGATATGGTGAGATGAGCTTTTTTCACACATAAAGAATATCTTTTTTAGCAGCTGATATTGCTTTATCATCTTGGTGTAGTCAACACAACATAACTAGCAGGGGAAATGTTCTAGGATTGATTAAATCCAGCAAAAGATAAACAGACAAATATGTAAAAACAGCTGCGACTGTTTAGAATGATGCATCGTTATTGGTTATTGGCTTGGAAATAAGGTGCTTGCCGTACATAGAATTCTCGGTGGATATTTTGATTTATCATTTGTAGTTAACATCTTTCATAAGGACATCACAACTACTTATCCATGTAATTGCTTTGTAAGATGACCTTCCGATCCCAATCTGATCAAAAAGCTCTAAATACTTTGAACTCATACCTTTGCGTACATATGCCAGAAGATTTTAGTTTAGCTTAAGCTATGGGTATGGAGGACGCATTTTAACAGATTTCTTCTGCATCACTGGCATATTATGATATCAGTGGCTAATTCTGACCCCTGTGAGTTTGTTGGTTGTGTCGAGGGATGATATACCCAGTGCTTTTCCCCAAAACCCCTAAACCATTGTTCTTACAGTGATTGAAGTGCTTCTTTAAGTAGAAAATTCTCCAGATCATTGGCAGTGTAACACTGTGTATGCTCAGCTAGCTTTGAAGCATGCTTAGCGTGTGCACTGTAGAGATGTTCAAAACTGTGTTTTGTTCCGTTTTCGGTACCTCCCTTTCAAGGGTTATCAAAAATACAGAAAATTCCGCAATCCAAAAGTTATGTGGAACATCGGCTACAGGAGTCCCAATTCAGACCCAGATTCCATCTCTAGTGCACAACTACCTCCGAGCTTCTGCATCACAAGGAGAAGTCCTGTTACACTACCAGGACTTGGTGGTGTAAGTGTTTTTTAGAATCTTGGCTTCTGGCTATGGCTATAGCATGGCTGCCCTTTTGCGTCCAATCTTTTTGGGGGATTATTAATTCAAAGTTCCCATGTAGCCATATTTGCTTTTTACATTTTTCCAATTAAATCAGGTGTGCAATGCCTTTGCCCTCTCTGCTTGTTTTGACTGTGATACACCACAATAAATTGTTTGCTTTTTTCCATCAGTGATCTTTACTGAAATAAAACCCCTTAACTTTCTTATTATTATTATTAATTTGCTGCAGAATTTTAACCCTAATTAACACATTTGCGTCTCTGAAATTGCGCTTGAATGTTAAATACAATGGGATGTGCATGTGGATAAGCAGAGCTCCTTTAGACCTCCTAGGTTGAACACCATCTGGTCCAAACTATTAATGTTTCATGCTTCTGTCTGAGCCGCTCTGGAATTTTCCCTGTCAAAGTCTAATTAGTGAAACTCTCATCATCGTTTATTTGCAGAAAAGTTTGATCAGGTTGAGGTTAACCGATTTAACACTTTCAGAACCGAACAAATAGTCAATCATTCCATGGAAAATTAAAGGAAAACTAGAAAGAAAAAACGGATTCTGTAATTCCTAACTGAAAGCTAGAACTCTATTTCTGATTTCTACAGCCCTCCTTTGTTGTGAATCGAGATGAACAAAACTGGCGACTTCTGTTCCAATTTGTTCAAATTCCGAAAATCTGAGTTAAGATGAACTTTCCAATTTTTCAACCAAATGTTTTGTTTTTCGACCACAATTATTAAATTTTCGACAACGATTATTGAGTTTTAAATCTCGATTTTTTTTTACTACAATTTCTGGGGTTTTCTATATTTCGATTTTCTATAGTGGACAAAACCATGGTTAATTTAAAAAGCAAGACTCATCTTTACTAGTGAGTAGCAATTGACTTTCTATATGCTACTCTTGTTTACAGAGAGCAGGTATCCCACCCCTCCCGGTACTCCTCCCACAACCTCAGCACCCATAATGCCCCTTTGCAGACCCGCCCCCATAATTCCACATAACCCCACCTCCACCCCACACCACCACCTATATGACTCTGCCTACAGTACGCCCCCTTCTACGTAACAACCTCTTCCTGCCCCAAAACCCACCCTCCCCAGAAGCTACATTTGTCCGAGAGAGGCCAAGAGTAGGTCACCCAGTAGGGTGAGAGAACTCACTGTGCAACTATGTGTTTGGGTCAGGCCAAACACCTTCAGAACTAAAAAGATGATTTATAAAGAACACTACTAATTGATTTCATAGGAGAGAGATACAGTTGCAATTAATACAGGGTTGTATACATTTTATCTGTATAAATATATATTTATGGCTGCAGAAAAAAATTCACATCAATGTCTATGGTTGCTCTTTTTTTAGAATACAACAGTTTGTCACGTTATCGCGTAAAATCCGTCAGGTATGACATGATTTATCTCCACGCAATATATTTTATTTTCAAGGGTTTAAATTGAATTTTCCATTGAGTTCAGTAAAAGTCAGTCTCGGAATGTGAACCTCATTCACTATGGGGTCATATCTAGTGCACCGTCTTTAATATTACTTGCTAAATTAGGAATGTGGTCTTATAGTTACATGTTTATCATCATAACATTTAATGTCGGGGGTTACATGGTTGGAAATCTTTAACACTTTTATGATTATAAAGATTTTGGGAAATATCCAGTTTTTTTTTTATTTTATGCAGTAGAGGAGGGTGTGTGTGTGTGTGTGTGTTTAGTTTCATCTTAAAGGCACACTAATAAGTTTGCACCGATTAACTAAACACTAGCATGTGAACAAATACATTTGCTTTTTTTTTTAAGGGTTATTTACTCATTCCATTAACATAAATCTGCCCATCCAGTGATCTCTTTGTGTATTAATAAAAAATATCCTGTTTACGGAACCCCTAATAGTGTTCCCAGGCCCTGGGTGGATTCAGTTGCTCAGTAGAGATCTGAGCATGTTTGACCCATCCAACAGCCAATCAGTAGAAATTACTGTTAAGAACATTCCAAGGAAGTGGTGCATCCTGGGAAGAACGAGGGGGAAATAACAGCTCATTACTGACCACGTTAAAAGTATAACAAATACATTAAATTGATTTTTCAAAAATAAAGAGAATATATAGAAAACCCTGGTTTTAAATTTGCATGCCAATTGGCCATTTAACTGTGGTTAAAAATACACCAACATCAGATTTATAATTGCAATCATAAGTCTTTGCTGTGTGCTCATGAACCCTTGATAAATACCCTATATGGGTCCTGAGAATGGATCAACCTTGATTCTTTGTATGAAAATAAGGACTTGTACAATATTTAACATAGATTTTGCCTAGGCTATGGAAAGTTCGATATAGAATATTACCCATATGCAACTGGTCAGATTAAGACACGTTCTCCGCATTACAGATAGTCCATAGCATTGGACACTGCCAAGATATTTCTGTAATAGATTACAGTAAATATACCATGTCTGTAAGGCAATAAAAAATCCATCTGTAGGCACCGTGCTAGCTAAACGCTCTCAATAACTAACAGTGTACGAGGCTAAGCTAGCAATCCACAGCGTTTTAATAGCCACAAAATGATATACATGATATGTATTAGTTATACAGAGTAATGTATAATCTATAGGTTAGCAATACATTAATCCAATTTAATGTTCACTTGAACTGTTCCGCTGTGACAGGAGATCGAACTGTAATGTGAATATATAAATACATTATTTCTATAAATAGATTCCATAAGCTTCTGTATTCTGTAAAAGGGATAACAGAAAGAGGCGGGAGGTTTTGGAGATTAAAGCAGGGGATTGGTAGTTTAGCTCCACAATCTAAAATCCATTCATAAGGACTGAATCCTTATTTTGACACTTTATTAATAGTAGTATGGTTTTTCACAAGGTTAAATGAAAAAAAAAGTGTATTTCACCTAAAGGAAGAAAAAATTGCCTTTTTATAATATGCCCCCTAGTCCTGATTAGAGATGGACTAGAACTTGAACCCGAGATTGAGTCAAATTTAACAAGTCTGAACGGGTTTTGACTTCACGAACTATCCTGGACCTGGATTTCTCTGACTTTCTGGACTTGCGGCTGTATTTTCGATAATTATCGTAAATGTCATAATTATCGAATTTATGGGACGTTTGCTAACCTAAAAATGTATCAGTCGTTTTTGTTAACCCTAAAATGTATAGTTTGTTAACCCTCGAATGTAGCCTTCAATTTTTGGTAACCCTTGAATGTATGGATCGTTTCTGGTAACCCTAGAATGTACGGATCGTTTTCGCTAACCCTAGAATGTATTGTTCGCTAACCCTCGAAAATATTGTTCATTTTCGATAATCCTCGAGTGTATTGTTCGATTTCGGTAACCCTCGAATTTATGGTTCTATTGCTGCTAACCCTCGAAAGTATTGTTCGGTAACCCTCGAATTTCCCGTAACCCTCAAATGTCGCAAAACCCGACAATTGCCCGCTCGTGTTCAATAAGTGTTTTAACAAGTTTTGGTGATAGTGACATGTTCCCCAGACCATTTCCCAGGTGCCACAGCCATTTACAGTAAGTTACCACTGTTAGTTTATCTGTAAATCATCCGGACTTTTCGAAAGTTAGAAAATGGCCCAAACTTTATGACGTCCGGCCATCTCTAGTCCTAATACATACTTGCAAGTTTAGAGTTTACAGTTTAGACATGGGATAGAACTCAAACCCGAGTTCGACCTGAACTTTAATACTTTCCGAACTTCAAACTTTCATGTTATCCAAACTCGCTAACATATTTTCGATAATTAATGCTGATTCGGAAATTTTCAAATCGATAACCCTCCAATGCACCGTTTGCTAATCCTCGATTTTCAGCATTACCCTCGAATGTAGCGTTTCTGCGATAACCCTTGAATATAGCGTTTCTGCGATAAACCTCGAATATAGTGTTTCGTCAATAACCCTCGAATGTAGCGTTTTGTCAATAACCCTCTAATGTAGCGCTTCATCAATAACCCTCTAATGTAGCGTTTCTGCGATAACCCTCGATTTATAGCGTTTCGTCAATAACCCTCGAATATAGCGTTTCGTCAATAACCCTGGAATGCAGCGTTTTGTCAATAACCATCTAATGTAGCATTTCTGCGATAACCCTCAAATGTAGTGTTTCGGTAATAACCCTTGATGTATATCTGTTGTATTCAATTAGATCAACTGGACTTGAAGTTTAGTTCTTGAAGACGTTTCGCTAGCCATCCGACTGGCTTTCTCAATTCAGAATGACTTGTACAAGAATCTGTGGCAATTATGTACCCTGGAAAATCCCAATTAGCATATCACAGCCAGGTGTTAAGGGCGTGATTGGATAGTGGCTAAGAGGTGTTATAGGAACGTCCAGGGTAAGGTGTCAAAACAGCATTGTACATGGCAGACAGCACCCTTACCAGCAGAACTGATCTCAACCCAGAACAGGTGTGTTCCTTACTGGACTTGTGCCTGAATACCACCTATTTCAAATACAGTTCTATAAGCAAAAAACATGCATGTGTTATGGGATCTCCAGTGTCACCTATTGTGGCCAACCAGTTGATCTAATTGAATACAACAGATATACCATGACCTGGATGAATGAATATTACAGATATACCTTGACCTGGATGAATAAATATTACAGATATTTTTTTTTTTTTTTTTTTTTTTTTTTTTTTTTTTTTTTTTTTTTTTTTTTTTTTTTTTTTTTTTTTTTTTTTTTTTTTTTTTTTTTTTTTTTTTTTTTTTTTTTTTTTTTTTTTTTCTTTTTTTTTTTTTTTTTTTTTTTTTTTTTTTTTTTTTTTTTTTTTTTTTTTTTTTTTTTTTTTTTTTTTTTTTTTTTTTTTTTTTTTTTTTTTTTGTTTTTTTTTTTTTTTTTTTTGTTTTTTTTTTTTTTTTTTTTTTTTTTATTTTTACCATGACCTGGATGAATGAATATTACAGATATACCGTGACCTGGATGAATAAATATTACAGATATACCATGAGGATGATATGATATTACAGATTACCGTGACCTGGATGAAGATATTACAGATATACCGTGACCTGGATGGATGAAATTACAGATATACTGACCTGGATGAAGAATATTACAGATATACCGTGACCTGGATGAATGAATATACAGATATACGTGACCTGGATGGATGAATATTACAGATATACCCTGACCTGGATGAATAAATATTACAGATATACCATGACCTGGATGGATGAATATTACAAATATACCGTGACCTGGATGAATGAATATTACAGATATACCAGGACCTGGATGAATGAATATTACAGATATACCATGACCTGGATGAATGAATATTACAGATATACCATGACCGGATGAATGAAATTACAGAATACATGACCTGGATGATGAATATTACAGAATAACATGACCTGAAAGTGAATATTACAGATATACCATGACCTGGGGATGAATATTACAGATATACCATGACCTGGATGAAGAATATTACAGATACCAGACCTGGATGAATGAATATTACAGATATACCGTGACCTGGATGAATGAATATTACAGATATACCATGACCTGGGTGGATGATAATTACAGATATACCATGACCTGGGGATGAATATTACAGATATACATGACTGGATGAATGAATATTACAGATATACCGTGACCTGGAGGAATGAATATTACAGATATCGTGACCTGGATGGATGAATATTACAGATTACCTGACCGATGAATAAATTTACCGATATACCATGACCTGGATGATGAATATTACGATATACGTGACCTGGATGAATAAATATTACAGAATACCATGACCTGGATGAATGAATATTACAGATATACCGTGACCTGGAGAATGAATATTACAGATATACCGTGACCTGGATGGATGAATATTACAGATATACCCTGACCTGGATGAATGAATATTACAGATATACGTGACCCGGATGAAGAATATTACAGATATAAGTGACCTGGATGGATGAATATTACAGATATACCTGACCTGGATGAAAAATATTACAGATATACCATGACCTGGATGGATGAATATTACAATATACCTGACTGGATGAATGAATATTACGATATACCGACCTGGATGAATGATATACAGATATACCATGACCTGGATGAATGAATATTACAGATATACCATGACCTGGATGAATGAATTACAGATACCGTGACCTGGATGAATAAATATTACAGATATAAAACATGACCTGAAAAGTATGAATATTACAGATATACCATGACCTGGGTGATGAATATTACAGATATACCATGACTGGATGAATGAATATTACAGATATACCATGTCCTGGATGAATGAATATTACAGATATACCGTGACCTGGATTAATGAATATTACAGATATACCATGACCTGGTAGGATGAATATTACAGATATACCATGACTGGTGAGAGAATATTACAGAATTACCATGACCTGGATGAATGAATATTACAGATAGACCAGGACCTGGGGTAGAATATTACAGATAGACCATGACTGGTGGATGATATTACAGAGATAACATGACCTGGGTGAAGAATATTACAGATATACCATGACCTGGGTGGATGAATATTACAGATTACCATGACCTGGGGAGAATGAATATTACAGATATACCATGACCGGGTGGATGAATATTACAGATAACCATGACCTGGGGGGGATGAAATACAGATAGAATGACCTGGGTGAATATTACAGATAACCATGACCTGGTGGATGAATATTACAGATTATACAGACTGGATGGATGAATATTCGTATACCTGACTGGATGAGAATATACAGATATACAGACCTGATGAAGAAATTACAGATATACCATGACCGGATGAATGAATATACAGATTATACCAAGACCTGGATGGATGAATATTAAGATATACCCGGACTGGAATGAATGAATATTACAGATATACCATGACCTGGATGAATGAATATTCAGATATACCGTGACCTGGATGAATGATATTACAGATATACCATGACTGAAAGGTGAAATTACAGATATACCATGACCCTGGATGAGAATATTACAGATTTACGTGACCTGGATGAATGAATATTACAGAATTACCATGACCTGGATGGATGAATATTACAGATATACCATGACCTGGATGAATGAATATACAGATATACCATGACCTGGATGGATGAATATTACAGATATACCAGACCTGGAGGAGAAATTCAGATACCATGACCGGATGAGAAATACAGATATCCAGACTGGATGGATGAATATTACAGATATACCGTGACCTGGATGAATGAATATTACAGATATACCATGACCTGGATGGATGAATATACAGATATACATGACCGGGGATGAAATACAGATAACCATGACGGTGGATGAATATACAGATAACCATGACCTGGTGGATGAATTTAGAATACCATGACCTGGATGGATGAATATACAGATATTACCGTGACCTGGATGAATGAATATTACAGATATACCATGACCTGGATGAATGAAATATTACAGATATACCATGACCTGGATGAATGAATATTACAGATATACCGTGACCTGGATGGATGAATATTACAGATATACATGTGACCTGGATGGATGAATATTACAGATACCGTGACTGGGATGAATATTACAGATATATCATGACCTGGATGAATGAATATTACAGATATACCGTGACCTGGATGAATAAATATTACAGATATACCATGACCTGGATGAATGATATTACAGAATATACCGGACCTGGAGAATGAATATACAGATATACCGTGACCTGGATGGATGAATATTACAGATATACCCGACCTGGATGAATAAATTTACAGATATACCATGACCTGGATGGATGAATATTACAAATATACCGTGACCTGGATGAATGAATATTACAGATTACCAGGACCTGGATAATGAATATTACAGATATACCATGACCTGGATGAATGAATATTACAGATATACCATGACCTGGATGAATGAATATTACAGATATACCGTGACCTGGATGAATGAATATTACAGATATCACATGACTGAAGTATAATATTACAGATATACCATGACCTGGGTGATGAATATTACAGATATACCATGACCTGGATGAATGAATATTACAAGATATACCATGACCTGGATGAATAATATTACAGATATCCGTGACCTGATGAATGAATATTACAGATATACCATGACCTGGGTGGATGAATATTACAGATATACCATTACCTGGGGATGAATATTACAGATATACCATGACCTGGATGAATGAATATTACAGATATACCGTGACCTGGATGAATGAATATACAGATATACCGTGACCTGGATGGATGAATATTACAGATATACCCTGACCTGGATGAATAAATATTACAGATATACCATGACCTGGATGAATGAATATTACAGATATACGTGACCTGATGAATAAATATTACAATATATACCATGACCTGGATGAATGAATATTACAGATATACCGTGACCTGGATGAATGAATATTACAAGATACCGTGACCTGGATGGATGAATATTACAGATATACCCTGACCTGGATGAAGATATTACTATACCGTGACCTGGATGAATGAATATTACGATATACCGTGACCTGGATGGTGAATATTACAGATCACCTGACCTGGATGAATAATATTACAGATATACCATGACCTGGATGGATGAATATTACAATATACCGACCTGGATGAATGAATATTACAGATATACCAGACCTGGATGAATGAATATTACAATATACCATGACCTGGATAAGAATATTACAGATATACCATGACCTGGATGAATGAATATTACAGATATCGTGACCTGGATGAATAAATATTACAGATATAACATGACCTGAAAGTATGAATATTACAGATATACCATGACCTGGGTGGATGAATATTACAGATATACCATGACCTGGATGAATGAATATTACAGATATACCATGACCTGGATGAATGAATATTACAGATATACCGTGACCTGGATGAATAATATTACGATATACCATGACCTGGTGGAATGAATATTACAGATATACCATGACCTGGTGGATAATATTACAGATATACATGACCTGGATGAATAATATTCGATAACCATGACCTGGTGGATGAATATTACAGATACCAGGACCTGGGTGATGAATTTACAGATATACATGACCTGGTGAATGAATTTACATAATACCATGACATGGGTGGATAATAACATATATACCATGACCTGGATGAATGATATTACAGATTATACCATGACCTGGGTGGATGAATATTACGATACCCATGACCTGGGTGATGAATATTCAGATATACCATGACCTGGGATGAATATTACAAGATAACCATGACCTGGGTTGGATGAATATACAGATATACCATGACCTGGATGGATGAATATCAGATATACCGACCTGATGATAATATTACAGATATACCAGACCTGGATGAATGAATATTACAGATAAACCATGACCAGGATGAATGAATATTACAGATTATACCGACCTGATGATGATATTACAGATATACCAGACCTGGATGAATGAATATTACAGTATACCATGACCTGGATGAATGAATATTACAGATAAACCGTACTGGATGAATGAATATTACAGATATCCATGAGCTGAAAGTATGAATATTACAGATATACCATGACCTGGTGAATGAATATTACAGATATACCGTGACCTGAATGAATGAATTACAGATATACCATACCTGGATGGATGAATTTACGATATACCATGACCTGGATGAATGAATATTACAGATATACCATGACCTGGATGAATGAATATTACAGATATACCATGACCTGGATGGATGAATATTACAGATAACCATGACCTGGTGATGAATATTACGATATACCATGACCTGGATGATGAATATTACAGATATACCGTGACCTGGATGAATGAATATTCCAGATATACCATGACCTGGATGGATGAATATTACAGATATACCATGACCTGATGAATAATATACAGATATACCATGACCTGGGTGGATGAATATACAGATATACCATGACCTGGTGGATGAATATTACAGACATACCATGACCTGGTGGAATGAATATTACAGATATACCGGACCTGGATGAATGAATTTAAAGATATACCATGACCTGGATAATGAATATTACAGATATACCGTGACCTGGATGAAATGATAGTCAGATACCGTGACCTGGGATGAATATATTACAGATATACTGTGACCTGGATGAATGAATATTACAGATATACCGTGACCTGGATGGATGAATATTACAGATATACCATGACCTGGATGAATGAATATTACAGATATACCATGACCTGGGTGGATGAATATTACAGATATACCATGACCTGGATGAATGAGAGCCTTCACAAGCAACCCTTGAATGTAGTTGTTCAGCATTAACCCTCAAATGTAGCGTGGTAACCCTTGAATGTCACGGTTCAGCAATAACCCTTGAATGAGGCCATAACCCTCAAATGCTTGTGAAGGTTCTCATTCATCCAGGTCATGGTATATCTGTTGTATTCAATTAGATCAACTGGACTTGAAATGTAGTTCTTGAAGTTCTATAAGCAAAAACATGGATGTGCCATGGGATCTCCAGTTCCACCTATTGTGGCCAACCTTTACATGGAGGAGGTAGAAACACAGGCGCTTAATACCTTTAAGGGCATAACACCCAGCCACTGGTTCAGATATGTTGATGACACCTGGGTTAAAATCCACCAGAAGGAAGTACAAGCTTTCACAGAACACATTAATGCGGTGGACCAAAACATTAAATTCACAAGGGAAGAGGTACAAAACAACAAACTGGCTTTCTTGGACTGCTTGGTAGAAGTTAAGGAAAATGGTAAACTGGAAGTAGAGGTTTACAGAAAACCAACACACACAGATCAGTATTTGATGTTTGACTCCCACCACCCTTTAGATCACAAGCTGGGGGTCATCAGAACCCTGCAACACAGAGCCGAGAACATCCCCACTAGCACAGAGGCGAAGGCTAAAGAAATGAAACATCTCAGAGGAGCCCTTAAAACTTGTGGATATCCAGACTGGGCCTTTGTCAAAAGAAGTAGAAGGAAAGAAAAGAACACGAATACCAACAGTGAAGGGGAAAAGCAAGACAGGAGGAAGAACATGGTCATCCCATATGTAGCAGGGGTCTCCGAGAAAGTAAGAAGAATTTTCAAAAAACATCGTATCCCTGTCTGCTTTAAACCGAACAACACGTTGAGGCAGCAATTGGTACATCCGAAAGACCCAATACCAACTGACCATATGGATGACCATGTTCTTCCTCCTGTCTGCTTTTCCCCTTCACTGTTGGTATTCGTGTTCTTTCTTTCCTTCTACTTCTTTTGACAAAGGCCAGTCTGGATATCCACAAGTTTTAAGGGCTCCTCTGAGATGTTTCATTTCTTTAGCCTTCGCCTCTGTGCTAGTGGGGATGTACTGGCTCTGTGTTAAGGGTTCTGATGACCCCCAGCTTGTGATCTAAAGGGTGGTGGGAGTCAAACATCAAATACTGATCTGTGTGTGTTGGTTTTCTGTAAACCTCTACTTCCAGTTTACCATTTTCCTTAACTTCTACCAAGCAGTCAAGAAGCCAGTTGTTGTTTTGTACCTCTTCCCTTGTGAATTTAATGTTTTGGTCCACCGATAATGTGTTCTGTGAAAGCTTGTACTTCCTTCTGGTGGATTTTAACCCAGGTGTCATCACATATCTGAACCAGTGGCTGGGTGTTATGCCCTTAAAGGTATTAAGCGCCTGTGTTTCTACCTCCTCCATGTAAAGGTTGGCCACAATAGGTGGAACTGGAGATCCCATGGCACATCCATGTTTTTGCTTATAGAACTTCAAGAACTACATTTCAAGTCCAGTTGATCTAATTGAATACAACAGATATACCATGACCTGGATGAAGAGAACCTTCACAAGCATTTGAGGGTTATGGCCTCATTCAAGGGTTATTGCGAACCGTGACATTCAAGGGTTACCACGCACATTTGAGGGTTAATGCTGAACAACTACATTCAAGGGTTGCTTGTGAAGGTCTCATTCATCCAGGTCATGGTATATCTGTAATATTCATCCACCAGGTCATGGTATATCGTAATATTCATCCATCCAGGTCACGGTATATCGAATTTCATTCATCCAGGTCATGGTATTCTGTAATATTCATCCATCCGGGTCCTGGTATATCTGTAATATTCATTCATCCGGTCACGGTATATCTGTAATATTCATTCCATCCAGGTCATGGTATATCTGTAATATTCATTCATCCAGGTCATGGTATATCTGTATATTCATCCATCCAGTCATGGTATATCTGTAATATCATTCATCCAGGTCATGGTATATCTGTAATATGCATTCATCCAGGTCATGGTATATCTGTATATTCATCCATCCAGGTATGGTATATCTGTAATATCATTCACCAGGTCACGGTATATCTGTTAATATTCATTCATCCAGGTCATGGTATCTGTAATATTTCATCCTTAGCTCATGGTATATCTGTAATATTCATCTTTCAGCTCATGTATCTGTAATATTCATTCATCCAGGTCAAGGTATATCTGTAATATTCATTCATCCAGGTCATGGTATATCTGTAATATTCATTCATCCAGGTCTGGTATATCTGTAATATTCATCATCCCGGTCCTGGTATATCTGTAATATCATTCATCCTGGTCATGGTATATCTGTAATATTCATTCATCAGTCCTGGTATATCTGTAATATTCATCCATCCAGTCACCGGTATATCTGTAATATTCATCCATCCAGGTCATGGTATACTGTAATATTCATCCATCCAGGTCAGGTCTATCTGTAATATTCATCCACCCAGGTCATGGTCTATCTGAATATCATCACCCAGGTCATGGTCTATCGTTAATATTCATCCATCCAGGTCATGTATATCTGTAATATTCATTCATCCAGGTCATGGTATATCTGTAATATTCATCCACCCAGGTCATGGTATATCTGTAATATTCATTCACCCAGGTCATGGTAATCTGTAATATTCATCCACCCAGGTCATGGTCATCTGTATATTCTCAGCCAGGTCATGGTCTATCTGTAATATTCATTCATCCAGGTCATGGTATATCTGTAATATTCATCCACCAGGTCATGGTATATCTGGATATCATCCACCAGGTCATGGTTATCTGTAATATTCATCCTCCAGGTCACGGGTATACTGTATATTCATTATCCAGGGTCATGGTATATCTGTAATATTCATTCATCCAGGTCATGGTATATCTGTAAATTCACCACCCAGGTCATGGTATATCTGTAAATTCATATTTCAGGTCATGTTATATCTGTAATATTCATTCATCCAGGTCACGGTATATCTGTAATATTCATTCATCCAGGTCATGGTAATCTGTAATATTCATTCATCCAGGTCATGGTATATCGTATTTCTTCATCCAGTACTGGTATATTCGTAATATCATTCATCCAGGTCCGGTATATTTGTAATATTCATCCTCCAGGTCATGGTATATTGTAATATTTCATTTCATCAGGTTCACGGTTATATTGTAATATTCATTCATCCAGATCATGGTATATCTGTAATATTCATCCATCCAGATCACGGTATATCTGTAATATTCATTCATCCAGGTCACGGTATATCTGTAATATTCATTCATCCAGGTCATGGTATATCTGTAATATTCATTCATCCAGGTCACGGTTATATCTGTGTTAATATTCATTCATCCAGGTCAGGTAATTCTGTATATCATCATCCAGGTCACGGTATATCTGTAATATCATTCATCCAGGTCACGGTATATCTGTAATATTCATTCATCCAGGTCAGGTTATATCTGTAATATTCATCATCCAGGTCAGGTATATCTGTAATATTCATTCATCCAGGTCACGGTATAATCTGTATATTCATTCATCCACGCAGTCATGGTATATCTGTAATATTACCATATCAGGTCACGGTATATCTGTAATATTATCCATCTCCAGGTCATGGTATATCTGTAATATCATCATCCAGGTCATGGTATATCTGTAATATTCATTCATCCAGGTCCTGGTATATCTGTAATATTTCATTCATCCAGGTCCGCGGTATATCTGTAATATTCATCCATCAGGTCACGGTTATATCGTAATATTCATTCATCCAGGTCACGGTATATCTGTAATATTCATTCATCCAGGTCAGGTATATCTGTAATATCCACACGGTCACTGGTATATCTGGAATATTCCATTCATCCAGGTCACGGTAATCTGTAATATTCATTATCCAGGTCATGTTATCTGTAATATTTATTCATCCAGGTCACGGTATATCTGTAATTATTCATCCAGTCATCGTAATATGTACTTACATCCAGGTCAGGTAATCTGTAATATTCATCATCCAGGTCACGGTATATCTGTAATATTCATTCATCCAGGTCACGGATATCTGATATTCTTCATCCAGGTAGGATATATGTAATATTCATCCCCCAGGTCATGGTATATCTGTAATATTCATCCACCCAGGTCATGGTATATCTGTAACATTCATTCATCCAGGTCACGGTATATCTGTAATATTATTTCACAGGTCAGGTATATCTGTAATATTCATCCTCCAGGTCATGGTATATCTGTAATTATTCATCACCCGGTCTGGTATATCTGTAATATTCATACTTCAGGTCATGTATATCTGTAATATTCATTCATCCAGGTCACGGTATATCTGTAATATCATTCATCCAGGTCATGGTATATCTGTAATATTCATTCATCCAGGTCAGGTATATCTGTAATATTCATTTCATCCAGGTCCTGGTATAATCTGTAATTTCATTCATCCAGGTCACGGTATATTGTTATTCAATCCACCGGTCATGGTATATCTGTAATATTTATTCATAGGTCAGGTATATCTGTAATATTCATCCACCAGGTCACGGTATATCTGTAATATTCATTCATCCAGGTCAGGTATATCTGTAATATTCATTCATCCAGGTCAGGGTATATCTGTAATATTCATCAATCCAGGTCACGGTATATCTGTAATATTCATTCATCCAGGTCATGGTATATCTGTAATATTCATCCATCAGGTCATGTATATCTGTAATTTCATTCATCAGGTCATGGTATATCTGTAATATTCATTCATCACAGGTCCTGGTATATCTGTAATATTCATTCATCCAGGTCACGGTATTTTGTAATATTCATCATCCAGGTCATGGTATATCTGTAATATTTATTCATCCAGGTCGGGTATATATGTAATATTCATCCATCCAGGTACGGTATATCTGTATATTCATTCATCCAGGTCACGGTGATATCTGTAATATTCATTCATCCAGGTCAGGGTATATTCTGAATATCCATCCAGGTCACGGTATATCGTAATTTCATTCATCCAGGTCGATTGGAATATCATTCATCCAGGTCATGGGATATCTGTAATATTTATTCATCAGGTCACGGTTATATCTGTGAATATTCATATCAGGTCATGGTATATCTGAATATTTATTCATCCAGGTCAAGGTATATCTGTAATATTCATTCATCCAAGTCATGGTATATCGTGTATTCAATAGATCAACTGGTTGGCCACAATAGGTGACACTGGAGATCCCATAACACATGCATGTTTTTTTGCTTATAGAACTGTATTGAAATAGGTGGTATTCAGGCACAAGTCCAGTAAGGAAAACAACCTGTTCTGGGTTGAGATCAGTTCTGCTGGTAAGGGTGTGCTGTCTGCCATGTACAATGCTGTTTTGACACCTTACCCTGGACGTTCCTATAACACCTCTTAGCCACTATCTCAATCACGCCCTAACACCTGGCTGTGTATGCTAATTGGGATTTCCAGGGTACATAATGTCACAGATTCTTGTACAAGTCATTCTGAATTGAGAAAGCCAGTCGGATGGCTAGCGAAACGTCTTCAAGAACTAAACTTCAAGTCCAGTTGATTTATTGAATAACAAGATATACATCAAGGGTTTTATACCGAAACACTACAATTGAGGGTTATCGCAGAAATGCTACATTAGATGGTTATTGACAAAAACGCTGCATTCAGGGTTATGGACCAAAACGATCTATATTCGAGGGTTATGACGAACGTTATATTCGAGGGGTATTGACGAAAACACTATATTCGAGGGTTTATCGCAGAAACGCTATATTCAAGGGTTATCGCAAGAAAAACGCTACATCGAGGGTAAGGCTGAAAATCGAGGATTAGCAAACGGTTGCCTTGGGGGTTATCGATTGAAAATTTCCGAATCAGCATTAATTATCGAAAAATGTTAGCGAGTTTGGAAACATGAAAGTTTGAAGTTCGGAAAGTATTAAAGTTCAGGTCGAACTCGGGTTTGAGTTCTATCCCATGTCTAAACGTAAACTCTAAACTTGCAAGTATGTATTAGGACTAGAGATGGCCGGACGTCATAAAGTTTGGGCCATTTTCTAACTTCACAAAGTCCGGATGATTTACAGAATAAACTAACAGTGGTTAACTTACTGTAAATGGCTGTGGCACATGGGAAATGGTCTGGGGAAAAATGTCACTATCACCAAAACTGTTAAAACACATTATTGAACACGAGCGGGCAATTGTGGGTTTTGCGACATTTGAGGGTTACGGGAAATTCGAGGGTTAAACAACAATACTTCGAGGGTTAGCAGCAATAGAACCATAAATTCGAGGGTACCGAAATCGAAACAATACACTCAGGATTAACGAGAAATGAACAATATTTTTCGAGGGTTAGCGAACAATACATTCTAGGGTTAGCGAAAACGATCCGTACATTCTAGGGTTACCAGAAACGATCCATACATCAAGGGTTACCAAAAATTGAGGCTACATTCTGAGGGTTACAAAACTATACATTTTAGGGTTACAAAAACGACTGTACATTTTTAGGTTAGCAACGTCCCATAAATTCGATAATTATTGACATTACGATAATTATCGAAAAATAACAGCGCAAGTCCAGAAAGTCAGAGAAATCCAGGTCCGGGATAGTTCGTGAAGTCAAAACCCGTTCAGACTTGTTAATTTGACTCAATCTCGGGTTCAATCAGTCATCTATCGTATCATCTCTAATCAGGAGATGGGGCATATTATAAAAAGGCAATTTTTTCTTCCTTTAGGTGAATACACTTTTTTCATTTAAACCTTGTGAAAAACCTATACTATTAATAAAGTGTCAAAAATAAGGATTCAGTCCTTATGATGGTTTTAGAATTGTGGAGCTAAACTACCAATCCCCTGCTTTAATCTCCAAAACTCCCCGCCTCTTTCTGTTACTCCTTTTACAGAATACAGAAGCTTATGGAATCTATTTATAGAAATAATGTATTATTATTTCACATTACAGTTCGATCTCCGTCACAGCGGAACAGTTCAAGTGAACATTAAATTGGATTAATGTATTGCTAACCTAGGATTATACATTACTCTGTTATAACTAATACATATCATGTGATATCATTTTGTGGCAATTAAAACGCTGGGATTGCTAGCTTAGCCTCGTACACTGTTTTAGTATTGAGAGCGTTTAGCTAGCACGGTGCATACAGAAGGATTTTTTATTGCCTTACAGACCTGGTATATTTACTGTAAATCTATTACAGAAATTCTTGGCAGTGGCCAATGCTAGGGACTATCTGTAATGCGGAGAACGTGTCTTAATCTGCCAGTTGCATATGGGTAATTTCTATAGAACTTTCCATAGCCTAGGCAAAATCATGTTTAAATATTGTACAAGTCCTTATTTTCATACAAGAATCAAGGTTGATCCATTCTCAGGACCCATATAGGGTATTTATCAAGGGTTCAAATGCATTCCATGAGCACACAGCAAAGACTTATGATTGCAATATAAATCTGATGTTGGTGTATTTTTAACCACAGTTAAATGGCCAATGGCATGCAAATTTAAAACCGGGTTTTCTATATATTCTCTTTATTTTGAAAAAATCAATTAATGTATTTGGTTATACTTTTACGTGGTCAGTAATGAGTGTTATTTCCCCTCGTTCTTCCCAGGATGCACCACTTCCTTGGAATGTTCTTAACAGTAATTTCTGTTTTTAATGATTGGGTGTTGGATGGGTCAAACCTGCTCAGATCTCTACTGAGCAACTGCAATCCACCCAGGGACTGGAACACTATTAGGGGTTCGTAAACAGGATATTTTTTATTAATACACAGAGAGATCCACTGATGGGCAGATTTATGTAATGGAATGAGTAAATAACCCTTAAAAAAAAAAAAGTACATGTATTTGTTCACATGTAGTGTTAGTTAATCGGTGACAAACTTATTAGTGTGCTAAGATGAAAGTAAAAACACACACACACACACACACA
This sequence comes from Hymenochirus boettgeri, assembly GCA_019447015.1. Lineage (NCBI taxonomy): Eukaryota > Metazoa > Chordata > Amphibia > Anura > Pipidae > Hymenochirus > Hymenochirus boettgeri. Next base: position 4,986,708 of record CM033474.1, read on the forward strand.
CACACACCTCCCTTGAATATTACAGAATCGTGCTACTGCATAAAAAAAAAACAAAAAACTGGATATTTCCCAAAATCTTTATAATCATAAAGTGTTAAATGATTCCAACCATGCAACCCCCGACATTAAATGTTTATGATGATTAAACATGATATCAAGACCCATTCTAATTTAGCAAGTAATATTAAAGACGGTGCACTAGATATGACCCCATAGTGAATGGAGGTTCACATTCCGAGGACTGACTTTACTGAATCAATGGAAAATTCAATTTAAACCCTGAAAATAAATATTTGCGTGGAGATAAATCATGTCATACCTGACGGATTTTACGCGTAACGTGACAAACTGTTGTATTTCTAAAAAAAAGAGCAACCATAGACATTGATGTGAATTTTTTCTGCAGCCATAAATATATATTTATAAGATAAAATGTATACAACCCGTATTAATTGCAACTGTATCTCTCTCCATGAAATCAATTAGTAGTGTTCTTTATAAATCATCTTTTAGTATGAAGGGTGTTTGGCATGACCCAAACACATAGTTGCACAGTGAGTTCTCTCACCCTACTGGGTGACCTACTCTGGCCTCTCTCGGACAATGTAGCTTCTGGGGGGGGGGTTTTAGGCAGGAAGAGGTTGTTACGTAGAAGGGGGCGTTACTGTAGGCAGAGTCATATAGGTGGTGGTGTGGGGGGGAGGTGGGGGTTGTGGAATTATGTGGGGGGCGGTCTGCAAAGGGGCATTATGGGTGCTGAGGTGTGGGAGGAGTACCGGGAGGGGTGGATACTGCTCTCTAGTAAACAAGAGTAGCATATAGAAAGTCAATTGCTACTCACTAGTAAAGATGAGTCTTGCTTTTTAAATTAACCATGGTTTTGTCACTATGAAAATCGAAATATAGAAACAACCCAGAAATGTAGTAAAAAAAAAATCGAGATTTAAAACTCAATAATCGTTGTCGAAAATTTAATAATTGTGGTCGAAAAACAAAAACATTTGGTTGAAAAATTGGAAAGTTCATCTTAACTCAGATTTTCGGAATTTGAACAAATGGAACAGAAGTCGCCAGTTTTGTTCATCTCGATTCACAACAAAGGAGGGCTGTAGAAATCAGAAATAGAGTTCTAGCTTTCGTTAGGAATTACAGAATCCGTTTTTTCTTTCAGGTTTCCTTTAATTTTCCATGGAATGATTGACATATTTGTTCGGTTCTGAAAGTGTTAAATCGGTTAACCTCAACCTGATCAAACTTTTCTGCAAAATAAACGATGATGAGAGTTTCACTAATTAGACTTTGAAGGGAAAAATTCCAGGAGCGGCTCAGACAGAAGCATGAAACATAATAGTTTGGACCAGATTGGTGTTCAACCAGAGAGGTCTAAAGGGCTCTGCTTATCCACATGCACACATCCCATTGTATTTAACATTCAGCGCAATTTCAGAGCGCAAATGTGTTAATTAGGGTTAAAATTTCTGCAGCAAATATAATAATAAAGAAAGTTAAGGGGTTTATTTCAGTAAAGATCAATGATGGAAAAAAGCCAAACAATTTATTGTGGTGTATCACAGTCAAAACAAGGCAGGAGGGCAAAGGCATTGCACAACTGATGTAATTGGAAAAATGTAAAAAGCAAATATGGCTACATGGGAACTTGAATTAATAATCCCCAAAAAGATTGGACGCAAAAGGGCAGCCATGCTATAGCCATAGCCAGAAGCCAAGATTCAAAAAACACTTCACACACCAAGTCTGGTAGTGTAAAGGACTTCTCCTTGTGATGCAGAAGCTCGGAGGTAGTTGTGCACTGAGATAGGAATCGGGTCTGAATTGGGACTCCTGTAGCCGAAGTTCAAAAAACTTTGGATTGCGGAATTTTCTGTATTTTTTATAACCCTTGAGGGAGGGTACCGAAAACGGAACAAAACACAGTTTTGAACATCTCTACAGTGCACACGCTGAGCATGCGTCAAAGCTAGCTGAGCATACACAGTGTTACACTGCCAATGATCTGGAGAATTTCTACTTAAAAAGAAGCACTTCAATCACTGTAAGAACAATGGTTTAGGGGTTTTGGGGAAAAGACACTGGGTATATCATCCTCGACACAACCAACCAAACTCACAGGGGTCAGGAATTAGCCACTGATATCATATATGCCAGTGATGCAGAAGAAATCTGTTAAATGCGTCCTCATACCCACTAGTTAAGCAAACTAAAATCTTCTGGAATATGTACGCAAAGGTATGAGTTCAAAGTATTTAGAGCTTTTTGATCAGATTGGGATCAGAAGGTCATCTTACAAGCAATACATGGAAAGTAGTTGTGATGGTCTGATGAAAGGTTAACTACAAATGAGAAATCAAAATATCCACCGAGAATTCTATGTACGGCAAGCACCTTATTTCCACAGCAATAACCTCAAAACGATTGCATCATTTAAACAGTAGCAGCTGTTTTACATATTGACTGGTTATCCTTTGCTGGTTAATCAATCCTAGAACATTTCCCTGCTAGTTATGTTGTGCGTGACTACACCAAGATGATAAAGCAATATCAGCTGCTTAAAAAAGATATTCTTTATGTGTGTTGAAAAAAAGACTCATCTCACCATATCAAGGAAACTTTTAACCGGTTTCCCCGAAATGTATCATGCAGTTCAATGTTAGGACTAATCTATTATACCTTTTAAAGAGAGGTCAGACTATTACATCACAGGTTCCGAAGGCCTATAATTAAGTCTTCCTGTTCCATCTTTCATCTTTTATTTTACAAGAGGCAGGAATGAAAACTTCTGCAAACGTGCTCGTAAATAAAAACGGTCTGTCCGCATTCAAAAAATAAACTAGCGGAATTTAGAAATGCGCGTAGAGCCCCATTGTTTTATCAATAGATATTCTAGTTATTTTGATCTCCCTATTATTAGGGATGATGGCATAAAAACATCAGCAAAACCTAAATCATCTTACAATCATTGGATTGTATGTATTGTACCTTGATGAAATAGGATTACAAGACCCAAGTTAATGTTATTAATTGCAGTCAATACCATGCCTCTGCTGCAGTATGGAAGTGGGTTACAGGACTATCTCGTGCCATTGGTGTATGTGTTTTGGAAGATGTCTACAGATGCTTTTCCCCATGAGAGGCAGAGCCTTTATACAATCATCCAAGCAGTCGATTTTGAGCTTTGTTTCTTGCGGTAGATCAAGAATTAAACTTAAATGAGGTGTCAAAGAACCCAGCTCATTATTTCCTAGAATCCCAGCCAGAACATTCATCAGTGAGCCGGCTCTTTATCCCGACATGCACAAATAACAGAAGCAAGTCTTGTAAAAGCAAAACAGCAACCATTGGTTTTTAAAGGCAACGATCTATAACAGAAGTGTAAAGCAGGAAGTTTTGAAGATGAGATGTGGATTACTTTGTTTTTTACATGAATTCACACATCTAAACGTGGTGTAGTTAGGATAAACTGTCTAGTATATTCCAACCTTCTAACGACACGTCCTATTTAAAGGACAAGCAAAGTGATACACACATTCCTGGTTGTATATAGTCAAAACTTATTATATATAATATATATATTATTACCAACTGTCTGTCATAAGAGCGGACACCTCCCTGCAACACATATGCCATACTGGTTACCTCTGTGCTGCACCTCCAAGCACTGACCTTGGTTACGGAAAAAAAGAAACAAAAAAACTTGAGAGATACCAAATAAGGACTTGATGCAAACTCAATTTGAGTTGCATCAAGTCCTTATTGGTACCTCATCAACTTTTTTCCGGTACCAAAAACTGTTGTCCATTCACAAACCTTCCCTGGGTTATTATCTTTTTTCCATCCCTAACATAACTGCACCAACAGTTTTGCAGAAGGTGGTGACATTTCGGAGAACAGCAAATTTTAACCAACTCACTTGTCAATATTGACAGTGATTTGGACACCCAAATTTCGACTTTACGACACGGCAAGTTGAATTGTGACACACTAGTTGAATTTTGGATGCGCATGTAAATTTTTACCCTTCATTTTAAATTATTAGCATCCAATTTCGCTGAAATTTTTTCAAAGGTTTCACTTAAAATTTTAAAGTCCACCCGATCCTGCAGTTTAACCCAAAACTGAATTTGGTCTAACCAGGACTCATCGCTAGTAATGGCTTAAATACAAACATTGGCGATTAATTCTGATGCTATTCTGCTGTAACATTTTATTAAGAGAAAACATGGGTGAATACAAGATTTTGTTTATGTAGATCTATCATGTTTGTGTTCAGTGCCGTTTTAAAGAGTGATACATATAACAAGGGGAATTTTCTATACAGACTAATTGTGGTCATTAACTAGCAACAGAACATCTGCTACATGTGCTATTACTAAGGACTTTATTTAAATGCCTTGCAAATGGAACAGGATTTAAAATCATTTATGTAAAAATACCCAAGGAGAGTATTAGTGTGAACAGCTGTAACATAAAGAAGGTTTATTCTAAGAAATGCCAATAATAAATACATACAGTGTAACTAAACACACGAAAACAACTTGTCAATAGATGATATAGATGTATCTTTTGTATTCTTTAATGGAGAACTATAGTGATATAAAGTAAACCGGTAAAAAGTACCTGTGGCAGGGAGGTGGGATTGTTAATTCCTACTTCCGATTTTCTGCCAGTTTCCTGAGTGCTTCAGCACTTCATCTATTACAGGAAGGCCCAGGACACTAACCTGGCAGATTCCTTCCAGTGAATTATAAAATCAAGGTACAGAAATGTTGAAAAAAAAATAATTCCCCCCCCTTTTTTAATCACAACATATATTGGCCAGTATATATAAGTATATTAAAAATAGCAGTTGAGGTTGCAGGCAGATAACTGACAAGTCACAGTTTTTTTTAAGGGTGGACATTGCCCTTTAAAGAAATGTCCTCATCCTCTATACCCAAATATGAATTATATATAAAATAAAAGTCATAATATTTTTTTATATGCAAATGCTGTGGTTCTCATGTTCTAGTTTAGGTTATTATTTCTTGGGCATGTCAGAGGATTTTGAATGGAACATTTTCTAAATTCTATTCTCTGATGTTAATTGTATTAAGGTGGTTCAAGATAAGCAGAGCTCATTTAAATAAATATCCAAAAGAATTAGCTTGTCTAGAGTCATCCCAATCAAATTAACATGCACAATAAGGCTAAAATGTTTCACATCTGAGAACCAGAACTGGATATCTAGATCTTACGTATTGAATTACAATGTATTGGTAAGATGTACGCGGTAGTAAGAAAGGAAAATCAAATGCACTTTTTTTTTTATTAATTTGTTAATGTTATATAAAAAAGTATGAAGTTTATAAAAATTGTTTAGGCCTTCTACTGCCTTAACAATTTTTAAATGACTTACTTGATGTAGATTACACTTTGCTTACATTCCTGCTCATTTCCTCAATCTCAAAATCCATTAAAGATGGAAGTAGAATGTATGTGGGTTCAACTGGGTTGCAGACAGCAAATGCAGTAATCAGGACAGGAACCAATTACACAACCATATGTCAAACTTCGTACTCTGCTGAGTGATATAAAAAACAAATGTCCAGGTTAGGTATTCTCCTATACAAAGCATATTAGCATTAATACTTTTAGTGCTTTAATGGGCCTTTAAATGGATTGATTGCAAATAGTATTGATTCGCCTTTAGACAATGAAGAGGCCACAAGACATTGCTATTCAGTCATTCATGGAAGACAAGTGTGAAGGATAGATAATCCCTTCTATCTTGTAGCGATTCATAAATGAAAATCACAGGATTTAGTAAAAGGTAAGACTCAAACCTAAACAAATAAACAGCGACTGATTATGTTGATGACTAAGGCCAGGTGTATGTGGGTAAGTGTGTTGTTCCTAGATACACACGAGTTCTTTGCTCTTCCATTGACACGCCTCATACCTGTAAGTTTGGGCCTGGGATAACCCAGAGTAATCTGTAACCCAATTTTTCCCGCCGAGGTCAAAATATTTTTTTATTTTTTTTTTCAATGTGACAGGGTAAAATCATCCTTTTTAGTAAAAAAAAAAAACCAAAACTCAATAAGTCAAGTGATCGGGTTTGTGCCCTAAATATCAGTGTTTTGAAGTCAGATTCTTTAAAAAACCAACTACTGTTTTACGGTTATTGATGCTGAATTCGTTGGTCAGTAGATAGGGTCCAAAATGACTGGTTGGTAGCAGGCTTTCTGATCTCGCCGATTAGCTGTTTTAACGTGAATGTAAACCGAATTATAGACTTTGTGCGATTCTCCACTATCTACAGGTAAACCCAGTATAACCTTCCTAGTAAAAAGGGATAAACTGAAAGGTATCAATTAAGCTGTGAAAGATTTACCCAGAGGAAAAGTATTGCTAATTAAACCCCAAACATGGATAAAATTCTACTCCAGAATCCCATCTATTGCAGCATTAACTCCTTTAAAATATTAATATTGTAACATTAAACATTCTTAAAACTGAAAAAAGTAATTTTAAAATGATTGACATTGCCTAATGTGAACATACACAATCCTTGATATCTGCGTACCACATTGATCTTGTCAGCACATGCATAGGACTTGCACATGTATGGCCACTTGAGTACATGTGGTTTACGCCTTAACTTAATTGTAGGCAGGATAAGAAAAGGATTTGAGCAATGGTCCATTTGATTAGAGGATTTCAGCCAGATCCGTCACACAACCCCCGTTTCCAATTCCCAAGTTACCTATGGCCAAACTGGATGGAACTTTGAGATGGGACTTTAGGAGTCCCATTTCCGAATAGTACACAATGTTCAAGGCTATTTGTTGATAATCTCTCAAAAATATTATCGGAAACTTTAAAAGATTTTTCAAGCGTATTTTCGCAGGATTAACAAAACGTTTTGAGGGCTATTTCGAGGATATCGTTAAAATGGTCTCTCGAACGCTTGTTAATCATCGAAAATGTGTCCGAAGTCCCGAACGTTGTTCTGTTTGTGGATTTTGGGATCTTCGGGATTTTCCGAGAAATCGCTAAACATGGAAACAAAACAGTTTGTGCCTTTTTCTCTAATTCTGATCAGGATTGGCTGTTTCACACTGTTCTCCAACTGTGCTGAATTATTGGGAGAGGTGGTTGATTAAAATGCCCTAATTATAACTGTTCTCTGTTGGCAGCTCAATTTCACAACAACAAGGCAAAACATTAGCAATTAGTTTCCATTGCCTACCAATCAAACAGACTTTTTAAGCTCACTGATTTGGGGGTTCCATAAAATGTTATTAATAGGACGAGATTTTGAGTGGCTTCTGTATTCACCTTCTTCACTCGTTCTTCTCATTTTGTACATTTGACACAAACATTAACATCCAAAATGAAATACGGTTCCTGAGTTTTATCCAAACGCGTCGGGAACAGTTTTCTGTAGGAAATTAAAGAATGAAAACTGTTTTTTTATTTTCGTGTGGTACATAACTTCTAACATGGATATTCACAACGTAATCAGTAGATTTGACAAGGAACCAACACCGCAATAACACAATGGCCGTATTTAGATCCCAGACGTTAGACCCCATTCTTTCTGAATGCGACCAGCCACAATGAAGGCTTCACAAATGATGTACATTAAAAGACACCGTCACATTTCTGGTCTGAATTAACCAACCAGATGGGGAACGTTTCAGGGAAAAGTCTCCCAACCTGGTTTTTTTTTTACATGCGAACGTAGAATTTTTATTTGCAAAACCTAAACGGATTCATCAACCTATTTTAAAGACATAAACAATTCCCGACAAGCCAGTTCACGTATCCTCAAAGTTACATATTTACAATCAAATATCTTTTTCTAGTAAATAGCCCGTACAAACTAGGGCTCGGCCTCTTTTCCACATTGCCTTTACCGTGTACACGGGATATTGTTTCCTTTTACTAAATATAGAAGCATGTTTACAACCTGATCTCTTGACCTGTGATTTCTAATTACAATTTAAATATGCGGCTTGGCAATTTCTGGATAAAATGTGTTTTTGTGCTAAAACCTTATCAGGGACCACTTCAGTTGTATGAGAAACCGATTTGCCATAGCTCCTGTCACCTCGAATTTAATTCCTGTCAGGTGTGAAATTTACAGTATCTATTTGAGTCTAACCAATGCTATTTCACAGAGATAACTGTCTTTTCACAATATTTACCATTAAAATGCTTTCCAACCTGCTGTCTCAGATGCACAGGCTAAATACAAAAAAAACACTTTGCACTAAGGACCAGTCAGTTTGGAAGTGTTTGATTTCTTTGGGCACGACCTGATAGAAAGAAGATTGATATACTTTTCAGAAAAGAGAAAGCGACTTTGCTAAAGTAACACGTTTAAAAACCCCCAGACCAGAGCATTGATTTGGATTTTAAACATTAGGTTTTCCTAATATGGAGAGAGAGAGTGGGAGGAGAGAGAGGAGGAGAGTGGGGGAGAAGGACAGGGGGAGCGGGAGAGGATTGAGAGAGAGGGGGGGGGAGCGGGAGAGAGAGAGAGGGGGGGAGAGAGAGGGTGGGAGCAGGAGAGAGAGAAGGAGAAAGAGAGAGAGAAGGGGAAAGAGAGGGGGGGAGAGAGGGGGGAGCAGGAGGAGCAGGAGAGTGAGAGAGAGGAGGAGAGAGAAGAGGGGAGAGAGAGGAGGAGAGAGGAGACTGGGGGAGTGGGAGAGTGGGAGAGAGAAGAGGAGAGAGAGAGGGGGGAGAGAGAGAGAAAGGGGGGAGAGAGAGGAGGGGGGGAGAGAGAGACGGAGAGAGGGAGAGACGAGAGAGAGGAGAGGAGGGAGGAGAGAAAGAGAGATAAATATCTATATACATATAGAGAGGGAGCGAGGTGAGGCAGAAAGAAAGAGAGGGGGAGAGAGACGAGAGAAGTGAAGAGAAGAGAGAAATAAAGAGGAGAGAGACCCCCAGCTAATTAGAAATGGGGTTTCACTTGCTAAGAAAAGCATATGGGTAGCTTTAAGCCATTTGCTCGTGAATTCAGAACGACGAGTTGATGAGTAAAACTAACAGTGAAATGTACAAGTACGGAAAATCCTGAATTCCTTATTATTCATTGCTGTCTGGTTATTATGAGTATTCCATTTTATGATGCTATTTGCTCAATAAAAAATCTGTTTATTAAGCCGCAAGAACTAATAAAAAGCGGTGACTGCGGTTTATAAAAAAAAACATGTCTGCCATTTATTTAGAAAATAAACATCAACAACAGTCGGTGTTTATTGTATGTTCAATTCATTTGCACTGTTAAAAGGGACCCAACTCAACCTTCAAACTACTCCACAAACTATCCCGAAACGATTCAACTAACGAACTAGTTTTTTTTTTAACTCTTAGGTGCCCATACATATATAAGGATTTTACTTACCCGAACGCAGAGATCACGCGATGTTCCTTCGATCCTGCCGGAACCGCTTTCTACGATCTTACATCTGACCGACATGCGATCACAAAATGAATGGGAATTGCGATTCGCATGTAGGATCGAATGTAAGATCGGGAAGAACGGGTTCGGCAGGATCGATTGAACATCGAGTGAGCGCTCGTCGGGTGGTAAGTAAATCTTATAGATGTATGGGCACCTACGAGTTTAAAAAAGTAGTTTGTAGTGAAATAGTTCGAGGGAGTTTGGATAGTTGGAGGTTCGCGTTGGGTCCCTTGTTCTAACAGTGAAATGAATTTACCTGACAAATAAAACACGACTGTTGATGGTAATTTTCTATAAATGGCAGACCATGTTTTTTTTTATAGAACGTCAGTTACAGTTTTTTATAGTTCTTGCGGCTTAATAAACAGATTTTTTCAAAATATCATCATTAAAATGGAAATCCTGATGTATGGGCACCTTTAGACTTAGTTTCAATAATTATCTTGGAAATCAATAAAAAACCCTGAATGTAGCCGTCAAATTGGGTAAAAAAAAAAAAAAAAACCCCTAAACTTAGCCTTTGATTTCAGTAGCCCTTGGCGGGATCGTGTCTGAACCTTGCAAATTGGACATAACCTCCAAATGTAGTTTGCGGAAAAATTGACAATGCCGGGTCAGGGGGGGAAGGTAGTATTAAACCAAATGACTACTGGTGATATGTACGTGTTCCCCAGACCATTTCCAGGGCCACCGCCGTGTCTGTTGAAACTATGGGTATAACTCCCATTTTGTATCAAGCCTAATATTAGCCTGATTATTCTATAGTAAGGTCAGCAGAATTATATTTTAAAGGAAAAAATGTTTACAGTAAACAAATCTTTCTTTAAAATGGCTAAACTAGCAATTAAAATGAAATGACGCTTGTCTTCTAAGCCATTGTAACTTAATAAAGACAAAACTGTTTACATTGCGAAAATATTCTCTACAGAAAGAACCTTCTGCCCCCACCCTTTTACTTTCAGCTGGACTCTCCATCAAAGTGAGGTGAATCTCACTGAGCGTGTGTAAGGGTCATGAACTAGGGGGGGGCCGTAACTGCAAGGATTTGTACTAAAAAGATTTTTACTTGTACTAAAGATTTTACTGTACTAAAAGAGTTTACCTCTCTCATTTAGGGCCAAAAGGATTGAGAGAAATTTGATAGTATGAGTAAATCCCAAAGGAACTATTATAAGGGCCCAATAGTGCTATTTCCCTTTCTTATTGGAGTTTATCGGTTAGCCAGTGAGGGAGAACTCAGGGGCTATCTCTCACCTCTATCTTGCCACAGCAGTAAAAGAGGAGGCATGCAGTACTCTATTGCTGGGATCTGTTCAACACACCCAAAAACATTTACTGTCTTTCTCCCTGTTTATTGTTCAAATGATCCTATGTTTTTAAGACACTCTCTTCACTGAGCACCAATTTTCCAAATTTTTTTTTCCGTACCCCCCAACAGGCAGAGTTACACTCCATTGACTATGTAGCAGGGGTCTCCGAGAAAGTAAGAAGAATTTTCAAAAAACATTGCATCCCTGTCTGCTTTAAACCGAACAACACACTGAGGCAGCAATTGGTACATCCGAAAGACCCAATACCAAAACACAAGAAAAGCGACATCATATATGCAGTGCAGTGCAGTGAAGAATGCTCTGATTTGTATGTGGGGGAGACCAAACAGCAACTGCATCAACGTATGGCCCAGCACAGAAGAGCCAATTCCTCGGGTCAGGACTCAGCCGTGTATCTGCATCTTAAGGATAAAGGACATACCTTTGAAGATTGTAATGTTAACATACTGGCGAAGGAACGTGACTGGTTCAAGAGAGGTTTTAAGGAGGCCATTTATGTGAAAATAAAGAAACCAAGCCTAAATAGAGGTGGGGGGGTTCGACACCAACTGTCTGCCATGTACAATGCTGTTTTAACACCTTACTCTGGGCGTTCCTATAACACCTCTTAGCCACTATCCAATCACAACCCCTTAACACCTGGCTGTGATATGCTAATTGGGATTTTCCAGGGTACATAATTGCCACAGATTCTTGTACAAGTCATTCTGAATTGAGAAAGCCAGTCGGATGACTAGCGAAACGTCTTCAAGAACTAAACTTCAAGTCCAGTTGATCTAATTGAATACAACAGATATAACCCTCAAATGTAGCAAAAACTCAATGCTAAAGCCCAACAATTGCCTGATCATGAGGAAAGTTACTGTTTAAAAGTTTTGGTGACAGTGGCATGTACCCCAGAACATTTCCCAGATCCCAAAGCCATTTACAGTAAGTTACCACTGTTATTTTTACTGTATCTTTTTAGAACTTTTCAAACGAATTGACTCCCTTTGATTTTTATGAGTTTCGAACTATAGAACTTTAGATTTTTTACTGAAGTTCTATACTTTAGGAAGTTCGGCCATCTCTCTGAACTTTAATAGTTTGGGCGATCATAGACTTCCCGAACTACAAACTGTTGTGTTTTCCAACCTCAAATATCCCTTGGCGCATCGGTGTGAATGGCCAAGGGATATGCTCACTGTGTAACAGTAGTAACTCTGGACTGCATTGGTAGGTGTGCGGAGACAAGACTTGGAGCTTTCAAAAGCCCCGGGTGAACTACTACTACTGCTACTACTGGGGAAGTTACATGAGTGATCCAACTGAACGTTGTGTCATAGCCGCATACCAGAGCAGGAGGTATGCTGGTTGAAATTGCAGTTCTGTTGCTAGTCCCGGGTAAGACTGTTTGATGTTATTTATGTCTATCTACCGCCATGTTGCAAAATGAGTGAGAAACATTCCTTTGTACTGAGTGACCTCACAGATGGATTCTGCATAAGTGCAATTAGCTAACTTTGTGAATCATTGCATGTATAGCATTAGACCCTTTTGCACTACAGTACACACACAGTTTGAATTGGTCCCACGGCCTTATATCGAGCCTTTTTATCATGGTATGATGTGTGGGTTGGGGCATGGTATATTGTATCTGGGACAATGGCGTTGTGAATTTCTGTGTGCTTATAAGGATACTGGGGAAGGCTATTCCTGCCCTTCGAATTGTTGTTTTTTAGACCGTGTATTAGCTTAAGTACTAATGGTTTATTTGCTTGTGAAGGTTTAATACAACAGATATAATGGTTTATTTGTTTTTAAGCCAACCAAAAAAAGAAAAAATAGACTCACAAAATAGGTAAAAAGCATAATCCCCAACCTAGACATGGCTAATTAAGCCTCTCCTGACTCTCCCACATGAACCCCTTACAAGTAGCTGAGGATGATGGGAATTGTAATCTAGTGGGCCTAGCAGGAGTTTACCACTAACCATGCAAGTCAATATTAAACGAGTAAACAAAGACAAACCCTTTAAAGGGAACACTTTGACCTTCAAATAAAAGGACGTGCTTCCCCCAGAGCGTGCCGACAAATCATTAATTCACAAAGTACCATAGAATCTCTCTTGGTGATCCTAAAGTTAAGCATAAAACAACAATGCAGTAGCTTTGAAACGGAAAAACAATGAGCTAGTATCAAACAGACGGAAGGCATTCTGCAGAACATCAAATATCGAACACGGAGAGAGATGTTCCTTGCCGTCGCCGTAGGCAACTAACATGTAGTCCTAATAAAATTTATTATAGGAAATGCTACAGTTCCTTCAACCTTTTTGTTCAGTGGAGAATGGAAAGGACAAATTAAAGTACTTTCAGTATCTACTTTCACTAATAACTAAAAAGTTTAATTCTCTGTGCTTGCAGCGAGGTTTAGAGTTCCCAAGGATATTAAACAGTGCAATTGGTTCATGGTGAGTAGGCCTGAAGGACTTAAGTTGTGGAATATCAAATAATGCAGTTGGGTAAATTTTCCACATATGATCTATGGATTGTGGGTTTGGCACCTATGCATTAGGCCCTTCTCTGTCAAAACCAGAGAACAAAATATACAAACTCCTTTTAAACCACTGAGCTACCATGATGCCATCTTTTAAAGGGTAAAACTTTACCAGTAACCAATAGGCACTTTTCATTCAAATTATGAAAACATCACCCAATGTATATGTACGCAACTTAACTTTAGATACAATCAATTGGCTGTACCCTAGCTAACTTACACTCAAGTGGAGGTGGACTCAAGTGGATATATATAGAGCAGCACTAGTTTTACAGATTTTATCCTGGCAGACTTCCACAAAGCCAAGTGAAAGGAGGGTACACACTAACAATAACGAAGTGTCTATACCGTTGTATGTGACGTATCAGTGCTTATTGGTAGTGTGTATAGTGCATTTCCGAACGATTGCAAGGCAGAGCAATCATTCTGAAATGCCCAAAAATTTCTCTCGGCTGGGAAAATCTGATGGTGTGTGCGTGGCAGCCGTGACTGAGCTTGGGACTGCTGGTAAATCACGGCCAATCGTGCGGTTCCTTTTGGGGCCGCCCGATGGGTCACACGAACAGTTGGCCATGGCCACTTTTGCCGCAACAGACAGTCATTTGTCCCGGCCGAGCGCTCACTATCAGCGAATGCTGGGTCGGGACAAAAAGACTGTTCATCTGTACCCAGCCTAACACTGCACTTAAAGAAATCAATTCCCCCTTTCCACATGCTCCCCTTTAAACTGTTACAGCTGAAATAAATCTTTTAATTCAAGCAGTGATAACAGCTGCCAGAGCTGCTTATCTTCCCATAACATGGCAGTTCACTTTCACTATAACACAGGCTGAATGGGTGAAGGCTATTGGCTGTAGTTTACTGTTTAGAGACACAGGTCATCTCCACTGCACATGTTCCCTCACTCCAGTGTGTCTCAGGTTCTAGGAGGGACTGAGAACAGAGTGAGGGGGGAATGCATAATAACTAGGCTGAGCAGGCCATGAGGAGATATGGAAAGGGGAGCTCTGGAAGTAGAGATGGACACAAAACTGAACTCAAACCCAAGTTCGAGAATAACTTTCTGAGTTTGGACGAACATGAACAATTCGAACTAGTTCGAGACAAACTGTTTTTTTCGGACTCATGGCTGTATTTTCGGAAGTATCATTCGTTTCCGGTAACCCTCGAATGTACCGTTCAAAACCCCTCAAATGTAGCCTTTTGATTTTGGTTAACCCTCAAAAGTAGTGTTTGTTTTCGATAACCCTTAAATTTATGGTTCTATTTTTGGTAATCCTCGAAAGTATCATTCGGTAACCCTCGAATTTAGGGTTCTTTTAAACATAGAACTGTGAAAAGAAACCTCTAATCATGTTCCATCTTGTTTATCATTTCTCTCTATCAATAAAATTTCTGTCAGTGTTGTATCTTCCTCTCAATAAATCTATATTAAAATAAAATACATAAATATGTGTTTGCAATCACAGAAAAAGGTAAAAATTTCTTATGAAGAAACATATCAGACACGCTAATTTGGAAACATGCGATATCCCTTTAAAAGAACACCCCCCCCCCCCAAAAAAAAATGGGAATTAAATTCTGATATTATTTACGAAAAGAAAGAATCCGGTCTCCAATGAATAAAACATTTAAGATTTATGTGGGCTGTTCTGAATAAAATATATTTAAATGGAACCTGATGATTTATTTTCTATGAGAAACTCACTGAGTTTTATGTGGCCGTTGATGCAAAAAATAGGTTAGCTTTATGGGAAAATGAGTGAGGCTTGAAATATCTGCATTCTGTAATTATTAATGGCAGCCCAGAGTAATAAACTAAGCATCTCTGTGCAAACAACTCTCATTCATAGCAGGTGACTTTTATCCCTTTAATTTCAAGTCAGCAGGTGGAAAATAACCCTTTCATTCTGTGACCCAGTCTTTACAAGGTCAACGCCGGCTTTCAGAGAGTGCTGTAGCATAGACAGGGACTTGGTCACTTGTATTTAGTTAATAGGTTCTAGGAAGCCCTTTTCTTGTGTTACTGACCAAAGAGCAAGTTTTTGTTTTTAGGGAAGGTTGCATATAAATTAAAATAAAAATAAATGAATGCAGTGAATGCATTCTAATTTTGCAATACATTAATAGTAGAGATGGCTGGACTCATTGTAATCTGTTCCGCATGCAGATTTGCGGATTTTCGGAAAAATGTAAAATTTCGAAAATCTACATGCAAACCCATTGAAGTCAATATGAATTAATAAAATATGAGTAAATAATAATAAATAAGTTCTGCCTGAAATGAAGGTATAAATAGCAATGGTATCGTAATTTAAATGGCTTTGGGACCTGGGGAATGGTCTGGGAAACACGTATCCATGGAAAAATCTTTGAAAAACACCGTCATGTTTCAGCATTCGTCATAGTACTTTCAAAATTTTTCGAGTTTACAAAATTAAATTTGTTTTTTGAAAAATTTACAAAAGTGGTTCCGTGGTTCAGAAAAATCTGAAAAACTCACAAATTTGCAGAGTCCGACTTCCGGCGGATCTGTGAAATCGACTTCAGAATTCCTGGTGGATAAATTATAAAATAAATATAGATAATTCTCATTTACATGCATATATGAGGTTAGTGTTCCCATTGATAGTGAGTTGCGGATAACCATTCTACCTCTATACAAACTGATTTTTGTCCCTTTAGAGATTTCACCCGGAAAAGGTGATACACCTTTAAAAATAATAGGCTGAAGTGTCCATTTCTAGTTTATATTTCAGTAAAAAGGGGAGAATACAAGGTTCACTCAACACTAGGTCATCATATAAAATTATTGATCAGCATCTGTTCTTCAAAGGGCTAAAAAGAAAAAATATTTAACAAAAGAAATTGATCAACATTTTGTTCCCTACTGAGCTCTTCAGTTAGATGCAGAAACCAACTGTGAAACCAATCAGCCTTTAAAATTCCCTGCAGAAAACGTAACCAGAAATAAGCTATAATGGGATCGTTAATATTCATGAATTCCAGCATACTAAGCTATATATAGCAGGGGAGGCTCAATCAATGGCAGAGGGTTTCCTATGTTTAAATAAATTTTTTTCACAAGTCAGATATAGACACGTTAGTTCAATATTGTCTATGTCAGCTTGGGCAACAAACATCCACTTGGGAGGCATTTGATTTTACAGCTGGGGTCCACATTTTTCTGCTGTTTACTAAATACTGTAGCGCTTACTTGTGATGTTTAAATAGAACCTTTTGTTTGTTTTTATACAATATTGGTACATTTTAAATCAGAAACTTAGAGGGCAACTACTGTACCAAACACTCCCCTATGATAGTTTCTCACCCTTGGGTTTGGCCGAGATGCCCACACTATGCATCCTCTCTCACAGTCCATTACTCTTCCCAGACTAGCCAATGGGAAGACACTCCTCTATGTTCCCATTGCAGGATTGTAAGAGTAGGCAAGACTAAACCATCTCATGGTGTAGGGCATCTAGGGCACACCCAGGGGTAAGGGACTAGTGGTTTAGGCTGCTAACCTGGGTATGATTATAGGAGGAGGGGTGTTTGGGATGGGCTATAGGAAACTGTAGTTCTCCTTTAAGAAAAATTGATTTTCATTTGCATTATAGTAACTTTCAATGACACCTTAAAGTGAGGTGATGAAGGGGACATAGCGATCTCTGAAACGTTGTGTTTGATCCACAAATAAAACAAAGTGTGCATCTCCCTATCATTTTTGGACATTTGTATGTTATTTAAGATTACTACTGCGGTGTACAGACCGATGTAGAACTAAAAAGTTTTGTCTTACCTGTCTGGGATCCCGCGATGCAGTAAGTCTTGAGAGACTTAAATAAAACATAACTTCCTTAGTACTACATCAGCCCGTAACTTATTCCGACCTCTCAACCTTCATTCAAACCTTCTGTAGATGTTTTAGGTGAGTTTCTATCAGTAAACACTGTTGGGTAAAATCTTATGATTTAACTTTAACTATCGTTATATTTAGTTACAGCACAAAAAAATAGGGTTGAAGTTTAAAAAGGAAAACCTTTGTGTTTGAAACTACGATGACCTAATACAGGCTCCATATTAATTCAATTCTGTATGTACATTGTATAGAGTTTTCTAAAAAGGCATTCAGCCCCTTTTTGAAACTACTATATCTATTATATACTTGGTAGAGTGCAATCGTTGCCTACTTCCTAATAGAGTGGGCGGTTCGCGGTTCGCGAACGGCGGATTTTTTCCGGATTTTCCGCCTTACGTTCACAACCACGGATTTCTCGTATTTTCGAAAATTTTCTAAATTACAAGGATTTCTTGTATTTTCGGAAAAATGTGTGAAAATACGTATTTTCGAAAATTTTCTAAATTACGAGGATTTCTCGTATTTTCGAAAATACGTATTTCCGAAAATTTTCAAAATTACGAGGATTTCTTGTATTTTCGAGGATTTTTAAATTTTAGTATGTCCGCTCGCGGATTTTCGAATTTTCGTATTTTTTCAAAAATTCACGGATCCCTGAGCAGACCGGATTTTGCGAAGCTCGGACATCTCTACTTCCTAATGACAATAAATCCATTCCTTATGTGTAATAAGAATGAAAATTTAATAAAACTGCACCCAGTATCGTTTCTTGTTTGGCGTTTATTTGTCTGATACGTCCTGACCCTCAATAAAGCAGGGCTCGCACAGCAATTAATTTATATGTACAGTACATTGTATTAAAATTATCTCCTCACCCTGCAGAAATTGAAGTTCGCTGCTAGAAGGAAAAACTCAATTCTCTGAAGAATTAGCAGCCTAATTAATGTTGCTTAGAAATAATTTTTATAATTAAAACAAGACATAAAAATGGTAAGGCTTTAATATGGTGCAAACATATAAACAGAATGACAAGTAGTTATTGACAATGAACAAATTACATGCCTTATAAATAAATATTTTCTGCAATTAACATTTGTTGGAAAATGAAAAATGATGTAAATTAAGAAACAAAAAAAAAATCTCATCCTTACAAACTCCGATGTGTATTGCTACTTACGTATTCAAGCCTTTATTTTGATGAACTCTTTGCTTTTATTACTTGGAATATATTTCAGTTAGAAATAAGTGTTCTTTAATCATTGATATAGTGACAGGAGCTGTATGTGCCTCATGCATTCAATAGCTATGATCATTCTAGGTATATCAAGAATTCATAGATTTATTCCGTAACTCAAACGTGAAAATTTAAGGGCTCAATCGTTTATCTGTATAATAATTTAATTGTCCTCCATAAAAGAGTCCCTTGAAACGCAGTGTAATCAGAATAACAATGTTTCAAGAAGAAAAATATATATTTTGTTTCTTTTGAAAAGGTCTTTGGTTACAGTTTCAGCTTTTTTTTTTACAGATGTTTTTATATGTGTAACCTTGTAGCATTTTGTTTCTACAGACATGTTGTTTGTTATTGGATATTAGACTGCTTGTACACATTTTTATAAATGTTAATACTAGGGGAAAGCATCAAGATAGATCAACCAAGTTAAACTCAAGGTCCCGCGATCCAATACCAGTCATAAACGAGATGTAACACTCCCCTCTATTTGATCTAGCTAAAAATGCTGTGTTAGCCTGAACATCTGTAAATTCTTAATGTCTGTACCGAACAAACATTAAGAATTTACAGATTCTCAGGCAAACACAGCATTTTTAGGTAGATCAAATAGGAGGGGGGGGGGAAAGAAAGAATTTTTTTTGTTTCCCCCATATATATATATAATATAGATATATATATATAATATATATATATATATATATATATATATTATATATACAGGTTATTCAATAAAAGTCCTTATTGTTAAAATGGTGCTAATTTTGCCCCAACCAGTCAGATGTATTTTAAAATGTTAAATAAGATCTGATTGGTTGGGGCAAAATTAGCACCATTTTAAACCATAAGGACTTTTATTGAATCTCCCTGATAATTTATAAGAGTTTTCCCCCCATTTGCTGTACCATAAAATGCTGTGTTAGTAACACATATAAATATATATTTAAAGTTCCCTGTGGCTGTTCTCTCTCCCAGAAGGCAGCGCTTTCCGTGTGGGCTCTTCCTCTGCGGGTCTTCAAAAGGAGGAGCGCTACTGAATCAACAGCAATATATAGTCTGGTGCCGTGTGACATCATTGGCCCATGCGACACGATGCGTTCCTCTGAAGTGCGTTACGTCATTTACGGGACTTATGAGTGCACTTCGATTCGCTCAGCGCGCTGTGTGACATCATTCACGTGACATATGCATTCTGGCTTATGAGAGGGCACAGATAACCCCGCCCCTCCTCCAGAAACTGTAGAACTGTTTTGTGGACCAACGTTTCTTTTTTTCCCTTAGCCTTCCCAAGCCACAAAATCCGCCTATGTGCTGGGTGCAACCACACATATTGTACACAATCCAAACCTAGCCACAATGGCCCTCTAAGTACTTAGATTATTACTGTATAGTTTTGCATAAACAATACAATTTTACTACACAGTCATAGAGCAATCTTTTCTGAGGTCAATCAAGATCATGAGATGTAGCCGACACCAGATTTGACCCCAGGACTCAGTACTCTAAAGGCATCAGTGCTAAACTGCTAACCATTCACCATACCTTATCTCTCTAGATAAATCTCTCCAGTATGTCATAATTAGGTCTCTGCCTCTATACTGACCCTAGAATAAAGAATTCCATTAAAATGCCTGAAACTAGATACAGTACCACTATCTGAGCTCTCAATTCCAGCAAGAACTGCTAGTTTCTTTTCTCCCGTAACTAGCTTGTCTCGATGTTCCTGCACTTTCCGTAGGATAAGACATATTGTTGAGTAGTTTGTCAGCACATCACCGCTTATTAAGTTTCAATGACAGTAAATTAAAATATACATTTTTATAACACCGCCTACGCACCACGAATTCATGGGGGGAGTTACAGTAACTTCCAGGCAGAAAACTTGGATTTCAACAAAACCGAAATGGTTATTAATGTCACACAGAGACAGGATCTGTACGTGAATCTGAATAATTATCAAACCGTCAATATATCCAGCCACTCCACTCCTTGCAAATAAATATTTGTTTCATAGACACTTTGGCAAAAACATCTGGTTAGTAACAATAAACTTGATGCTTCTGCTTCGTGACTTGTTGTTAAAGTCTAATTATCGCTCAGTATGGAAATGGTATTTAGGGAAAGAACAAAAGGCTTTGGGGCTTATTTAATAGGAGGTGCAAAAATTTCCCTGTGATGTTAATCTGTAGCAACCAATAAGATAATATTAAAGGGCATGTCCACCACCCCACCTAAAATTTGCCCCACTGCTGGCAGGGGTGTTCCTAGGGTTTTTGACACCTGAAACAACTTTTCAATGCTACCTATCAGCAGTTGGGGGGCAGCACGTGAATTGGGCATGGCTTCGTCAGGGAACCTAGCCATGGCTTGTGGAGGTGGGTATGGTGGGCTGACACTGGTGAACTGGAGAGCTGACTTAATGCTGATTGGTGGACTGGTGATGAAATGCAGTTATGCATAAAGGAGGATTTTTTTTTTACTGTCGCCTTTTAAGTGCCCAGGGGCGCCCTGAACAAATGTTTCAGTTTGCTTCATGGTAGGGGCACCCCTGACTGCTGGCCCCAATGTGTAGTGTTAAAAAATCCTTACCTTACATCTCTGCTCCTTATGGTTCTCCTGCAGTGTCTCTCCAAGGTCCGTGTCTCTCCAAGGTCCAGGAAACTGAAGAGTAGGAGACTTTCTGAGTGTCATCAGGTAGCTGCCTCTTTCTTGTCTTCCTTGAGGACTCTAGCATTTGCAGGGGAGCCCTCCCTCCACCTTTGGATCCCACACGGTAACAGAAGAGGGCGAAACCGAGAGAAAAAAAAAGTGTCATGTGATTGACAGCACAGACACTTCTTATTAAATAAACCTGATTGTATTTACTGGAATGGAACTGGATAGTGAAAAATGGAGAGTGAAATGCATGAACTCTTCCACCGGACTGTTTATTGTTTTACATTTCTTCAAAGACTATCCAAGGGGCATTTTCGGCCAAATCGCTAATAACACGATTTATAAAAGGACGAAACCCGACCGTGAAAGATTAATGCCTCGTTAACATCACATCAGTTACTGCTCGTGTCTGTTTATAAAGTGGTGGTAACTGATTTGTGGCGTTAATCTTGGCCATTTTAATTCACCACATTCAAGGTGGCGAAAATGGACAAGATCGACGGGGGTCGGGGGTGGTCGCATTTGCCAGAGGGGCGACCACCCACCTTGTGGAGGGCCATTTGGGGCTTAAAGGGTCTTGCAGCTCAAACCGGGACCCCCCTCCCTGGCCCTATCAGGGCCTATACGGCACTTAGAAGTGCCCTTGCGGCACTAGCAAAGGCCTTTTGGGGCTTAAAGGGTCCCGCAGCTTGAACCGGGACCCTCCTCCTCGGCCCTTGTAAGGGCCCTTGCGGCACTAAGAAGTGCCTTTGTTGAGGTTCCCGCAGCTCGAACTGGGACCCCCGTCGGCTCTTAAAAGAGTCCTTGGGCGGCGTCTTTTTTCTTCCAATCCGGTGACACCAGCTCCGCTGAGGCCACCAACCCTGGGAAGTAGCCCTGCGGCCGATAGGGGTACCTCTGGCACCGGTGGCCTCAACGAGGCTTATGTTACCGGCGTCTTGATCTGATGTCTTTGTTCTTCACATCCAGCGACAAAAAAACAGCTGAAGTCACCAATGCCAGGCAAGCTCACTGCGGACACCAGTGAGCCCGCAGGCACCGGCGGCTTCAACGTAGCATATGTTGCTGGACTCTTCATTCTTCTGCCATCTACTGCGATGACTTCTGAGCTCTGCAGGGATTTGCTGCTCTTCATATAGGTTTGCATAAAGTCCTAATCCAATTCTGATTCAATTTTTCAATGCTTGCGATCACGTGGTTATACAGTACCCAATTAATTAATAGTATTAAACTCTATTACCTCCTATCCAAGACACTGTATTTCCTGTCTATTGGCAGCCATGGCTCAGGTATATTGGGATATACAGTATATGTAAGATTTGGACACAGTTTTGTTCTACTGTCTGCTCTGCCATCGACAGGAAAATAATGTCTCAATAAGCTAAACAAGTATTTTTATCAGCTTGTTGCCGGAGAGGTTTTTTTTATTGCCAACTAACTCCGAGGAAACATTGAACGGCAAATTTAAATTTCTCACAACAGATCCCTTATATATTAACATATAAACTTTATTTAAGAATAAAAAGTGTTTTTCTGAAACGTAGTCTATAAAGAAATATTCTTAGCGTTAGAAATGGTGCCAACTTTGTCCCAACCAATCAGATATTATTTAACATTTGAAAGCTAACATCTGATTGGATTGAGCAAAATTAGCACTATTTTTAAAGATAAGGGGGCTCTGGGTAAATGCTCCTTCCACGGTTTAATATCGCGTTTGTGAATGTGGTAATCCTGGTAAGGGATTTAGCCACTGAGGGATTTTAACGCCAGCAATTACGCGATATTTGCGTAACATACGCATCCAATGCTAATATGGAGCTAAAGTCACGCTAACTGGCAGAGAACCGGTTAGCGCGACTTTAACTCCATATATTTGCCCAGCGACTGTGGTTAAATGAGGCCCAAGAACTTTTATTGAATCTCCCTGCTAATATACAGGATTATCTCTTTACATTACATTCCCCTGAATGTTCCAAAAAATAATAAAGATTTAATAACCCCCAAATACTGTAATCCTCAATATCATCATCCCCAATACTGTCATCCCCAATACCATAATCCCCAATATAGTCATCCCCAATATCGCCATCGCCAATACCGTAATCTCCAATATCATCATCCCGAATACCATAATCCCCAATATCATCATCCCCAATACCGTCATCCCCAATATCATAATCCCCAATATAGTCATCCCCAATATTTTAACCCCCAATATTGCCATCCCCAATATCAACATCCCAATACCATAATCCCCAATATCTTAACCACCCAATACCATAATCCCCAATATATCATCCCCAATATTTTAACCCCAATATTGCCATCCCCATATAATCCCAACATCGTACCCCCAATACCATAATCCCCAATATCATAACCCCCAATACCATAATCCCCAATATCGGAACCCCCAATACTGTAATCCCCAATATCATCATCCCAATACCTTAATCCCCAATACCATAATACCCAATATCATAATCCCCAATACTGTAATCCCCAATATCATCATCCCCGATATTGTAATTCCCAATACCATAAATACCCATAATCATCCCCCCAATACTGTAATCCCCAATATCATCATCCCTAATACTGTAATAACCCAATACCCATAATACCAATATCATCATCCCTAATACTGTAATCCCCATATCATCATCCCTAATACGTAATCCCCAATACCATAATACCCAATATCATCATCCCTAATACTGTAATCCCCAATATCATCATCCCCCATATTGTAATTCCCAATACCATAATACCCAATATCATAATCCCCAATACTGTAATCCCCAATACCATAATACCCAATATCATCATCCCTAATACTGTAATCCCCATATCATCATCCCCGATATCATCATCCCTAATACTGTAATCCCCAATATCATCATCCCCGATATTGTAATTCCCAATACCATAATACCAATATCATCATCCCTAATACTGTAATCCCCAATATCATCATCCCTAATACTGTAATCCCCAATACCATAATACCCAATATCATCATCCCTAATACTGTAATCCCCAATATCATCATCCCCGATATTGTAATTCCCAATACCATAATACCCATATCATAATCCCCAATACTGTAATCCCCAATATCATCATCCCCAATATTGTAATCCCCAATACCGTAATACCCAATATCATCATCCCCAATACCGTAATCCCCAATACCGTAGTCCCCAATGCCGGTTTCTGTGTGCTCATTGCAAACTCGCTTTCTCCTAATCCCCAATACTGTAATCCCCAATATCATCATCCCCGATATTGTAATTCCCAATACCATAATACCCAATATCATAATCCCCAATACTGTAATCCCCAATATCATCATCCCTAATACTGTAATACCCAATACCATAATACCCAATATCATCATCCCTAATACTGTAATCCCCAATATCATCATCCCTAATACTGTAATCCCCAATACCATAATACCCAATATCATCATCCCTAATACTGTAATCCCCAATATCATCATCCCCGATATTGTAATTCCCAATACCATAATACCCAATATCATAATCCCCAATACTGTAATCCCCAATACCATAATACCCAATATCATCATCCCTAATACTGTAATCCCCAATATCATCATCCCCGATATTGTAATTCCCAATACCATAATCCCCAATATAGTCATCCCCAATATTTTAACCCCAATATTGCCATCCCCAATATCAACATCCCAATATCGTAACCCCCAATACCATAATCCCCAATATCATAACCCCCAATACCATAATCCCCAATATCGGAACCCCCAATACTGTAATCCCCAATATCATCATCCCAATACCTTAATCCCCAATACCATAATACCCAATATCATAATCCCCAATACTGTAATCCCCAATATCATCATCCCCGATATTGTAATTCCCAATACCATAATACCCAATATCATAATCCCCAATACTGTAATCCCCAATACCATAATACCCAATATCATCATCCCTAATACTGTAATCCCCAATACCGTAGCCCCAATTGCAGCGGTTCTGTGTGCTATTGCAAACTCTCTCAATATTTTGAAATCATGAGGACTTAAAGGTAAAACTTCCCATATTAATGTAAATATTAACAATACTTAGATAATAATCTCGTCCAGTATCACTTAACCTAATTCAATAAGTGTCTTGGAAATTGAAATATTAAAAAAGGTAAAAAAGACTAGTGCTCTATTCTTAACTGTAATACGTCACTATTAATGATATGGTTCCTTCCAGTCACTAGCGGTCTGTAATTATCATTAATTGTGACTTGACTTGAACTGGAATATTGTCATATCTACTCAGCAGGACACTAGTCAAACGATAGTGAGCCTAGAAATGAACAGGCCTTGCAATCTGAAAACCTAGGCACCAATAAGGTTGGGAAAAAGTGAGGAAGCAAAAGAAAAGGGCAGGGCCGTTTCTAGGCATAGGCCACCTAGGTAAAGGGCATGGATGGCCAGTGTTCTCCCTAGCATCTCCCTGTCAACTTTTACTTGCTGTGTTAGATCTGCTCTCCTTGTTCTGCTGCTGTAATTTGTAACATTATATCTAGTACAGAGCCTGAACTCCGCTCCCTCTACTTGGATACAATGTTACAAATGAACTGAAGGTGAAGGAAGGAGGGGGAGGATGAGATCAGCAATAGGAATGAGGAGAACAGTTCTAAAATACCAGGTAAAAGCTGCTGCAGACTTATAACAGTGACCCTGTGACTAGCAGCCATGAGATCCCTATCCCTGTCTCTTTCTTCCTTCCACCCAACCCTCAATTAGAACTTAGAGTAGGTGGAGGAGTGAACAATTCAATGGAGGAGACATGGAAGCAGTACATATGTATATCGGGTCAATCTGTGTACATACTGTATATCATGTCAATGCAGGTACATCTGTATATCTGTCAATGCTGGTACATAGTATATCATGTCAATGCTGGTACACACTGTATATCATGTCAATGCTGGTAATACTGTATATGATGTCAATGCAGGTACATACTGTATATCTGTCAATGCAGGTACATACTGTATATCATGTCAATGCAGGTACATACTGTATATCATGTCAATGCTGGTACAACTGGTATCATGTCAATGTTGGTACATACTGTATATGATGTCAATGCAGGTACAATACGTATATCTGTAATGTGGTAATACTGTATATCGTGTCAATGTGGTACATACTGTATATCGTGTCAATGTGGTACATAATGTATATCATGTCAATGCAGGTACATATGTATTTATATCATGCATGCTGGACAACTGTGATATCTGTCAATGCTGGTACATACTGTATAATGTCAATGCTGGTACTACTGTATATGATGTCAATGCAGGTAAAATGTATATCGTGTAAGCTGTACATACTGTTTATGTCAAGCAGGTACATACTGTATATCATGTCAATGCTGGTACATAATGTAATCATGTCAATGTTGGTACATACTGTATATGTGTCAATGCTGGTACACACTGTATATCGTGTCAATGCTGGTACATACTGTATATCATGTCAATGCTGGTACATACTGTATATCGTGTCAATGCAGGTACATACTGTATATCATGTCAATGCTGGTACATACTGTATATCATGTCAATGCTGGTACATACTGTATATCATGATAGTAACCCCAATACCATAATCCCCAATATTGTCATCCCCAATATTTTACCCCCAATATGCCATCCCCAATATAAACTCCCAATACCCTAATCCCCAATATCGTAACCCCATACCATAATCCCAATATAATCCCCAATATTTAACCCCAAATGCCATCCCCAATATCAATCCCAAATCGAACCCCAAACATAACCCAAATCATAACCCCCAACCATAATCCCCAATATCGGAACCCCCAATACTGTAATCCCCAATTCATCATCCAATACCTTAATCCCCAATACCATAATACCCAATATCATAATCCCCAATACTGTAATCCCCAATATCATCATCCCCGATATTGTAATTCCCAATACCATAATACCCAATATATAATCCCCAATACTGTAATCCCCCAATATCATCATCCCTAATACTGTAATACCCAATACCATAATACCCAATATCATCATCCCTAATACTGTAATCCCCAATATCATCATCCCTAATACTGTACCCCAATACCATAATACCCAATATCATCATCCCTAATACTGTAATCCCCAATATCATCATCCCCCATATTGTAATTCCCAATACCATATACCCAATATCATAATCCCCAATACTGTAATCCCCAATACCATAAATACCCAATATCATCATCCCTAATACTGTAATCCCAATATCATCATCCCCGATATCATCATCCCTAATACGTAATCCCCAATATCATCATCCCGATATTGTAATCCCAATACCATAATACCCAATATCATCATCCCTAATACTGTAATCCCCAATTCATATCCCTAATACTGTAATCCCAATACCATAATACCCAATATCATCATCCCTAATACTGTAATCCCAATATCAATCATCCCCGATATTGTAATTCCCAATACCATAATACCCAAATTATAATCCCAATACTGTAATCCCCAATATCATCATCCCCATATTGTAATCCCCAATACCGTAATACCCAATATCATCATCCCCAATACCGTAATCCCCAATACCGTAGTCCCCAATGCCGGTTTCTGTGTGCTCATTGCAAACTCTCTCAATATTTTTGAAATCATGAGGACTTAAAGGTAAAACTTCCCATATTAATGTAAATATTAACAATACTTAGATAATAATCTCGTCCAGTATCACTTAACCTAATTCAATAAGTGTCTTGGAAATTGAAATATTAAAAAAGGTAAAAAAGACTAGTGCTCTATTCTTAACTGTAATACGTCACTATTAATGATATGGTTCCTTCCAGTCACTAGCGGTCTGTAATTATCATTAATTGTGACTTGACTTGAACTGGAATATTGTCATATCTACTCAGCAGGACACTAGTCAAACGATAGTGAGCCTAGAAATGAACAGGCCTTGCAATCTGAAAACCTAGGCACCAATAAGTTGGGAAAAAGTGAGGAAGCAAAAGAAAGGGCAGGGCCGGTTCTAGGCATAGGCCACCTAGGTAAAGGGCATGGATGGCCAGTGTTCTCCTAGCACTCCCTGTCAACTTTTACTGCTTGCGTGTTAGATCTGCTCTCCTTGTTCTGCTGCTGTAATTTGTAACATTTTATCTAGTACAGAGCCTGAACTCCGCTCCCTCTACTTGGATACAATGTTACAAATGAACTGAAGGTGAAGGAAGGAGGGGGAGGATGAGATCAGCTAATAGGACTGAGGAGAACAGTTCTAAAATACCAGGTAAAAGCTGCTGCAGACTTTATAACAGTGACCCTGTGACTAGCAGCCATGAGATCCCTATCCCTGTCTCTTTCTTCCTTCCACCCAACCCTCCAATTAGAACTTAGAGTAGGTGAGGAGTGAACAATTCAATGGAGGAGACATGGAAGCAGTACATACTGTATATCGGTCAATCTGTGGTACATACTGTATATCATGTCAATGCAGTACATCTGTATATCTGTCAATGCTGGTACATACTGTATATCATGTCAATGCTGGTACACACTGTATATCATGTCAATGCTGGTACATACTGTATATGATGTCAATGCAGGTACATACTGTATATCGTGTCAATGCAGGTACATACTGTATATCATGTCAATGCAGGTACATACTGTATATCATGTCAATGCTGGTACATACTGTATCATGTCAATGTTGGTACATACTGTATATGAGTCAATGCAGGTACATACGTATATCGTGTATGTGGTACATACTGTATATCGTGTCAATGCTGGTACATACTGTATATCGTGTCAATGTGGTACATATGTATATCATGTCAATGCAGGTACATAATGTATATCATGATGTACAACGTAATTGTCAATGCTGGTACATACTGTATAATGTCAATGCTGGTACTACTGTATATGATGTCAATGCAGGTAAAATGTATATCGTGTAAGCTGTACATACTGTTTATGGTCAAGGCAGGACATACTGTATATCATGTCAATGCTGGACATATGTATCATGTCAATGTTGGTACATACTGTATATGTGTCAATGCTGGTACATACGTTATATCGTGTCAATGCTGGTACATACTGTATATCGTGTCAATGAGGTACATACTGTATATCATGTCAATGCTGGTACATACTGTATATATGTCAATGCAGGTACATACCGTTATCATGTCAATGCTGGTACATACTGTATATCATGCAATACTGGTACATACTGTATATCAGTCAATGCTGGTACATACTGTATATCGGTCAATGCTGGTACATACTGTATATCATGTAATGCTGGTACATACCGTAGATCGTGTCAATGTGCTGGGCATACTGATATCATGTCAATGCTGGTACATACTGTATCATGTCAATGCTGGTACATACTGTATATCATGTCAATGCTGGTACATAGTGTATATCGTGTCAATGCTGCGTATAGTACTGTATATCATGTCAATGCAGGTACATACTGTATATCGTGTCAATGCTGGTGATATACTGTATATCATGTCAATGCAGGTACATACTGTATATCGTGTCAATGCTGGTACATACTGTATATCATGTCAATGCAGGTACATACTGTATATCAGTGTCAATGCGGTACATACTGGATATCGTGTCAATGCTGGTACATACTGTATATCATGTCATGCATGTACATACTGTATATCTGTCAATGCAGGTATATACTGTATATCAGTCAATGCTGGTACATACTGTATATCATGTCAATGCTGGTACATACCGTATATCGTGTCAATGCAGGTACATACTGTAATCATGTCAATGTTGGAACGGAATACTCAATACCTGGGAAAGCACTGGCACTGAAAGGGTTAAAGGTAAATACTCTGTTGGCACTGAAAGTGTTAATGTCAATACTCTGGAGAAGTCTGGCACTGAAGGGTTAATGGCAATACTCTGGGAAATGCTGACACTGAAAGTATTAATAGGAAAGTCTGTTGGCACTGAAGGGTTAATGAAATACTCTGGGAAAATGCTGGCACTGAAAGTATTGAAAGGCAAGTCTGTTGGCACTGAAGTGTTCCTGTTCTGCCCCACCTGGCTACTTTTCATGACACCTGGCGGAAAAATTCTGGGAGAAAACTGGTGTCACATACCACACACACTGAAACTTCGAAATCTGCCCTTTCAATCAGTACTTCATTGGTGGCCAGTGACGCTTCAAACAAACAAACAAACATACGTATACACACAGCCTGCCCCACTGCATTGGTCACTAGATGGCAGTCTCTTTTTTTACTCCACCTATAAATAGCATTTTTACATTGAGCATTTTGATGTATGATGAAGGTGCACATAGCACTGAAATGTTACACACTTTGTGTGAATAAACACGTTTGTTTGTTCACCCTTTAAGACTGGTGTGCGCTAATCTTTTATGGATATCCTGGATTCTTAGTCACCTGGCTGTGACTCTGTGGTAGCACCCAGCACTAATTCATCTATTATATGGTGGGCGGGAAGCTCTTACATTTTCAAAAATGACTTGAGGTAAATTTAAGGAATTGTTCTTCCGAGAAGTTTTGCAATTGATTTCCATTGTTTATTTGCATAGTTTTGAAGATATTTACATTTTTGTGTGTGATATGTAGCAGCATCACAGGTCCCCTGACTTCCTGCTCCTGCTCTGAAACATGTCAGTTCATGCCCAGTGTCTCCTCCTCCCCTTTGCAGTCCCCCTGGTCCCTCCCACTCCTGGACTCCATGGTCCCTCCAGTTGCAGGCCCCCCTTGGCCCATTCTCTTACAAACCCATGTGGCCTGCCCACCCGTGGGTGCCTAAGCCCCACCCACCCACAAGAGTATAAGTCCTAAGGTGCCTAAGTCCCACCCACTCATGGTCACCTAAGCCCTGCCCACCCACAGGAGTATAAGCCCACCCACTCGGGGTGCATAAGCCCCGCCCACTCATGGGTGATGTGGGCCACTCAGACACCCCCTACAAAACCACTGTGGGAAACAGCCTTTTCAGGCAGAGTGAGAACTCTGTTTTTACACAGTGAGAGAGAAGGGCTGTAGATTCCCTTACCTTCTCTGTCAGGACTCACACAGCAGGAGGAGGAGGGACTTCCTGTCTCCCTCACACACTGAGGGAGTCTGAGGCTGTGCTCGCCGACAGACAGCACTGTGCAGGAGAAGCCTCAGGAATGTCACGTCAGCCTCCCACCCATTACTTTCTGGTCCGTCATTTCTTTATATCTTGGGCTGTGGAGCACGTAAAGAGGTGGTTGATGGCTCGATGGTTTGGAGACCACAGTTCCCTTTAATTAATTTTTCTGATTAATCCAATTTAAAGAGTGAAGTACATAAGTGATGCTACTGTCCAAATAAAGGATCACAATAGAATTTGTTATTTATACATAGAAACTGTCTCAGTGAGATAAACCAGAATGCATTACTTTAGGGAAAGGATACTGATATTCCGTCATACATTGGAACGTATTGCAGGTTGTGTAGCTAGTAAGAATATGGTCACATCATGGCAAAACGAAAGGAAGCTTATATCGAGTGTGAGCTTTGCCATCCCCAATATCAACATCCCAATACCATAATCCCCAATATCGTAACCCCCAATACCATAATCCCCAATATAGTCATCCCCAATATTTTAACCCCTGTACAAATGAAATGAAGGTGAAGGAAGGAGGGGGAGGATGAGATCAGCTAATAGGACTGAGGAGAACAGTTCTAAAATACAGGTAAAAGCTGCTGCAGACTTATAACAGTGACCGTGGACTAGCAGCCATGAGATCCCTATCCCTGTCTCTTTCTTCCTTCCACCCAACCCCTCAATTAGAACTTAGAGTAGGTGAGGAGTGAAACAATTCAATGGAGGAGACATGGAAAGCAGGTACATACTGTATATCGTGTCAATGCTGGTACATACTGTATATCATGTCAATGGAGGTACATACTGTATATCATGTCAATGCTGGTACATAACTGTATATCATGTCAATGCTGGTACACACTGTATATCATGTCAATGCTGGTAAATACTGTATATTGATGTCAATGCAGGTACATACTGTAATCGTGTCAATGCAGTACATACTGTATATCATGTCAATGCAGGTACATACTGTATATCATGTCAATGCTGGTACATATGTATATCATGTCAATGTTGGTACATACTGTATCGATGTCAATGCAGGTACATACTGTATAGTGTCAATGCTGGTACATACTGTATATCGTGTCAATGCTGGTACATACTGTATATGTGTCAATGCTGGTACATACTGTATATCATGTAATGCAGGTACATACTGTATATCATGTCAATGCTGGTACAACTGTATATCAGTCAATGCGGTACATACTGTAATCATGTCAATGGGGTACATGACTGTATATGATGTCAATGCAGGTACATAGTATATCTGTCAATGCTGGTACATACTGTTATCGGTCAATGGGTACATACTGTATATCTGGTCAATGTGGTACATACTGTATATCAGTGTCAATGTTGGTACATACTGTATATCGTGTCAATGTGGTACATACTGTATATCGTGTCAATGCTGGTACATACTGTATATCGTGTCAATGCAGGTACATGATATCATGTCAATGCTGGTACATACTGTATATATGTCAATGCAGGTACATACCGTATAATGTCAATGCTGGTACATAGTATATCATGTCAATACTGCGTACATACTGTATATCATGTCAATGCTGGTACATATGTCTATGTGTCTGTCAAGCTGGTACATACTGTATATCATGTCAATGCTGGTACATAGTATATCGTGTCAATGATGGTCATACTGTATATCAGTCAATGCGGTATACTGTATAATGTCAATGCTGGTACATACTGTATATCATGTCAATGTCTGGTACATAGTGTATATCGTGTCAATGCGGTATATACTGTATTATCATGTCAATGCAGGTACATACTGTATATCATGTCAATGCTGGTATATACTGTATATCATGTCAATGCAGGTACATACTGTATATCGTGTCAATGCTGGTACATACTGTATATCATGTCAATGCAGGTACATACTGTATATCATGTCAATGCTGGTACATACTGTATATCGTTGTACAAATGAAATGAAGGTGAAGGAAGGAGGGGGAGGATGAGATCAGCTAATAGGACTGAGGAGAACAGTTCTAAAATACAGGTAAAAGCTGCTGCAGACTTATAACAGTGACCTGTGGACTAGCAGCCATGAGATCCCTATCCCTGTCTCTTTCTTCCTTCCACCAACCCTCAATTAGAACTTAGAGTAGGTGAGGAGTGAACAATTCAATGGAGGAGACATGGAAAGCAGGTACATACTGTATATCGTGTCAATGCTGGTACATACTGTATATCGTGTAAATGCTGGTACATACTGTATATCATGTCAATGCTGGTACATACTGTATATCATGTCAATGCTGGTACACACTGTATATCATGTCAATGCTGGTACATACTGTATATTATGTCAATGCAGGTACATACTGTAATCGTGTCAATGCAGTACATACTGTATATCATGTCAATGCAGGTACTACTGTATATCATGTCAATGCTGGTACATTGTATATCAGTCAATGTGGTACATACTGTATCGATGTCAATGCAGGTACATATGTATATTGTCAATGCTGGTACATACTGTATATCGTGTCAATGCTGGTACATACTGTATATGTGTCAATGCTGGTACAATACTGTATATCATGTAATGCAGGTACATACTGTAATCATGTCAATGCTGGTACAATATGTATATCAGTCAATGCGGTACATACTGTAATCATGTCAATGGGGTACATACTGTATATGATGTCAATGCAGGTACATATGTATATCTGTCAATGCTGGTACATACTGTTATCGTGTCAAGATGGTACATACTGTATATCTGTCAATGTGGTACTACTGTATATCAGTCAATGTTGGTACATACTGTATATCGTGTCAATGTGGTACATACTGTATATCGTGTCAATGCTGGTACATACTGTATATCTGTCAATGCAGGTACATGATATCATGTCAATGCTGGTACATACTGTATATGTCAAGCAGGTACATACGTATAATGTCAATGCTGGTACATAGTATATCATGTCAATACTGGTACATACTGTATATCATGTCAATGCTGGTACATTAATGTCTATGTGTCCTGTCAATGCTGGTACATACTGTATATCATGTCAATGCTGGTCATCGTATATCGTGTCAATGTGGTGCATTGTATATCAGTCAATGCGGTATACTGTATAATGTCAATGCTGGTACATACTGTATATCATGTCAATGCTGGTACATAGTGTATATCGTGTCAATGCTGGTATATACTGTATATCATGTCAATGCAGGTACATACTGTATATCGTGTCAATGCTGGTATATACTGTATATCATGTCAATGCAGGTACATACTGTATATCGTGTCAATGCTGGTACATACTGTATATCATGTCAATGCAGGTACATACTGTATATCATGTCAATGCTGGTACATACTGTATATCGTGTCAATGCTGGTACATACTGTATATCATGTCAATGCATGTACATACTGTATATCGTGTCAATGCAGGTATATACTGTATATCATGTCAATGCTGGTACATACTGTATATCATGTCAATGCTGGTACATACCGTATATCGTGTCAATGCAGGTACATACTGTATATCATGTCAATGTTGGAACTGAAATACTCAATACCCTGGGAAAGCACTGGCACTGAAAGGGTTAAAGGTAATACTCTGTTGGCACTGAAAGTGTTAATGTCAATACTCTGAGAAAGTTCTGGCACTGAAGGGTTAATGGCAATACTCTGGGAAAATGCTGACACTGAAAGTATTAATAGGAAAGTCTGTTGGCACTGAAGGGTTAATGAAAATACTCTGGGAAAATGCTGGCACTGAAAGTATTGAAAGGCAAGTCTGTTGGCACTGAAGTGTTCCCTGTTCTGCCCCACCTGGCTACTTTTCCATGACACCTGGCCGGAAAAAATTCTGGGGAGAAAACTGGTGTCACATACCACACATCCACTGAAACTTCTGAAATCCTGCCCTTTCAATCAGTACTTCATTGGTGGCCAGTGACGCTTCAAACAAACAAACAAACATACGTATACACACAGCCTGCCCCACCTGCATTGGTCACTAGATGGCAGTCTCTCTTTTTTACTCCACCTATAAATAGCATTTTTACATTGAGCATTTTTGATGTCTGATGAAGGTGCCACATAGCACTGAAATGTTACACACTTTGTGTTGAATAAACACGTTTGTTTGTTCACCTTTAAGACTGGTGTGCGCTACTCTTTTTATGGATATCCTGGATTCTTAGTCACCTGGCTGTGACTCTGTGGTAGCACCCAGCACTAATTCATCTATTATATGGTGGTGCGGGAAGCTCTTACATTTTCAAAAATGACTTGAGGTAAATTTATAGGAATTGTTCTCCTGAGAAGTTTTGCAATTGATTTCCATTGTTTATTTTGCATAGTTTTGAAGATATTTACATTTTTGTGTGTGATATAGTAGCAGCATCACCAGGTCCCCTGCACTTCCTGCTTCCTGCTCTGAAACCATGTCAGTCAATCTGCCCAGTGTCTCCTCCTCCCCTTTGCAGTCCCCCTGGTCCCTCCCACTCATGGACTCCATGGTCCCTCCAGTTGCAGGCCCCCCTTGGCCCATTCTCTTACAAACCCATGTGGCCTGCCCACCCGTGGGTGCCTAAGCCCCACCCACCCACAAGAGTATAAGTCCTAAGGTGCCTAAGTCCCACCCACTCATGGTCACCTAAGCCCTGCCCACCCACAGGAGTATAAGCCCCACCCACTCGTGGGTGCATAAGCCCCGCCCACTCATGGGTGATGTGGGCCACTCAGACACCCCCCTACAGAAACCACTGTGGAAACAGCCTTTTCAGGCAGAGTGAGAACTCTGTTTTTACACAGTGAGAGAGAAGGGCTGTAGATTCCCTTACCTTCTCTGTCAGGACTTCACACAGCAGAGAGGAGGAGGGACTTCCTGTCTCCCTCACACACTGAGGGAGTCTGAGGCTGTGCTCGCCGACAGACAGCACTGTGCAGGAGAAGCCTCAGGAATGTCACGTCAGCCTCCCACCCATTAACTTTCTGGTCAGTCATTTCTTTATATCTTGGGCTGTGGAGCACGTAAAGAGGTGGTTGATGGCTCGATGGTTTGGAGACCACAGTTCCCCTTTAAATTAATTTTCTGATTAATCCAATTTAAAGAGTGACGTACATAATGTGATGCTACTGTCCAAATAAAGGATCACAATAGAATTATGTTATTTATACATAGAAACTGTCTCAGTGAGATAAACCAGAATGCATTACTTTAGGGAAAGGATACTGATATTCTCGTCATACATTGGAACTGTATTGCAGGTTGTTGTAGCTAGTAAGAATTAATGGTCACATCATGGCAAAACGAAAGGTAAGCTTTATATCGAGTTGTGAGCTTTAAAAAAACAGGGAGAAAGGATTCTGGGTAATCTAATTTCTGTAGGTTCAGAGTAAACAACACCTTCTAGTATGTGAAACCTTACTGCTATAAATAACATATTATCCTGCCAGCTGTGTATCTGATACAATCGCTGCAAGCAAACTCCCCAGTAATTCCTTTAGACACAGCAGATGTGTATTGCTGGAGGGATCATGTACCTGTATGTCATCCGTAAATTGCAATAAGCCTTTGTGTGAGATCAGTCTGTCACTTTCTTTTGACACGCTGGATAAAGCAGAAGAAATCGTTAGAAAATAAGGGGAAAAAAGCAAAACAAAAACTCAATAGAACTTATTATAGACTAATAAAGTTATTTTAGAACAAAAACAAGTAAAATTGTATCATGACGTGAAACCATTAACCTTAATTAAATGGTGGCCCTAATGGACAACACAACTGGAAAGAAGCAGGCGCTTCCAGGGTTATTCAATAAAAGTTTTTATTGTTAAAAATGGTGCTTATTTTGCTCAAACCAATCAGATGTTAGCTTTCAAATGTTAAATAAGATCTGATTGGTTGGGGCAAAATAAGCACCATTTTAAACGATAAGCAAGGAGATTCAATAAAAGTTCTTATCGTTTAAAATGGTGCTAATTTTGCCCCAACCAATCAGATCTTATTTAACATTTGAAAGCTAACATCTGATTGGTTGGGGCAAAATTAGCACCATTTTAAATGATAAGAACTTTAACTGAATAACTCTGAAGAACTTTTATTGAATCTCCCGCTGTCAACAATAGGGACACATTTGGTTACTTGTTTGCATGTGATGTAAGGGTAAAGTCCAACAAAAGGAAAACTATATATATTTTTTATTGTCCAAGACGAATGTTTAGAATCTGTAAAAAAAGTTATCATAGAGCTTGCAAACTACGTTTGCAAGCCCAAAAAAAGAAGTCCACATATTTTTCTCTGTTCCACGACTTTTTATTCTTCTTACTTACATATACTGTAGTTTGTCTTATCACTTTGTAGGTAGATTAACCTTTTCTTTATGGTGTCTGTTTCCAAGTTTAATTACAAATGTGCTATTGCGAGATGCAATTTAGATGCCATTATCCCAGGATAATGAACCGACTCTGGGGGAATTTGTACAGAACTACGTCTCACAATGACCCATCTCACCTTTACCATACATTATGTTTTATATACGGACGGAAACCAAGAGAAATTACAGTTTTACTGTTTCTGCTTGTGTGTTTGTTAGACAGATTGATGTACTCTCTCTTTATATATGTATTTGGGTGTGCGTAAGAGTTTAATTATCCTTATTGTTGCAATGTTTTTAGTTGATTCATACGGACCGCAACATAAAGCAAAATGTAAACAAGATATACAATATTGTTGTAGGATAACATTAAAAGGCACCCAACACACATTATTGTTTCAGTTTTCCAGATTTTTTCCAGCGTTTTTCTCAAAAAAAATGACGTTCTCCTCCACTGAAAACTCCAACCTCTCTGATTTTTATCCTCAAATATTTACTGGTCCTTCTAGAATAGAACGAGAACCTGACCTACGTGAAAATTCTTTTTCTTTGTTTCCTAAGAGAAACTGAATTCTACGCCATAATGTACATTGGCGGGACCCGTGTCTGAATTATCGCTAGAAAGAAGAAGAATGTAATAGAGATAGCGCACCTTGGAACTTTGTGTCTTTCTCGTTTATTTCTATTTTACCATCTGCCATTATCTAGTCATAAAAAGAAAAAAAAAACTGTTTGCCATGAATTACTTTTTTTTTTCTCTTAAAAAAAATGCCAAATGTACTTATATTTTCTTAATAAGCCAGTGAAGGTAGTTCGATCAATTTTGTTCCCTCTAAAGTATTATCCTGTAACTCTTTTCACTAATGTTGCACACAAACATTTTCACAGTTCTGTTTAACAATTAGTAGACTGTTGGTTGAAATTTAAGCTTACTAACTGATACTTCTCATGTTACTAGCATGATGCCTAGAAATTAAGCATTATGGGAAATCTACACATGGTTCAGCAGTTGGTTTAGGAAAGATGAATGGTAAATGTTGACATGTAATGGTGGGAAGCACATGTACGATGTGATTGGCCGACCTATGACATCATGGCCGACCCATGTGATGCCATCAATCCTTAAAATGTTGCCAATTATGGCTTCATCACCTGCTGATGAGAGAGAGAGAGAGAGAGAGAGAGAGAGAGAGAGGGCATGCATCCAGCTAAGAGTATCCTCCAAGGCTACTGTCACTCAGGTTACCCTTTATTTTATTGTTGGTATGGGATATGAATCTCCTTGGGGACATGCTAATGTCATTATAATTCCTAAGCAATCATAATATCTATGTAGTTTATTCTTAGTGCTGTGCTTTTTCTATTGTATTTCTTACCAGTCAATGTCCTGATTGGTCCGATTGGCCAATTGTGCCTCAAAATCAGGAGCAGGTTCAGTGATCCAGATGTTTGAAAACCTCAACTTCCACCATATTCTGGCAGTTCTTTGGCAACTTGGAGATGGTGGCAGTTTCAGTTTCCATACATCTGCTGGGCCGCATGCATTAGACATTCCAGATGTAAGACCATAAGATAGATCAATATCAAACAACCCTTTGTCCTCCCTGACACATTGAGCGGTTATATATTTTTTATGAACTTGCATGAAGATGGTTTTGTTTGAACACATGGCTGCCTTCATTTATCATTCAAGTATGAATTTCAGGATTAAAAGAAAAACGAACAAGGAATCACTGTGTCCATGTGTTATTAGAAGGTTCATTACAGGATTACCCTTTACTTCCTGTCTTTAACTAGTTCATCTTTACCCAACAGTAAATTATTAAAGAGAATGCGCTTTTTCCTGGTTAACGGCTTTTCAGCAGTAGGTGAAATAGGAGAGATTTGATTGGGTACTTTTTGTTTTTACAAATTGGACGATTGTGGCAAGGGGAACATATTGTAAACCAAAACACCTGCTTATGTTTTAATTTCAGCTGTTGTTTTCTTTAAGAACAACTCCATTGTAAAAATTAACTATTAAAAAATAAAAAAGTATCTGGGGCAGGAGGTAGGATTGATTATTCCTACCTCCTGATATAATTTTGTTGAGGAGCTACAGCAGATACGGTTGTCATTTGCCAGGTTAGTGTCCTGGACCTTCCTGTGTTAAAGATAGTGCTGAAGCACTAAAGAAGCCTGGCAGAAGCAATTTTCTTCGTGCTGGCCCTCCTCATAGAAACAACATTGGGAGGTAGGAATTATTAATCCTATCTCCTTGCCGCAGGTTCTTAATAACATCAGAAAGTTACTCATTCCTTAACACTTATCTACACACAAAACCCCTTTGATTACAAACCTTTATACCCCTAATGACACTCATGCTGTCCCATAATCATTAAGGTTTATTGTTCCCATTAATTTGCGCCCAAATGTTCACTGCCCACACTTAAGGCTCCTACACAGGCGTGATGTGCGCACCGAGCAATGACCCCCGACCGCTACCCGGGACGAACGGCCATTACGGGTGAGAATCTTTCGTGTGCATGCGTTCGGTTGGGGGTCGTTCATTGATCTGCCCGGCAGCTTGACGAACGACCCCTGACCGAACACATACATATGGATGATTCTCGCCCGAAACGGACGTTCGTCGCGGGTATCGGTCGGTGCCAGGGGTTGTTGCTTGGCCACACATCTTGCGTGCGTACAAACCTTTACTACCTCTCAGACTCCTTCTGTTTAAACTGTTTGTTTATTAACTCATATTAAGCCCATTGTATTTACAAACACTCATCCACATATATCCACTGCAGGTATGTAAAATTCCTTCATAAACGGACCCCTCTACCAATATTAACATAGACAGTAACCTCGAAAGAAACACTTAACACTTCACTCCATTAATCCACACTCACGCTCTTACATTTTAACACTCTGAGGTGTGACTTAAAGGTTATTTGATGTCATAGCAATGCACCAAGAAACTCTTTCAAACTGTCCCACTATTGACCATAAAAAAAAACATCTTTAGAATAATTTGTTTATCACAATTCTGGGACCTTTATAAAGTAAAATGTTCACCAACCAACCAAATTCGGAGGCCCTTTAACTTGACTCTATTGCTATTTGGGGCTTTTGGCTCGAAAAATTAAGGCTTGAGGTGGCCAAAGACGTTATGGTCAATCGCGGTCATGCGATTGGTTTGGGCATTTAATTTTTTTTTTCCAACTGGCTAAAAAAAAAAAAAATTTTAAAAAGTTTTTTTTTTAAAACTTTTTTTAAAGTTTTTTTTCCAACTGGCATTCATACAAGGCCCAATGATTTACGATCCATGTATCTTACGCCCCCCGATTGTAGCGTCTATAAACACATCACTTTAAAAACCCAGTAAGTAGAGAACATTGCTAACTATGGATATTCCGGAGTTTTGAATGGAACTTGGTTACAACTATCAGTTTCTCTGGTTTGTGCATCTTTATTGCTAAATGTGCAGTGATCGAAATGCAGAAAACAATGCAAAAATGGAATTAATTCCAGTGTTTAATGAGGCCTGGGACTTTACTCGTTTGATTAAGGAAATCTTTAAGAGCTAGAAAACCAGAACCTTTCTTTGTCTTGTGCTTCATACAAACCAATCAATCCTTATCGCAGGTTTTATATGCAGAGAATTAGATTGTAGGCTCCATCTATAAGAAGTATTGAGTAAAACAGATATAATAAAACCATGCGGTAATATTGTTAGTTTGGTAATTAGACTTTATGAAACTAATGTTCTTTTGGTTTTCATGGAACTAAACTTTGTATTTGCACCTTTGTGTTGTTGTTTTTTTTCCAGATGAAGATAATAGCCTGTCGCTCAAAGACAAGGTGTCTCTTAAAGACTTGGTTAGCGGGGATTTTGCCATCCATGACCCTGAAGCGAAATGGATAAATGGTGAGTCCAATGGCAGATCGCAGAACTTTGTATATCACTCTTTTTATTAGTTCCGCCAAGGAGGTAATGTAAACGTCTTTATTATATCCTTATGGGCGTGTGAATTTAGATCTTTGAAGGCTTAGGTTGTGACACTGGTATTTATTGTAGCCTTGGGAAAGGGGGAAATTGGTGCTTCTATAGGATGAACTTGGGGCATAGTGAGAGACAATCTGTATTTCAGGGTCTTCAAGGATAAGTGCTCTGTAAAATCAAGTTATGTTCATTTGGAAGCTGCAGCTTTATAAATACCGTTGCCATATTTTTTTTTTACCTATGTCCCTCCAGAGCCTAGCTTTGTGCATTGGAAGTTGCTGACATCTTGTTACTGGTTTGCTGAATGTTAAGCTCCGCCCCTCTGAGATTTCCTCTGCTTTCTCCTGCTTGAGCCTCAAACAGTAATGCCTGTGAGTTCCGTGCACTCTCCTGCTTGAGCCTCAAACAGTAATGCCTGTGAGTTCCATGCACTCTCCTGCTTGAGCATCAAACAGTAATGCCTGTGAGTTCCGTGCACTCTCCTGCTTGAGCCTCAAACTGTAATGCCTGTGAGTTCCGTGCACTCTCCTGCTTGAGCCTCAAACAGTAATGCCTGTGAGTTCCATGCATTCTCCTGCTTGAGCCTCAAACAGTAATGCCTGTGAGTTCCATAACATATTGTATTATTATATTATCATATTGTATGAAGGACGTTACTATGACTGGGAAATAGAACATTGTAACATTGTAACACATTCTGCAGGCCATGGAATCCCTGAAGTTATTTGGAATTTGCCTTTGATATGAGTCTTTTGTTCTAAACCATGTTTATGTGAAGTGATTTGAATGTGGATTGATTTGGAAGCTGCCGACTATTCGTATATTGTTTTTTTTTAGGTATTCCACCTCTAATGCCGGCTGTGCCACCACTCATCCCAGGGTTACCCCCAGTCATGGCAGGAATGCACCCACACGGGTGAGTAAATTTAACAGTTAACCGGAGTCACTTTTAAATATTATTTGCTGTTTTTAAACAATATTTCTTTACAGGATGATGTCAATGGCTGGCATGATGCATCCACATGGGCATGCTATTCCTCCTATGATGGCTGGATTACCACCAGGTACATTCATGTTGATAAAATGTTTGTATTCTGCTTACGCTGCTTAAGATTAGTGCCAATTCAATTCCTTCATATGTTTTGCAGGAGTCCCACCACCAGTTGGGCCTCGACCTGGTATCCCTCCTGTGACACAAGCACAACCTTTATCATCGCCCTCTATCCTCGGCCGACTACCTGGTCCTAGTGCACCTGCCATGCAAACTGTCCCCAAACCACTTTTCCCTAGTGCTGGGCAGGTAAGATGTACTGCTAAACATCTTGTGTTTATCCAGAAGGGGCATTACATGTCCCCATCACCTAGAAGGAGGAATCCTCTCATGGCTTCCTTTGCCACTTGCTTGGCTGGAATGTTTTTTCCCCCTCTTTGGAGCTGAATTGTTTAATGTGCATTTTGTCTACAAAACTCTGTTCCCTAGCACAGGTCTAGAGCCTTAGTCTCTGTCCTTTTCCTTTCTTTGTGCTGCAGATGGGATCACCTGTCACAAACTCAAGTACAGCGTCTTCCAATTCGGAAAATCTGCCTGCACCTTCTAAAGCTCTGTTTCCTAGCACAGCACAAGTATGCAGGAAATGCTAGTTTTTTTAAATTTGCTTTACGAGTTTGGACGCCTGTCAATAAAAGAAAATCCTTATTTTACTTTTTAGTGTAAAGGGATCATGCATGCGTTCTGCTGTGCGTTTTGGTGGTTTAGTTACTGCATGGATTTGGCGTTATATAGACATGCAGACATCACTAGACTTGCATGGGGTTTAAATGACAAATTAAAGGGAAACTTGTGTCTCTGTATATGTGGCCTTAATTAAAAAGATATACAAATGGTTACCGCACACACAGATAGTGAAAAGGGTCCTTAACCCATTTATTAGGTGCAACAAGATAATGTTTCAGAGGTGGCTAGGTCCCCCGAAACACTATCTTGTTGCACTTCATAAATGGGTTTAGGGCCCTTTTTCACTATCTGTGTGTGCGGTAACCATTTGCATACTTCGAAGACGTGGCAGGACGTCCGTCACCAGCACCACGAGTGTAATTATTTTGGCACATGCTAGTGCCCATTGTGTGCGGTCATCATTTCAAACTTGGACCTTAATTAAAAAGAGCCCACGCCTACTTTTACAATGACATAAGGACCATGCTTCTAGCTCCAGTCTGTCCAATGTTACAGCAATATAAAAGGTGTTTTTTTTACTAGCACTGTGAGCTGTGACATCACCAACACCACCACTGATCTGCCCCCAACTCTAAGGTTTGAGCATGCCCACTTGTCATCGGCAGCCTTATATACACCACCCCCAAATTCTTAATCATTTTTGAAGCTGTCCACCAACCATAGGTAGAGAAAAGCACAGTATGGTTGCAGGTCTCTAACTAGCTTAAGAAAAGATTGATCATGTTCCTTTCAGACTGAGAGATAGGCCAGACATTATACGTGATGGACAATTGTTTTGTCTTTGCTCTGCCCTCAGGGCTCTATTCAATGGGTTAGGCCCTGGCCCACAAAGAGGGGTGGATCAACAGTTGTCCTTTTAATATCCAGAGAAGTTGGATATAGGCTTGTTTGAAAGGTATGAGATATATCTTTTATTAAACATGGGGCTTATGTGTTGTATTTCCCAGCATTCCATCTCTTAGTTTGGTCTCTGACTGTTAAGCTTTTTTTCACATGCCCAGTCTTGAGCTACAGCAGGAACTTTACAGCCAATCACACTAGTCGACTCTAGCCAACCCTTAGACAAGACATGTGACTAAGTTTAAGAGGCAGAGGCAGGACAATACGTTTCTTATACGTTTCTTCGGGGTTTAAATTTAATTTGCTGGGTGCTCTGTGATTGACCATTAGGCCAGGTGCTGTCCACAAAGGGAGCTTTGAAAACCATTATTTTTTAGGGATTATGTATTTTAGGTTTTTGTTGTTTGTGGTTTAATATTTTGGTAATAACCCCCAGTTGTTTGGAAATGCTTCTTCTATGCA
The DNA here is from genome assembly GCA_019447015.1 of Hymenochirus boettgeri. Lineage (NCBI taxonomy): Eukaryota > Metazoa > Chordata > Amphibia > Anura > Pipidae > Hymenochirus > Hymenochirus boettgeri. The sequence continues at coordinate 5,031,439 of CM033474.1, forward strand.
GAAGTTTCCAGCTGAATATAATTTTATGCAGATTTTTCGCCTGGGTGCATTTTTGTTTTAGTTGCTTTCGTCTGCTGTGTTGTTGTCTTCAAGTTGTGCGCTTTACACTTTGCTTTGTTTTGGTCCTAACTTTTCTTTTTTAATTAGGCTCAGGCAACAGTTGCCGGACCTGTTGGAACAGATTTCAAACCTTTGAATAACATACCTGCTACAACCATCGAACCCCCTAAACCAACATTCCCTGCTTACACCCAGTCCTCTATGTCAACCACTAGCACCACAAATAGCACTGCTTCTAAACCATCTACTTCCATAACAAGTAAGCCTGCCACCCTGACAACGACTAGTGCCACTAGTAAGTTGGTCCACCCAGATGAGGATATATCGCTGGTAAGTAAGAAGCAAAAAGAACAGAATCTGGTGGTGTAACCACTAATGCTTGTTATTTGCAAAATGTTGTTTTCACTTTATAATGTGGGAAATGGCAGATAGTAAATAGAAATTAGTAGCTAATTTGTTTTGTGTGTGGGCAATTGTAATTTAGGTTACAGCTTGTATAGTTTATCATAATGGGGCAGAGGGAATCACAAATCAATTCCAGTCAGTCTACTGCCGTACTCCCATTTGCTCACGTTTGCCATTTTTATGCAATGATCCAGTGGCGGTGTGTGTGAGAATTGGCTGCACACATTTGTCATTCTGTGATAGTGGCAATGTTCATTAAGGGCTAGTCTAGGTTACCGCGGATTTCCGGTGCATTTTGCGTGCACCGTATTTTTACGCGAAACGCATGCGTTTTTATAATTTAAAATTACGCATGCGCAATTTAGTGCCTTGAAGTGGGACCTCAACCTAAGACAAGATTATTTGGTTGCTCAGCATTGCTGTATATATATATTAATGGGTGAAAATGTAACTTTTTTTTCAAATTGCTGTGATTTATTTTCTTTTTTTTATTGTTCTTTAATTTGTAGGAAGAGAAACGCGCCCAACATCCAAAATACCAGCGTAACCTTCCTCGGTCTGGCCAGGCTCCTATGAATAATATGGGTAATGCAGCTGTTGGTCCATTAGGGGCAATGATCACTTCTCAGCCTGGTTTACCTCCTCAGCAGGCAGGAATGAGGCATCCATTGCCTCCTCATGGTCAGTATCCTTTTTAAAATAAAAATGTAATGTCCAGAAATGTTCAATACAATCAAAAGGGTCTTTATTATATTAAAGGGAAACAGTGGTCTCCAGGCGAAGAGCTATCATACCTTTCAAAAAAGTCTATGCTGAAGGTTTTAGCTGCATTATTTAAGGCCATTAAGGCTGATTATTGCCTCCATTACAGGCCTGTAAACATTTTCTGGGCTTTCCTCTGGCTATGGATACCTTGGGTAGAGACAAATTTTCAATTCTTCTTATCTGGCTCTTTTAGCCCTATGCAGTCATGCTTTGCCTTATCGAAGTTAGGGACTAATCATCTTACCGCCATTAGCCTCGTACACGCGTATGATGTTAGCGGCTACCCACGTCCCCCGAGTGCAGTTTAAGATGAAAATCAAACGTGTATGCGTTCTCTGTGGTCGTTCATCAATCCACCATGACAGATCCCCCAACCAAGGGCATCGCTGCTAGCATCGTATGTGTGTACAAACCTATAGTCGGTGTCTACTTTCGACTATCTTGTTTTGGGGGATGGGAAATACAAGGTCAATAATGACCTAATCCAGGGATAAGAGATGATGTGCGAGACTTTATTTGGACAGTAATAATGCAAGTCAAACTAATTCATCTGATCCATATAATCCTACCAGACAATTATAATCTCGGTATTTCTTTCTCTAGGTCAGTACGCTGCACCACATCAAGGAATGGCTGGTTACCATCCTGGAGCAATGCCTCCGTATGGACAGGCACCCCCCATGGTTCCACCTTTCCAAGGTGGCCCTCCTCGTCCTCTGATGGGAATAAGACCTCCAGTAATGTCTCAAGGCGGCCGCTACTGATGTGTCTGCGCTATTAAATAGGTTTGGAGATTAAACCTTTTCTCATCTTGTGCTGTGTATATAGCCAAGCTTCCGTCAATTAGACCTTCATTGTGACTAAAAAAACGTATCTTCCTACATCCCCGGATCTGTTGGACATTTATTTTACTTGTGGGAGGGATATTTCTATTTGCGGGTGGGAGTTTGTGGGGCATTTAAGAAGGAAGTATTCCTGATGTTGCAATTTATACTGTATGGCTTCTTTTTCATGTTTCATCTAGGTTTTTAGAAGTGGCGTATAGTAAATATGGTTCGTTTAAATGTGAAGGCGCCAAAAACATCTTAAAGGCAAGTTCAGTAATGTTACTTTGCTCTCTGTAAACCAAAGCCTTCACAGTACCATAGGGTACTGTTGGACGTTAGTCCCCAACATTTGTTTGGTGAGGGCTGTATCTGTTCAACCTTAGTGACTGTACTTAGATCTCTTGTACCACACCCACTAAAGTTCCACCAATTAATGTGTATTGTAAATTGTTTAATAAAACAAGTGAAAAATTGCTGACTTCTTATTCATTACCAGCTGTGGAGCAGCTTGCCAAGGTTTGTACCTTTGCATGAAACCATTTTCTTATTCCACGTGCATCGATACAGATGCCATGTAATTGTTTTCATAAAAAGCATGTTAATGTCTTTTGTATACCTTGTGTAAAGCTGGCAGACCTGCACAGATAATGATGGCCGTTAAGGTCACACTATACATACACATGAACCTCACACTGTATGTAACCTGTAGCACTGGACACGGCTGTATGGTGATACTTAAACATGTATTTGATCTGTAGATTTGATTCTTAAAGCGAGAAGTGCTTTAATTGAAGGGCGAGTATCATTAAAAATATAGAATTTTGTCTTTGTCCTCAGATGTCCATTGTGTGCTGACTTAAGTTTTATCTGTCCCGCAGAAAATTAAGTTAAAGCCTATTGCCACATTATTATGCAGTGGTATTTTGTTGGTAATCTCTGTTGATCACTTTCCCTGTTGGTAAGATCTTTAGCTCTTCTATTCAAGAGAAATGCAAAGCGATTGATAAACTAATTTCCGTATCTGCTGTTAGCATTAACAATAAACTCTAGAATGTTTCCTTACATGTCTGCATAAAGAACCAGAACCAGTTTATTCCCCTTGCATTGAAGACATGAACCACTATAGTTGGTTTTCAATTCAGTTTTATTGAAGAATGGGAGGTAAAGGAGCCGTGTCTTACCTCACATTTTTTTCAATAAAACGTTCAAGAGCCGGCAACTAAGTTGCAGAACTTACCCGTTCTCTTGCTCCTCCGACACGTCTTCTAATGGACTTGGTACGCTATGCGCAAAGCGTATTTAGTCTGTCGGGACCTTTAAGAAAGACTATTGGACATGTGCTTTTAAAGATTTGGCTGCCTGGAATAGGTTAGCAGAATCGGCAACCAGCATCTCCCAAAACTCATTAAACCTACTGCACGTTACTTTAATATTTTGTGACTGATGAATGAAACTGCCAGTGTAGGCACATTTCCTATTTCACCTTGATTAGTTTATAAGATGCAGCCGCCAAGGAGAGCATTTGATAGGGAATAAGAGCAATTCTATCTGCATTGATGACACCCTTGCCCAGTTTAAACTGGTTGTTATATTTTGGTGATAATTACCCCTTCAAGAAGTCTTCGGGGCTTATGTAATAAAAGTTGACAATGTTTAGTATTAAGCTGCTGTAGCCAATAAGAGATGAACTGCAGTAGACCAATAAAAAGATAACCTTTAATTGGTTGTTGGCAAACTTTACCCCATGTTTTAAATAAGCCTTTATTTCCAAGACCTCTGACCTGTCCTAAATGTTTACATATTAATGCAGCTTTTAATACCCTAAACGTAAAGTGAAGCCAGGACATCATTTCATGGACGACAATTAAAGGATAAGTATACTGTAAAATCAAGTTATGTTAATTTGGAAGCTGCAGCTTTAAAAATAATGTTGCCAATTTTTTACCTATGTCCCTCCAGAGCCTACCGCATGTGCCTTAAAAGTTGCTGACATCTTGTTACTGGTTTGCTGAATGTTAAGCTCCGCCCCTCTGAGATTTCCTCTGCTTTCTCCAGCTTGAGCCTCAAACAGCAATGCCTGTGAGTTCCGTGCACTCTCCTGCTTGAGCCTCAAATGGTAATGCCTGTGAGTTCCGTGCACTCTCCTGCTTGAGCCTCAAACGGTAATGCCTGTGAGTTCCGTGCACTCTCCTGCTTGAGCCTCAAACAGTAATGCCTGTGAGTTCCGTGCACTCTCCTGCTTGAGCCTCAAACTGTAATGCCTGTGAGTTCCGTGCACTCTCCTGCTTGAGCCTCAAACTGTAATGCCTGTGCAGGGAACTCACAGGCATTATTGTTTGAGGCTAAAGCAGAGGAAATCTCAGAGGGGCGGAGCTTAACATTCAGCGAACCAGTAACAAGATGTCAGTAACTTTCAAGGCTCTGGAGTGACATAGGTAAAAAAAAATAAAATGGCAACAGTATTTTTAAAGCTGCAGCTTCCAAATGAACATAACGTGACTTTACAGTGCATTTATCCTTTAAACTCTGTAGTTGTGTTTTCCTACAGAAGTTGAGGTCCAGACTGTTTAGTTTGTAAGCGGACGTTAAACCTGAGCCCAGGTTTTGATGTTTCTTTAAGTGTACTTCTCCCACTTTCAATTGGTGATATATATGGTGTGACTCTCTTAGGCCATATTTTATTATGATGACGAATAGAAAGTCAGCACCAGCTGCAAAATACTGGGATGGCTCTTTTTTCCTTTCTCTAAAACTGTGGCCCTTTATTAATCCTCAAACTGCTGTAAGCCCGCAACTTCCTCCACTTTTTGGGAGTGGAATTTAGTATGTTGGTTGGCTTTAGTAACAGGATGGGTTACTACAGATGTAAGTGCGTAACAGTGTAAGATAAATGGCAGCAGATCCGATTAAATATGTTCAGGGACGGACTTGCCCGATGCATTTTCACTAACACTTGCTTTGTAGCAAGGAAGCAGAAAGAGAATCCCGTGTTTGTTCCCATTCTGCTATGGATGAGATGTCGCTATAGTCAGACTGGTCTGTTAATGGCTTGTGGTTTTTAAATATGGTTTTGTAAAGTTATCCGTACAGGGCTAGATCCCCAGTCAGTACTTCCCGGTAGAGTTTCATGTTGCACTTCGCTCTAGCAATGTTAAGATTTCAGCTCCAGGTCTGTTTAAGATTTAAAAACAAACGCTCCTCTCAACTGCAGATAAACGGCTTGAAATGAAATAGGAAGACTGAACGAGAATCTTATTGGGAGATAAACGGTCACTGTTGTAATTGTGCTGCATATCTATAGGCTGATACACATTCCATTTGCACAGTCACCATGACAAGTGAGTGTCTGTCAATTGCAAATGTGGCTGATTGGTCGGCATTGTTTGTTGATCCACAATGTCCGACCACACTGATGGCCGCAATGCCTGTCCTTAGTTGCATGTTGGGTGCAAAATCGCACTTAATGATCCAATGATCAGCAGTGACACAACAGGGAAACCTTGACCTGGGCATAGAGGCCTGTAGCTAACTGATAACCTTGTAAACTGTCACTGTACAAACCATGACTTATGGAGCAAAATCATCTCTCTGAATGTAGGTAAAGTTGTTTTGCAGCTTTTAAAGTCTTTTGTTGACTGTCCAAGACGGTGAAATAATTGCCGTGGCCTGGTGGTATCTTAGCGAAACTCTGTCAAAACTTTGTTTGCTTTTTAGAGGTGTTATTGTTGTAGCATCACACTGGTTATTACAAATGGAGATGCCAAGTGATGGGAAGAGTCACAGACATTTTTTATATGTGCAGGTCTGGCCACTTTGCATTGCTTAAAGGGATACTGTCACACCATAATGTAATTGGACAGCACCATACTGAAGCAGCCTAGGCTATTGATTTCCCAATCTACTGAACTCTTATTCTAAAGTAGAATCAAATGTTGTGAGGCTGTCTCTCTGGGACATTGCTGTGCACCAGTTATAGCAATGTATGGGGCCATTTCCTTTAAGTAGAACTGTCAGTGGGTGTGACTATCCCCCCCCCCCCTTCCTACTCAGTGCATGAAAATGTGCTGTGTTTTCTAGATAACTATTTGGAATGTGACATACAACCAAGGAATCATTTTACTTCTGTTTGGTGCGGGTTTTTCCATACGGTGTGCCACCATCCCTTTAAATATACTAAATGTTTTACTGCTGTAATTCTATGTATAAGGAGATGCTACTGTAAATCTGTGGACTGGGGAGCCGTCACTATTATTAAATGCGTTAATAAGTTGATACTTTTTATTGCCTTTATTTAGAAGACCTGTAACATTTGCATGTTTGTTGGACCACTATTGGACCTGTTCTAAATGTCAATTTTTCTTCTCCCTATAGCACTGCCCTAGGACAGGCTGAGGCTGAGTCTCAGTGTTGCCCTGTTCAGTCTGAGGCAAGTGGGATTTTATTTTATTTTAGGGGCTTTCACAGCTTTAGCTGTTGGATATATATGTCCCCAAACTTGCAGCAAGTTTGGTGAAAGCCCCTAACGTTTTATTTAATCTAGGGACCCTTCATAGTTAATTGATGTAAACTGTCATTTAACTGGGAGACAATTGCACTTTCTTTTACCTTGCCCTACCCCCCCGAATACTTTGGAGCTTGACGAGTTGGAAGGCTGGATCCTTGGACAGCAAATTAGTCTGAATTCAATCCAGACACTTGCACCTAGAGATGTAGATCCGTCCTCGTTACAGAGTGACTTAGCCCAACCACAATTTTATGTATGTTTGGGAAACTAACTCAATTCTCTGTAAATTTCCCCGTATTGTCGCTATCAATCTTTCTTTCCTTAGGGCTAGGTCACACTGCTGCGGTTTTTTTTGCGCTTGCGTTTTTTCCAGATCATTGAAAGCGCGTTTTCGGGTGCGTGGTGATTGTGATTTGCGTTCCGCATTTTAAATAGCATTCGCATGCGTTTTTCAATGCTTAATAATAAAAACGCACGCGCAAACTCAACGAAATCGCACATGAAATAGTTTGCGTTGCAGTGTGGCCGTTCCCTCATTCCACTTTAGTTCATAGGAAAGTGCATTGCAGCCAAACTGATTGTCACCCTCTTATGTCACTTATCCAACTGTAATTCACAATTGTCCATAGGAATTGTTCCCAGCCATTAACAGCTTTCTGTCTGTACAATTGGGGTTAGGCTAGGTGTTTGTCTAAGTAATGAAAAGCAAAATAACACTTGGAAAACTACAATTGGATTTATCAGTGCTGGTGCATTAGTGGCATTTTGAAGCGCTCACATTCATTAAAAACATTATGTACCGTAAGCACCGAGTTAATCCATTTAAATCCTAGTTTTCTAAACATGCTTCCTCTGTTGGATTTTGTATGTCACAGATCTGTCTGAACGCACTATAAGGAATCATCTGCCTGCTCCTTGCTACCTATTTATTGAGTTGCTATTTAACATATCTAGAACTTCCTTTCTTCCTTACTTTTCCTAGTAGGTCTTTCTTTGCTTATTTTAAAGCTGTTCACTTAATGCGTCCGTGCATTGGAACTCGCCTTCTGACGTTCCCTCATCAACTAACACTATTCTGGAGAATCAGTCTGTTCCTTATTTCCTTATTACGTCATGTGATCGCAAAAGGAATGTGCCAGGCAGGTTTGTTGTGGGAACATCGGAAGGTAAGGAAACCACTGTCGCTCAAGATATTAGGATGATCATCTATAGATGATGAATGAAGAGATGAATGTCTAAACCAATATCTTCATCTATAGATGAATGGCTAATCTATCCAATATCGGTAATGCCTGTGAGTTCCGTGCACTCTCCTGCTTGAGCCTCAAACGGTAATGCCTGTGAGTTCCGTGCACTCTCCTGCTTGAGCCTCAAACAGTAATGCCTGTGTGTTCCGTGCACTCTCCTGCTTGAGCCTCAAACGGTAATGCCTGTGAGTTCCGTGCACTCTCCTGCTTGAGCCTCAAACGGTAATGCCTGTGTGTTCCGTGCACTCTCCTACTTGAGCCTCAAACAGTAATGCCTGTGAGTTCCGTGCACTCTCCTCTTGATCCTCAACAGTATGGCGGTGAGTTCATGCAATCCCTCCTGCTTGAGCCTCAAACAGTACATGCCTGTGAGTTCCATGCACTCTCCCTGCTTGAGCCTCAACAGTAATGCCTGTGAGTTCCGTGCACATCTCCTGCTGTAGCCTCAACAGTAAATCTGTGAGTTCCGTGCACTCTCCTGCTTGAGCCTCAAACAGTAATGCCTGTGAGTTCCTGCACTCTCCTGCTGAGCCTCAAACAGTAATGCCTGGTGAGTTCGTTGCACTCTCTGCTTGAGCCTCAAACAGTAATGCCTGTGAGTTCCTGCACTCTCTGCTTGAGCCCTCAAACAGTAATGCCTGTAGTTCCTGCACTCTCCTGCTTGAGCCTCAAACAGTAAATGCCCTGTGAGTTCCGTGACACTCTCTCTGCTTGAGCCTCAAACAGTAATGCTGTGTGAGTTCTTGCACTCTCCTGCCTGAGCCTCAAACAGTAATGCTGTGAGTTCCGATGCAACTCTCCGCCTGCCTGAGCCTCAAACAGTAATGCCTGTGAGTTCCTGCACTCCTCCTGCTGGAGCCTCAAACAGTAATGCCTGTGAGTTTTACGTGCACTCTCCTGCTGAGAGCAAATCTCAAAAACATAGCCTGGTGAGTTCCGTGCACTCTCCTCGCTTGAGCCTCAAACAGTAATGCTGTGAGTTCTCGTGCACTCTCCTGCTTGAGCCTCAAACAGTATGCCTGTGAGTTCCGTGCACTCTCCTGCTTGAGCCTCAAACAGTAATGCCTGTGAGTTCCGTGCACCTCTCCTGCTGGAGCCTCAAACAGTAATGCCTGTGAGTTCTTGTGCACTCTCCTGCTTGAGCCTCAACAGTATGCCTTGAGTTCGTGCACTCTCCTGCTTGGAGCCAAACAGTAAAGCCTGTGAGTTCCGTGCACTCTCCTGCGTGAGCCTCAACACAGTTAATGCTGTGAGTTTTCCGTTGCTGACTTCCTCCCTGCTTGAGCCTCAAACAGTAATGCCTGTGAGTTCCGTGCACTCTCCTGCTTGAGCCCAAACAGTAATGCCTGTGAGTTCCGTGCACTCTCCTGCTTGAGCTCAAACATATGCCTTGAGTTCCGTGCACTCTCCTGCTGTAGCCTCAAACAGTAATTGCCTGTGGAGTTCCGTGCACTCTCCTGCCTGAGCCTCAAACAGTAATGCCTGTGAGTTCCGTGCACTCTCCTGCTTGAGCCTCAAACAGTAATGCCTGTGAGTTCCATGCCTTCTCCTGCTTGAGCCTCAAACAGTAATGCCTGTGAGTTCCGTGCACTCCTCCTGCTTGAGCCTCAACAGTAATGCCTGTGAGTTCCGTGTCACTCTCCTGCTTGAGCCTCAAACAGTAATGCCTGTGAGTTCCGTGCACCTCCTGCTTGAGCCTCATACAGTAATGCCTGTGAGTTTCCGTGCACTCTCCTGCTTGAGCCTCAACAGTAATGCCTGTGAGTTCCGTGCACTCTCCTGCTTGAGCCTCAAACAGTAATGGCCTGTGAGTTCCGGGCACTCTCCTGCTTGAGCCTCAAACAGTAATGCCTGTGAGTTCCGTGCACATGCACGTGCACGGAACTCACAAGCATTACTGTTTGAGGCTCAAGCAGGAGAAAGCTTAGGAAATCTCAGGGGCGGAGCTTAACATTCAGCAAACCAGTAACAAGATGTCAGCAACTTCCAAGGCACAAAGCTAGGCTCTGGAGGGACATAGGTAAGAAAAAAATATGGCAACGGTATTTTTAAAGCTGCAGCTTCCAAATGTACATAACTTGATTTTACAGAGCACTTATCCTTTAAAGAGGCTTCAGGCTCCACGACTGACAGTAAGGTTAGTGTTAAGGTGCCCATACACTAGTGAGATATAAGACTAATATCTTAAGTGCTGGCATTTTCTCAACTTGCAACCTTCCCGCCTGGCCCATTAATTTTGCGATGGTATGTCGGCCACAAAAAAGTACAGGCTAGGAGGTTCCTAAAGAATTGTGGGATTGGTCGGGAGGTGAGTTCTAACATATGGGCACCTTTGGTCTGAACATCTTGTATATGTTGAATACTAAAATGACCTGATGTGGAGCGTAGACCTTCTTTCTGACAATAGATGTATTGGACTAATACAGCAATATGGTTTTTTTGCCCTTTTTTAGCCTTGTTTAGATTAAATGGGATGGTGATACGTGTTAGGAGTAGAGGGAATATTCGTACATGGAAAAGGGAAAAATGCAATGAATGATAAAACAGGGTATTCAACCACCTATCTTAAGTGCTGATGAGATGGGCTGAAGGGGAAAATATGGATATGAAATTTCTAAGAAAAATACATGAAGTGTTGATGTGTCATCTAGAAAAATCAGGTAAATTCCATAAACAATACAGAAATTTTGTCTTTAAGTTCATGTCCACCCCTACCAATCCCTGTAATTATATTTCATATATATACAGTATAGAGACACCCCCCATCTGGACATTATGTGGCTCTTCCTGGAGATTTCCCCATTGAGCGCAGTTAAGCTCAGCTGAGCATGCACAAAAGCTCTTTGAGGTTTAACTGTGCTCAGTGAATCCAGAAGATCAAGTGAAGGGATTGGGCAGATCAATTTACACACAGTCAGCGAAGGAATCCCCGGGGAAACTCTCTTATCCTTGGCCATGACGCCATTTACTATTAAACATCTCCCACAATGTTTCAACAACTGCCTGAGCTGATCATTTCATGATCAACTATCAATCACAAAATTAAAGTTCCAGAATTTAACATCAGGAAATAATAACACAGACCTGGTAGATCAAACCAAAATCTAACATTGATTCAATCTATTATCTGGTTAGTGTCCAAACAGCATTAATACAAATCAATTCAAAGTAGCTCAAAAAGAGAGGGAAAAAAAGGGTCGAGATATCAACTGCTGTACATACTGACTTTACTTATTATATTGGAGGAAAGTAATGTCATTTTAATCATCAATTTCCTATCCTCTGTGTACAAGCTATATACAAGCTATATACAAGCTATATATGCTATATATGCATAAAGTGATATACTTTATCTTTTTCATAACTGACCACTTTTGGCTTTCTAGCCTGTTAAACTTAACATACTAACAAGCCCATTTAAGAGATTATATTAATTATATTATATTAGGGATTATATTAGGGATTTTCTAATTGAAAGTCCTAGATCTTGGCAAACATAAAGAGACAATTGTTTGTCATCAGGGACAAAAAATAGCTACAAGTATCTATAAAGAATTAAAGGATAACTATCATGTGTATAATGTTTAAAAAAAAAAAAAACAGTTAACGTGAAAAGTACTTAGGACAGGGGTATAGGACTGATAATTCTACCTCCCAATATTTTTTCTGTGAGGAGCATCAGACCACAGAAAACTGATTCTGCCAGTCTTCCTCCTGGCTTCAGCCCAATCTTTAATAAAGGATTAGTCCATGACTAACCTGGCAAATGTACGTGCTGTAGCTCTTTAATGAAACAATATTGGGAGGTAGGGATAATCAATCCAACATCCCTGCCCCAGGTACTTCCATTTTTAAGTTAATTTTCAGAGTATAGTTATCCTTTATATGTGTGACAAATACAAATATATAAGGACAATAAAAAAAAAAAAAGGTTATGTATCATTTTAAGGGTAACAAGCCTGGAAATAAATGATTTATCCTTACAGCCATTTACTACGCTGCATTCTTAGGTATAATTAATATGTGAACGGCTCAAGGTAACCTGAATTCCATCTAGAAAAGATGCCAGATCTGTGCAACAACAACAAAAAAAAAGACAAATGCGTTGGCAGATATATCAGTTCTCTGCGGAATTTGTCTTTATTCCTGTATTTTTATCAACAGTAATAACCGGCAGATAGGAAATTGCATTGAAGAACATATAAGATACTGACTTTTTCAATTCGATCATCGGCCGTACTATGGGGACGCATAAAACTCCTGTAAACGTGTTAAATGAGCTTGGAATTTGCTGAAGGTAGAGTAATATAAATAACTGTCCTTGTTCAGATCCAGACTTGGAACTAGTAAAAAAAAAATGATAATACATCTCACGGCGTATTCAATATGGTCCTGGGGTTTTTACATAAAAATCTCCCCCCAGTGTTTACCGACGTGTTCACTAACGTAAGGGAACGATTGGTAAAAGGCCTGATGTTTAATTCAACCCATGTCATAAAATCCTGTGGGCGTCCTATACAGGCAGCGTTGGTACAGAGAGTGTCAGTCTCTCCGCAGGGGACAAACGCCAACCCCTTTCCTTCTAGAAGGCATCAGAGAGAATGACAGTTGTTTTTCAGGAGACCTTTTAAGTAAACCGGCAGCGTAAAACTTTACTCACACTGTATCAGCTCATTTTCCATAATATAGGAAACAGCGACTGGTTATACTGTATTAATGTGACCAGTGCAGGGCTTGTTTTAGGGTAGGGCAGATAGGAACCAATGTTCCCTCATTTTTCATACCCTGAGTGCGGAATTTTTCAAGTGAAATGAAATTGTGTGCTACATAATAGAGGAGCTAAGTTATGGGCGAGCTTTATAATACATTAAATAAAGAAAGCCACACAGTATACAAGAATGTCTATATATACATTATATTAACAGTAAAGACTTTTTTAGTCTTTTAATGTCCAAGCACTAACTGACCTGTAAATTTGCAGCAACTCTCAAGAAATCCCCCACCCCCCAAGTGTATATAATGGCAGCAGTCACCCCCAGTCCCCCCCCCCCAAGTGTATATAATGGCAGCAGTCGCCCCCAGTCCCTTCTGCTATAGTGTACAGTCCCCTATACTGCTATAGTGTACATCTCCCTTGCCCACCTCCAACTGCCAATTTAGATCTCTAAAAAAAGGTTCAGATTCATAATTACAGCCCTTCGCTCCCGTGGCTGTCTTCTCTGGCTGTCTGCTTACCGGAAGCAGCAGAGAGAGACTGGACCAGCAGCAGCATCTATGATTGGCTGCCGGGTAGCCAATCACAGACGCGGCTGCTGGCTCTGAAGACAGCCGATGGAGCGAAGGGCTGTAAGTATGATTTAGAAGTTTCTATTAAAGATCTAACCTGGCGGTTGAGAGTGGGCAGGGGAGAGGTACAGTATATCATTAGGATTTTAAGCTAGATGAAGGGCAGCAATAGAGGGATTCGGAGGGTGGGAGGGTAGGTGGGAAAGGGCTCCCATGTGCATGCCACTGTCCTCTCAGGGACAAGGAGGAGGCAGAAACCTTTTTTCAGGAAGACACCTCCTCTTCAGTTTCCTGGACTTTGGACAAGCACTGCAGGAGAACTATAAGGAGGGGTGAGCATGGGTATACCGTATACAAGGTATAATGAGCTCAACAAACTAGAAGTGTGGTGCGGGTGCTGCCAGACCCATATCCCCACGTGGTTAAAGTATCCAATTCAAGCGATAATGGGTGTAAGTGCACTCCAGAGTCAACTGCACGCAGTCTCAAAGACACACAGAGGTGAACATCTATGTATTAATAAGAATACCCCAGTTGGTAATGGTTGGTCACCATTGCTATGTGGTGTATTCTTATTAATAGATGTTCACCTCTGTGCATCCTTGAGACTGTGCAGTTTACTCTGGAGTGTGCTTACACCCTTTTTTGCTTGAATTGGATGTGTTACTATACATTGAATGAATATCTCGCTCTGAGAACAATATAGTGAGCAAGTTCTGTTGCTCAGGTCACCAGAAGTGCAGCGCCAGCCCCTTGTACCTCATTGGTGCCAGCGTAGCTGGGTGGAGCCAATGGCTTGACTATGTGGGCAGCATGGTGGTTGTGGGCAGCATGGTGGCTCTGTGGCTAGATCTGATACCTTGCAGCGCTGAAGTCCTGAGTTCGAATCCACCCTTGGACACATCTGCAAGGAGTTTGTATGTTCTCCCCGTGCTTGCGTGGGTTCACTCCGGGCACTCCAGTTTCCCCCACAATCATAAAGACATACTGATAGGTTGTATGTGTCAAATAAATGTGCTTAGATTGTAAGCTCTTCGGGACAGGGCCTGATGTGAATGTATACATGTATTTGAAAAGCGCTAAGGAAGATGTTGGCGCTATATAAATCCACAATAATGATAATAAATAATTTCCCTAATGTAAAGCTGACCAATGGCTGGCGGGTTAGTATGAATTCAATTATCTTGAGGAAATATACAGGGACATTCAATAAGTTCACAGTGTAAGCAGAAAACAGGACTTTAAATGGCAATGGAAAGTCTGGATAGACTGGAGCTAGAAGCATGATTGTGGAGTCCTGTCAAAGGTAGGAGTGTGTCCTTTATAATAGAGGGCTTGTATATAGAGACCACAGTTCCCATGTAATGCTCACTCTGGTCTCTTGTTTTCGCCCATTGTAGTTAGTTTTTGCTTAGGCTTTGTTTGCGGTGTGATCCTTGACCTTGTTCCCTTTATGGATGCCATACACAGGATGTTTCAATGAAAAAAATTGACCCGTATACAGTATAAACCAGCCTTCATAAAGGCCTAGCGTAGGAATTTGATATCATAGACAAATGTTTGGTATTTAAATGTTCTGCTCGTTCTATCGTCTCAACTTTCCATTTGCATAACAAAGTGACATTGTGCAATAACACATTGACAGCTCCAGAGCTTAGAACAGCTTCTTTGCCTGGCTCGATCCATGGTGAGGCGATGTGCTTTTGTAAAAGAAAATAATTGAATTTTGGTCAAATTCTGTATTTTCTTCTTCCTTCCTTTGATCTTGTCTATGATCTGCTACATCTATTCATCCACGATTGTACACTGTGTTTTCAATCTCTTGCATTATTTCTTTTATCCCTCTATCTTCACCATATCTTCTCCTTTCCAGCCTCCCATACTTGCTCTGCATTCTTTGCTTGTGGGGTTTATTCCGATAGATTTTCTTTCTTTTTTTCATTATTTCATTAGCTCGTCCCTTCTAAACGGTCTATTGCCATCCAAATCTCTCATCTTTTTTTTTCAGTCTCTGTGAATTTAATTAGACCTTTCTGACCCACTTTTCTCTCTGCTGGTAAGATAATGTCCTCTGCCACTCACGTCAACGTGTTTACTCTTCTTTCAAGAGTCAACGCATAGAATGAATATTCTATTTGCAGCCTTTTGTTTGGCAATGTGAGATAGCATTAGATTAGAACGGGTCCAGTGATATGCCCTGCTCTCGGCGACCTGTCTGTGTTTATACAATATGGCTGCTGATTTACATGGCCTTTATATATCTACACTATCATGTTCCCTTTATTCACGGTTCTTTTACATTATTTAGGTATTTGAGGGATGTTCCATGCATAAAGGGAGAATGTCAGGACCAGTCGTTGTTCCATAAACATTATTATGTCCTATTTAAAAAGTGGCCATAGAAGTTACCGATCTTTGATGAATCTCATCAGATTCGATGCAAATAACCTAATATCTGCATGGTGTATTGGACATAAAATACCAACCACCATGCATTGCAGTTGGCCAATACTGTCAGAAAATTTCCATCTGATGGTATCAGCTCTTTTTACTTCAAGGACAGGGAGTCTGTGTTATTGTCCCTAGTATGGAGACCCAACCAACCAATCCCCATACAGACTATGAGAAATCGGTAGGGGTAGTGAATACAGTTTCCTCTGCATTATATATATTACAGCATGTACATCTACAGGTACATCGCATAATGTAAAGTCTACATTAGGAATCTAAACTGCAAATACCACAGAATGTGGGGATCAGAGTTTACAGAGTTTACAGACGGTGATCTAACATGTGTACACCTGACAGCTGACATTATTAACTTATGCCCCCTGCTGGATCATATAATTATATCAGGAAGTATGGTGATAATGCTTCCACAGGAGGTCTCCTGACTGCCCCCCCCCCATCTCGCCCCATAGTATAATGATAGCCATACACTTGTCTACACATTAAAGCCAATTCAAATAATCACACGGTGGCCATTCTTACCTGTGACATTCCCGCAACTTTCCCCAGCCAGATAATGATTAACCATTAATGCCAGATAATGCTTTAAGCTTTATTGGGACAGACGGTTGTCCGGAATGTTGTGGTAACATCTGCAGGTAATAGCTAGTGTATGGGCACCTTAAACAGGCTGCCCAGCTACTGCAAAGAAGCCTGTCTGTATTGGGATTGTAAGATAAATCCCATTTACAGCAATTGTTTAATGATGGCTTCACACATGATTTAATTAATGTGTGCACATAGCTTTACTGTTCAATACCTGCAGAAGAACGTTCTTGGGTCACATTGCTTTACTAAGGAAGTTTCCATCCAAGCACGCTCTTCAACATTCTTCCCTTTCAACAAATAAAGAGTTATAAGTCTTAGATGTTGAGGTATTTGATTGATACTGAAAGTATTGTTTGAGAGGTGATCTTATCCTTTAAGTAAGAGTGAGGAAGTGCTTAGCCCCTCTGGGATATTGTTACAACATGGAAGGAATACTTTAAGAAGCCCCTTAACCCAATGAACGTGCCTGCCAAAAAGAGTAGAGCTAGAGACACCAACAAGGTCTTGAAAGTGATTCTTTGAAGATTCTTTTTGACAGTTTGGTTTAGCTAAGTCTGATCACAGTGTGTAGGATTCAGAATGTGCTATTGGGAAGGGGGGTTGTTCTTTCTGGTCCGAAGCGGCTGTAATGCAAATTTCACGTTGTATTTTTTTAAAATAACACTTTATGGATTGGGGACTAGAGATGTAATGTGGTTTCTTATAGAACCCAGTTTCGAATCGAATCTGAGGGTTTCAAGTCCCAATGAAACTTTCAGAATCCCCAAATTTCATGGAACCCAGATTTTTCGATTTTTATCGAAAATCGAAAGTAGACGATTTTCAAAAATCAAAAAACGGCGATTTTCGAAAATCAAAAGTAGACGATTTTCGAAAAATCAAAAGTAGATGATTTTCGAAAATCAAAAGTAGACGATTTTCAAAAATCGAAAAAAGGCAATTTTTGAAAATCAAAAGTAGACGATTTTCAAAAAATCAAAAGTAGACAATTTTCGAAAATCAAAAGTAGACGATTTTCGAAAATCGGAAGTAGAGGATTTTCTGAAATCGAAAGTAGAAGGTTTTCGAAAATAGATGATTTTCGAAAATCGAAAGTAGACGATTTTCGAAAATCGAAAGTAGACGATTTTCGAAAATCGAAAGTAGACGATTTTCGAAAATCGAAAGTAGACGATTTTCGAAAATCGAAAGTAGACGATTTTCGAAAATCGAAAGTAAACGATTTTAAAAATCGAAACTCGAATTTTTGAACGTTCGAAATTTCTGAAAATTTCGCAAATTCGAAAATGGAACGAAACTCAACAGTTTCAAACATCTCTATTGCGGACATGTGTACACACCAGGGACAGAATTGAACCTTTAGAACCTTAGATCCAAAACTATTTTTAGACATGGACAAAATAGTTTTGCAGGTGAAGCAGATTAAAGTGAATAGAAGTTGATATTTTGCAATGAACTATTTGTTTTTAATCTTTAACTTACATTAAAATAGTAACGGTAAACTTGTCCAATCACACGTAACCTTTTCTATCACAAAATAAGCCTCTTATCAGACAGCTGTAAGTCAATGATGAATATTTAGAGGGGATTGTAAGCTACTAATTCTATTTTTAATATTTTGTTTCAATAATTATTGTTTTATTTTTTGTTGTTGTCTTAAGGGGGGATTACAGCTATTTTAAGGGTGATAATAGTTGTATTAGTAGGGATAATAGCTATCTTGGAGGGGATAATAGTTATATTAGGGGGGATAGTATAGTATAGTATAGTATAGTATTTGAGGTTGAATAAAGACATACGTCCATCCAGTCCAACCCATCCAGCAATATCCTCATTTCCTGCCTAACTGTTGATCCAGAGGAAGGCAAAAAAAACCCACCAAATTTATGAAGGGGGAAAAAATTCCTTCCTGACTCCAAGTGGCAATGGGAAATTTCCCTGGATGGATCAACTCTACTTTATGTATCAATACCAGTAACTTGTAACATTCCTTGTTTGCAGAAACTCATCCAGCTTTTTTTTTGAAAATGACCAATGAACCTGCCATAACAACGTCCACTAAAAGACAGTTCCATAGCTTTACCGTTCTCACAGTGAAAAACCCTTTCCGAGCTTGAAGCCTAAACCTTTTTTCTTCAAGTCTTAAGGGATGTCCTCGTGTCCTTTGACATGTTCTATTGGTGAACAATGGCCCCAGATAGTTTATGTATGGCCCGTAATGTATTTATACACAGTAATCATATCCCCACACAAGCGCTTTTCTCCAGCGTACATAATTGTAACTTTTCCAGTCTCTCTTCATATACAAGCTCCCTCAATCCCCTTATTAATTTAGTTGCCCTTCTCTGAACCCTTTCCATTTCAAAGATGTCCTTTTTGTGCACAGGATTCCAAAATTGCACTGCATATTCCAAATGTTAGTAATAATAGTTATTATCCCCGCTAAGATAACTATTATCCCCCATAATATAACTATTATCCCCTCCAAGATAACTATCTTAGTGGGGATAAAAGTTATCTTAGTGGGGATAATAGTTATTTTAGTGGGGATAATAGTTATTTTAGGGGGGATAATAGTTATCTTAGTGGGGATAATAGTTATATAAGCGGAGATAATACTTATCTTAGAGGGGATAATAGTTAACTTAGTGGGGATAATAGTTATCTTAGTGGGGATAATAGTTATCTTAGTGGGGATAATAGTTTTCTTAGTGGGAATAATAGATTAGGGGGGATAATAGTTATCTTAGCAGGGATAATAGTTATATTAGCGGGGATAATACTTATCTTAGAGGGGATAATAGTTAACTTAGTGGGGATAATGTTATCTTAGGGGATAATAGTTATCTTAGTGGGGATAATAGTTATTTTAGTGGGGATAATTGTTATCTTAGCAGGGATAATAGTTATATTAGTGGGGATAATAGTTATCTTAGCGTGGATAATAGTTATCTTAGTGGGGATAATAGTTATTTTAGCGGGGATAATAGTATTTAGCGGATTATAGTTATATTAGCGGGGATAATAGTTATCTTAGAGGCGATAATAGTTAACTTAGTGGGGATAATATTTATCTTAGCGGGGATAATAGTTATCTTAGTGGGGATAATAGTTATCTTAGTGGGATAATAGTTATTTTAGTGGGGATAATAGTTATTTTAGTGGGGATAATAGTTATTTTAGCGGGGATAATAGTTATTTTAGCGGGGATAATAGTTATCTTAGCAGGGATAATAGTTATATTTGCGGGGATAATAGTTATCTTAGAGGGGATAATAGTAATTAGTGGGTAATAGTTATCTTAGTGGGGATAATGTATCTTAGCGGGGATAATAATTATCTTAGTGGGGATAATAAAAGTTATTTTAGTGGGGGATATATTATTTAAGGGTAATGTATTTTAGGGGGGATAATAGTTATCTTAGTCGAGATAATAGTTATCTTAGTGGGGATAATAGTTAGATTAGGGGGGATAATAGTTAGATTAGGGGGGATAATAGTTATCTTAGCAGGGATAATAGTTATATAAGCGGGGATAATAGTTATCTTAGAGGGGAATAGTTAACTTAGTGGGGATAATAGTTATTTTAGTGGGGATAATAGTTATTTTAGTGGGGATAATAGTTATTTTAGTGGGGATAATAGTTATCTTAAGGGGAGATAATAGTTAGGATATTCGGGGATAATAGTTATCTTAGAGGGGATAATAGTAATTGTGGGGTATAGTTATCTTTAGTGGGGATAATAGTTATTTTAGGGGGGATAATAGTTATTAAGCGGGATAATAGTTATCTTAGCAGGGATAATAGTTATATTAGCGGGGATAATAGTTATCTTAGAGGGGATAATAGTTATATTAGTGGGGATAATAGTTATCTTAGAGTGGATAATAGTTATCTTAGCAGGGATAATTGTTATATTAGCAGGGATAGTTATCTTAGCCAGGGATAATAGTTATCTTAGCAGGGATAATAGTTATATTAGCGGGGATAATAGTTATCTTAGTGGGGATAAAAGTTATTTTAGTGGGAGACTAGTTATTTTAGTGGGGATAATAGTTATTTAGTGGGGATAATAGTTATATTGGTGAGGATAATAGTTATCTTAGAGGGGATAATAGTTATCTTAGTTGGGAAATAGTTATCTTAGTGGGGATAATAGTTATTTTAGTGGGATAATAGTTATTTAGTGGGGATAATACGTTATTTAGGGGATAATAGTATCTAGCAGGATAATAGTATCTTGCGGGGATAATAGTTATTGAGCGGGATATGTTATCTTAGTGGGAGATAAAAGTTATTTTAGTGGGGATAATAGTTATTTAGTGGGGGATAATAGTTATCTAGTGGGGGATAATCTTTTCTTAGGGGGATAATAGTTATTTTAGTGGGGATAATAGTTATTTTAGTGGGGATAATAGTTATCTTAGCATTATAGTTATCTTAGCAGGGATAATAATTATATTAGCGGGGATAATAGTTATCTTAGAGGGGATAATAGTTAATTAGTGGGGATAATAGTTATCTTAGAGTGAATATAGTACTTAGCAGGGATATAGTTATATCTTAGAGGATGTTATCTTAGCAGGGATAATAGTATCTTAGCAGGGATAATGTTATATTAGCGGGGTAATAGTTATCTTAGTGGGGATAGTTTTTTGTGGGGATAATGTTTTTTAGGGGGGATATAGTTATTTAGTGGGGATAATAGTTATATTGGTGAGGATATAGTTATCTTAGAGGGGATAATAGTTATCTTAGTTGGGATAATAGTTATTCTTAGTGGGGATATAGTTATTAGTGGAGATAATAGTTATTTTAGTGGGGAATGTTATTTATGGGGGAATAGTTATCTTAGCAGGGATAATAGTATCTTAGTGGGTAATAGGTATTTAGCGGGGATAATAGTATCTAGTGGGATAATAGTTTCTTGTGGGGGATAATAGTTATTTAGTGGGGGATAATAATTATCTTAGTGGGGATATAGTTATTTAGTGTGGATAATAGTTATTTTAGTGGGGATTGGAATAATAGTTATCTTAGCAGGGATAATAGCTATATAGCAGGGAATAGTTATTTAGGGGTAATAGTTATTTTGCGGGGGATAATAGTTCTTAGCAGGGAGAATAGTTATATAGCGGGGAAATAGTATCTTAGAGGGGATAATAGTTATATTAGTGGGGATAATAGTTATCTTAGAGGGGATAATAGTTATCTAAGTTGGGATAATAGTTATCTTAGTGGGGATAATAGTTATTTTAGTGGGGATAATAGTTATCTTAGTGGGGATAATAGTTATCTTAGCAGGGATAATAGCTATATTAGCGGGGATAATAGTTATCTTAGAGGGGATAATAGTTATTTTAGCGGGGATAATAGTTATCTTAGCGGCGAGGTAAGAGTATATTGGGGGAATAGTTATTAGAGGGGATAATAGTTATCTTAGAGGGGATATAGTTATTAGTTGGGATAATAGTTATTTAGGGGATATATTAATCTTTGAAGTGGGATAATAGTTATTTAGTGGGGATAATAGTTATTTTAGTGGGGATATAGTTATTTGTAGTGGGATAATAGTTATATTAGAGGGATAATAGTTTATTTTAGTGGGGATAATAGTTATTTAGGGGGAAATAGTTATTTAGTGGGATAAATAGTTTTTTAGGGTTATGTTTTGTGGGATAACAACAAGTTATTTCTTCTATTTGTATCGCCATAACCAGCCTGCTAGTTCAGAAACAAACCCATTAAAGTCAAAGGGAAACTAATAGTTCAGGAAGTTCGGATCAATGACAGATAAAATAACAATGGTAACTTACTGTAAATGGCTGTGGCACCTGGGAAATGGTCTGGGGAACATGTCACTGTCACCAAAACTTGTTTAAACACTTCTTTCCCCACTATTGGGCAATTGTTGGGTTTGCGCAAGCTACATTCAAGGGTTACGGCCAATTCAAGGGTTACGAAAATAGAGCTATACATTGTACCAGTCAGCTTCCCAGCCAGACCACTGCCCATCATTACCTCCCTCTATGTATATTTGTATTTAAACATTTTCTTTATAAAAATATTTTGCCCGCTAGTACATGTTCCCCTTTCCCAGCTTCCTATGAAATGAATATACTTTAGTTATGGGTAATAGCCTTTGTTATAAAGCATCTTAATTGGGAAGTTTTGCTTCCTATTGACTTTAATACATTTAGCATTTAGGGTTTCGTCCATCTCTGCTTCTGAATAAAATATCTTCCATTCTTAGAACTGTCACAATGAATTGTAATTAAAACAGTCGTATCCTTGAACTTCTTTCCTGGGCCTGCATGTCATGTGCTAATCCCCTTTCCTGAATACCAGCGCAGAATAACAAAACACGTCACGCTGGGCCAGCCGTACAGACCTGGGTTTTTAGCTTGGAGCCAGAAGTAAACAGGATTAGCTTCTGTTTGGGAAAGTTTGCAGTTGGTCTTTCTCTATTAGTCCAATGCTTGTAATTGAGCCAATGCACAAACATGAGAAGGATTCTAGGCAGTGGGGAACAAAGTAATTGTATGTACCAGACATGTAACTTATTAGACAAACAACTACAGTATCTCCAGTTTACGTATAAGTTGCAGACATTTTTTGGTGTTTAGTTTTTCAAAACATTAGGTTACACCCCCCCCCCCCTAAAATCTCTATGTATTTATTTTTCCAAATGATTTAATTCAATTTGTTTTGGTTGTTGATGTCAGGTGCATGTAGAGTGGGTGGGAATAGGCTTAGCTTTCTTTCCAATTCTCCTTAGTGCATGGACGGCTTGATTTAAGTCAATGTTGGGTAATGTCAGAAAAGGTCCGGGAATTGTGTAACTACACAGGATGTTAGTACATTGTGTAGTGAATGCAGGTGGCAACTTTTATATTCCAGTCATTATAGTAGCTATTGGAGGATAAACATTACCCTCTTACTAAAAACCTTCTTGTTAATTAAGGAGATGTTAACAATTTTGTATCATTACAGGTATCAAAAAATATAATGACAACTTAAAGTAATCTATAAACATTTGGAATATATAACAGGAAGCAGCAGGTAGCAAGAAATATATGTCAGGGAGAAGGGAGTAGCTAGGTATATATGTCAAGGGAAAGGTAGTAGCTAGGAATAAATGCCATGGAGAAGGGAGTAGTTAGGAATTAATGCCATTGAGAAGGGAGTAGTTAGGAATATATATCAAGGAGAAGGGAGTAGTTAGCAATATATATCCAGTAGAAGGGAGTATTTAGGAAAATATATCAAGGAGAAGGGAGTAGTTAGGAATATATATCAAGGAGAAGGGAGTAGTTAGGAATATATATCAAGGAGAAGGGAGTAGCTAGGAATATATATCAAGGAGAAGGGAGTAGTTAGGAATATATATCAAGGAGAAGGGAGTAGCTAGGAATATATATCAAGGAGAAGGGAGTAGTTGTAGTTATGAAATATATATCACAGTGAAGGGAGTAGCTAGGATTATATCACAAGAGAAGGGAGTATTTAGGAAAATATTCAGGAGAATGGAGTAGGCTAGGAATATTCTCAAGGAGAAGGGCTTAGTTAGGAATATATATCAAGTGAAGGAGTAGCTAGGAATATATATCACTTAAAGGGATTAGTTAGGAATATATATCAAGGAGAAGGGAGTAGCTAGGAATTATATCCAGGAAAAGGGAGTAGTTTAGGAATATATAATCCAGGAGAAGGGAGTAGCGAGTAATACTATATCAAGGAGAGGGGAGTAGCTGGATATATATCAAGGAGAGGAGTAGTTAGGAATTATATCAAGGAGAAGGGAGTAGTTAGGACTATTATCAAGGAGAAGGGAGTAGCTAGGAATATATCTTCAATGAGAAGGGCGTATTTAGAAATATATATCAAGGAGAAGGGAGTAGCTAGGAATATAATCTCAATGAGAAGGATTAGTTAGGAATATATATCAAGAGAAGGGGTAGCTTATGAATATATATCAAGGAGAAGGAGTAGTATGAATATATCATCAAAGGGAGTATTAGGATTATATAGGAATAGGGTTCTAGTAAATACAAGGAGAAGGGAGTAGCTAGTAATATATAATAAGGAGAAGGGAGTAGTGAGGAATATATATCAAGGAGAAGGGAGTAGCTAGGAATATAATCCAGGAGAAGGGAGGAGTTTAGGATAGATGATCACGGAGAAGGAGTAGCTTAGGAATTATAGAGAGGAGTAGTTAGATTTCAAGGAGAAGGGTTACTATGAATATATCAAGGAGAGGGTAGTACTCGGAATCAATATATCAAGGAGAAGGGAGTATTAGGAATTATATATCAAGGAGAAGGGGGAGTAGCTTAGGATATATATCAGCGAGATAAGGTGAGTAGTCTAGAATATTATCCAGAGAAGGGAGTATTCAGGAATATATTCAAGGAGAAGGGAGTAGTAGGAATATTATCAAGGTAGAAGGGAGTAGTTAGGAAATATATCAGGAGAAGGGAGTAATCGCTAGAATAATATCAAGGAGAAGGGAGTAAGCTAGGAATATATAGCAGGAGAATGGAATAGTTGTCGGAATTATATATCAAGGAGAAGGGGATTAGTAGGAATATTTCAGGATAAGGGAGAAGTAGCTAGAATAATATCAAGGAGAGGGAGTATTAGGAATATATATCAAGGAGAAGGGAGTAGCTAGGAATATTATTCAAGGATAAGGATTAGGAATATATATCAGGAGAAGGAGTAAGTAGGAATTATATCAAGGAGAAAGGGTAGCTAGGAATATATATCAAGAGAGGACTAGTAGGAATATATATCAAGGAGAAGGGAGTAGTTAGGAAATATATCAAGAGAAGGGAGTATCTATGAAATATATCAAGAGAAGGGAGTATTTTAGGATATATATCAAGTGAGAAGGAGAGTAGCTAGGAATATATATCAAGGAGAAGGGAGTAGCTAGGAATTATATCAGGAGAAGGGGATTATTAGGAATATTATATAGCAGAGAAGGGAGTAGCTTAGGAATATATATCAAGGAGAAGGGAGTAGTTTTCGGAATATATAATCAAGGAGAAGGGAGTAGCTAGGAATATATCAAGGAAGGGAAGGTAGTGTAGGAATATATATCAAGGAAAGGGTAGTAGCTATGAATATATATATCAAGGAGAAGGGAGTAGTTGGTGATATATATATCAAGGAGAAGGGAGTAGCTGAGTAATATAATCAAGGAGAAAGAAGGTGAGTATTAGGATATATAATCAAGGAGAAGGGAGTTAGCTAGGAATATATATCAAGGAGAAGGGAGTAGTTAGATATTATCAGGAGAAGGAGTAGCTAGGAATATATAATCAAGGAAATGGAGTAGTTAGTAATATTATCAAGGAGAAGGGAGTAGCTAGGAATATGATATCAGTGATTCGGAGAGGGCGTGTAGTAGGAATAATATCAAGGAGCAAGGGGATAGTAGGAATTATTCAAGGAAAGGGAGTAGTAGAATATATATCAAGGAAGGAAGGAGTAGTAGGAATATATAATCAAGGAGAAGGGAGTGTAGTAGTATAGAATATATATCAGGCAGAGGAGTGGAGTAGCTAGGAATATATATCAAGGAGAAGGGAGATAGTGTAGCGTAGATATAAATCAAGGAGAGAGGGGGAGGAGTCTAGGTTCATATATATCAAGGAAGAAGGGAGTAGCTAGGAAATATCAAGGAAGGGAGTATTTTGGAATATATATCAAGGAGAAGGGAGTAGTTGGAAATATATATCAAGGGAAGGGAGTAGTAGGGCATATATACAAGGAGAGCGGGAGTAGTTAGAAATATATATCGGAGAGAAGGGAGTAGCTAAGAGAATATATATCAAGAGAGGAGTAGTTAGGGAAATATATCAAGGGAAGGGCGCTAGGATATAATCAAGGAAGGGAGTAGTTAGGAATATATATCAGAGAAGGGAGTATTAGTGATATATAATCAAGGAGAAGGGAGTAGTTAGGAATATATCAAGGGAGTAAGGCGAGTGAGGAATAAATAAAAATTTCAAGAGAAAAGGGAGTAGTCTAGGAATATAATATCAGGAGAAGGGATAGAGTGGCTAGGAATATATATCAAGGAAAGGAGTAGCTAGAATAATATAATCAAGGAGAGTGAGTAGTGGAATATCATATCAGGATAAGGGAGTAGAGTATGTAGGGAATCGATATCAAGGAGAGGAGGAGTAGTTAGGAATATATATCAAGGAGAAGGGAGTACGTTTAGGAATATATTCAAGGAGAAGGGGAGTAAGCTAGAATTTATCAAGGAGAAGGGAGTATAGGAATATATCATATACAAGAAATATCAGTAGAAGGGAGTAGTTAGAATATATATCAAGGAGAAGGGAGCGTACTAGGATATATATCAAGGAGAAGGGAGTAGTTAGGAATATATATCAAGAGAAGGAGAGTAGGTACTAAGGAATATATATAAGGAGATAGTAAAGGGAGTAGCTGGAATATCTATCAAGGAGAAGGGAGTATTTATGAAAGTATCTACGGAGAAGGGAGTAGTTAGGAATATATATACAAGGAGAAGGGATAGTTAGGAATAATATCAGGAGAAGGGAGTATTAGGATATATATCAGAAGGATAAGGGAGTATCTAACAGGAATATATATCAAGGAGAAGGTAGCTAGGAATATATATTATCAATGGAGAAGGGAGTAGTTTCAGGATAGTATATCATCAAGGAGAAGGAGTAGCTAGGAATATTTCAAGAGAAGGGAGTGTACGGGATATATATCAAGGAGAAGGGGTATAGTCTAGAATATAAATAAGGAGGGGAATGTAGATAGCTAGGAATCTATATCTAGACGAAGGGAGTAGAGTAGTTAGAATATATATCAGGAGTAGAGGGAGTAGTCATGTAGGATATATATATCAATGAGACGGAGTAGCTAGGAAATATATATCAAGAGAAGGAGTTAGCTTAGGAATTATTATCAAGGAGAAGGGATGTAGTTAGAATATATCAAGAGGAGAGGGAGTAGCCTCAGGAATATATATCAAGAGATAAGGAAGTAGTAGGAAATTATCATAAATCGGAGAAGGGGAGTAGCTAGAGAATATATGTCAGGAGAAGGGAGTAGTCATAGAAGTCGAACTATCCTACTCACAGGCGATGGCGTTCGCTACGGATACCTACTACTCACCGAGACGGGGCGTAGTATCGATATATATCAAGGAGAAGGGAGTAGCTAGGCATATATATCAGGAGAAGGGAGAGTTGAGAATATATATAAAGGAGAAGGAGGGGAGTAGTTCGGAACTTATATATCCAAGGAGAAGGGAGTAGGAGTATAAGGAAGAAGTTAATAACGTACAAGGAGAAGGGAGTAGTATAGCGGAATATATGTAAGGGCGAAGGGAGTACTTCAGGAATATATATCAAAAAACATGGAGAGGGAAACGTAGTTAGGAATATATTTCAAGGGAGAAGGGAGTAGCTAGGCAATAATATATTTATCAAGGAGAAGGGTAGTCTAGGGATATATATCAAGGAGAGCGGAGTATAGTAGTTAGGAATATATCAAGGAGAAGGGAGTTCTAGGAATATATCTCAGAAAGGGAGTAGTAGGATAGTATATAAGAGGGGTAGCTAATATCTACGGAGAGGTAGTAGGGATATAATCAGAGAAGAGATGTAGTGTAGCAATTCAAGGGAGAGTAGTTTAGGAAAATGTCAGAGAGAGTAAATACTAATTATCAGGAAAGGGAGTATGGTACTCAGGAAGGTTATAAGATCAGGAAAATATACAAGGAGAAGAGAAGAGTTAGTGATAGACTATAGGAATATATATCAAGGAGAAGGGAGTAGTTGGAATATTATCTACGGAAGAAGGGAGGAGTCTTAGGAATATTATATCAAGGAGAAGGGTAGTTTGGAATATACACGGAGAAGGAGTCGTTAGGAATATATCAAGGAGAGAGGGAGTAAGTAGTCCTAGGAATATATATATTCAAGGAGAAGGGAGTAGTGAGGAATAATATTCAAGGAGAAGGGAGTAGTTAGGAATATATATCAAGGCGAAGGGAGTAGCTAGGAAAATATATCAAGGAGAAGCGGAAAGGGAGTAAGCTAGGAATATTCAAGGAGAAGGGTAGTAGTATTAGTAGAATATATAATAGGAGAAATGGAGTAGGTAGGAATATATAATATTAAGGAGAAGGGATAGTAATCAGGTAGAGGAATATTATACAAGGAGAAGGGAGATACAGTATTCGGAATATATTCAGATCTGCTTCGTGTGAATAAGACTTTATGAAATGTCTTACGTATGAGTGAGTGAAGATTGAAAGGAATGCCCCAATCCCCATAGTGACAGTTGAATCCAAATTCCAAAATTCAATTAACCAAGACGCAAAAGAGGTGTGGATAGTTTGGTGTGTGGACACAATTATAATAAACAAAGTAATATTATTGTTAAATAACGTTAATAACTAATTGACCATCTGACCCATGGACCCTCCCCCCCTCCCCCACACTACCCAACAGCATACTGAAAAGATAATTTGATGATTCAGGATCATGCTTTAATCTGTTGGGAAAGCACATTTCTTTTGATCCCTACACAGATTCTTGGCTACGTAGATGAATAAATAGGATTGGAACAATATCTGGTTTACACAAGCTAAAGCTACATGAGAGATAAAAAGGAAGAGATTTAGATTATTTGTTTTTCATTTCCCGCCAAGTTTAGATTGCAAAACTGAGCTCAAAAGCTAAACTGACCTGTGTATTTTCTACATATGCTCCCACTTTCTAAAGATTAATGCACTTAACCCTTATTGGTTTTAAAATTTATCGAGATAATATTCAAATGGCTAATGTCAAGGTTGAAGTTTCTACTCTACCTGGAACAGACATTTCACATATTTTTTTTCTTGGCGACGAACGTCTAAACCAGTTCTCTTACTGCATTAAGAATTCCCAGTTTCCAACATAGCCTTCGTTTTTAGAGATGCCAACAGATCTAAACATCATACAGGACAGGACACGTAAAATACACAACTACTGAGTATCATCCAAGTGGCTTGCGCAGACTTTCCTAAGCTCCCTCTCCACTCACACTCGGGCTCAAACTCTCATATGACTTTATGTTGCTGGGAATCTTTGGTTATATGACTTATATGGGTCCAGGGAAACTTAACATTAAACTGTGACAATTAATACATATGTGACTGGATGAGACATTTGCTCTTAGACCTCCTTATTTTCCTTCCTTCCTTCTCCCCAGTTTTTTAATATGAATTCATCAGGACACGGCCAATCTCTTGGGGTCCTTGGGGGGGGGTGGTTGTTGGGCCATATTTATAATAAAGCCAAAGCCGCGGTATCCCCGCTAAATAACTCGCTAAAATAACATAAAACTCGCTATAAACCCCGTTAGTTCATAAAAAGTAAAAAAAAACGATCGCTAATAAATAAATCGCTAACTAAGCTAATACTATCGTTATTCCTACGATCCCGATCGTTAGATTTATTAAACGATACCCGTTTATCGTAATCTACGATGTTATCATAGAATAACAATCATAAAAAATATCTTAGAATAAAAACGATCTTTAAACGTAGAATAATGATGGCTAAAAATCGATCGTAGAATCATTAATTCCGTGCTATCCAATATCCCCCCGATCGCTAAACGCTAATAAAACAAACGCTAAATAACCGCTAACTAACAAAATCAGCTAAACGGCTGATCGTCAAGACATAAAAACGATCGTTATTATTTTTACCGGAGTAAACGCGCGCCCCGGACCGGGCCGCAGGCCGCGGAGCCGCTGAGAAAAACGCTATAAAAACACCGATCTTTTATAAAAATAGGGCCCCTTATTTCCTTATAAATAAAGGAACTGCTATTGACAATCTATAAAACTAAAACTCTAAAACTACAAACTGAAAAACTGTAAAACTGCAGAGTACAATGGCCCATTACTTGCCCTCAATGAACAAAAAACCCTCATAGAGAGGGAGGGGAAGGTGGAGGGGCAATTCCCTCTTTATATATATATATACAGTTGGAGTTTGAAAAGTGACGAAAGAAGCAGGAAGGTCCAACGGAAATAAAAACTTTAAAAGAAAAGCAGCAAGGAGCCCCCCCAACGAGTATATTTATTATAGAAATATCTTAATAAAGGGGAAATTCAGTTGCAAATACATATCCTTTTTTCTAGAAAAAAGAGCAGTAATTTTTTTTTTCATTTTCCACATCCCATGACCTTATTCTGGTCATCACTTAATGATCTGTGAATAATTTAAACATCTCCCCATGACCTTAAATGACCTTAAATAATGCCATCCCCCAAGATTCCCACCCCATGACCTTAATCATATAATTGATCTGCCATAATTCACCGCATTTTGGTTGTCTGTGTAGAAATAAATGCAAAAAAACACTGAAATACAACTGACTTTTCCTGTTTGCAGGACCTTTCCTGTTTGCAGGAAGGCAAGACCCCCTAATAATAGGAAGAGAACCTTTATTGGCTTGCCCTTGGCCCCAAGCCTTGGGTTGATTCAGTTGCCAGCAAGTAGAGATCTGAGGAGTCAAACAGTAATGCCTGTGAGTTCCGTGCACTCTCCTGCCTGAGCCTCAAACAGTAATGCCTGTGAGTTCCGTGCACTCTCCTGCTTGAGCCTCAAACAGTAATGCCTGTGAGTTCCATGCCTTCTCCTGCTTGAGCCTCAAACAGTAATGCCTGTGAGTTCCGTGCACTCTCCTGCCTGAGCCTATACAGATATAACCATGACCTGGAATGAGGAATATTACAGATTACCATGACCTGGATGAATGGAATATTACAGATATACCGTGCCGGGCTGAATGAATGTTAACAGAATACCATGACCTGGGTGTGAATATTAAAGATTATACAGAACCTGGGTGGATGAATATGTAACAGGACTAGACCATTGACCTGGGGATGAATGATATTAAGAATACCGTTGACCTGGATATGAATATTTACGCTATACCGTGACCTGGATGGATGGAAATAGTACAGATATACCGTGACCTGGTGAATCAAATATTACAGATAGACCATGCCTGGATAAGAATATTACAGATATTACCGTGACATGGCTGAATAAATATCAGAATACCAGACGGGATGACTGAATATTACAGATATACCGTGACCTGGATGAATGAATATTACAGATATACCGTGGACCTGGCTGGATGAAATTACAGATATACCCTGGACCTGGATGAAGAATATACAGATATACCGTGGACTGGAATGAATGAATTACAGATTATACCGTGACCCTGGATGGTAGGAATATTACGGAGATACCCTGACTGGTGAATAAATTAAGATATGACCTAGGGACCTGGATGATGAATGAATATTACAGATATACCATGACCTGGATGATGATGAATATTCAGAGAGACCATACCTGGATGAATGAATATTCCAGATATACCGTTGACCTGCGAAAATATATATTACAGATATTGACCATGACCACTGGAGGGAATGAATATTACAGAGTTATACCGTGGACCTGGAATGAATGAAATTACAGATATACGTGACCGGGAGGTGAATATTACAATAGCCCTGACCCTGGATGAAATGATATTACCAGACTACCGTGACCTGGATGAATGAATATTTCCAGATATACCGTGACTGGATGGATGAATATTCAGATATACCCTGACCGGGATGAATGAAATTACAGATATACCGTGACCTGGAGAATAACTATATCCAGATATACCATGATGGATGAATGGCCTATTACAGAATACCGTGTGACCTGGATGAATGGAAATTACGATATACCGTGATCTGGAGGATGAAATATACAGAATACCCTTGACCTGGATTGAATGAATGATTCCAGATATACGTGACCCGGATGAATAATATTACAGAGAAGACCAGGACCTGGATGGGAGAATATTACAAATTATACGTGACCGCTTTGAATGAATATTACAGATATACCAGGACCTGGATGAGATGAATGAAATAATGTTAAGATACCATGACTGGATGAATGAATATTACCCAAGATATACCATGACATGGAGATAGAATCTATTACAGATATACCGTGACCGGATGAATGAATATAAAGATATAACATGACTGAAAGTAGAATATTACAGATTATTACCATGACCTGGTGGATGAAATATTACAGATATAACTGACATGATGAATGACTTTTGTTAGACAGATATACCAGGATGGAGTGAAGGAATATTTACAGGATATACCGTGACCTGGATGAGATGAATATTTAAGAAGATAGTACCAGACTGGGTGGATGAATTATACAGATATATACCATTGACCTTGGGTGGATGAAATATATTAAGATATACATGACCGGATGTATGATTGAATATAAGATATAGCCCATGACCTGGCGGGATGAATAGATTAACAGATAACCATGACTGGGTGGCTGAATGATGAAAGTACAGATATTACATGACCGGGCGTTGAATGAATATTACAGATATACCCAGGACATGGGTGGATGAATCTTAACAGATATACCATTGACCTGGATGAATGAATATTACAGCTATACAGGACCTGGGTGGAGGAAATTATTTACAGATAGGCCATGACCGGGGTGGATGAATATACGATAGACCATGACCGGGGTGGATGAATATTACAGATAAGGACCTGAACTGGGTTGGATGAAAATGAATAGTACAGGTAATACCCTGACACTTGGATGGGTGATGAATATTACCGATAACCGGGTGCTGGGATGCATGAATATACAGATATACCGGACTGGAGGATGAATGAATATTACAGATATACATGACCAGGATGAATGAAATAATATTACAGATATACCAAGGACCTGGATGGATGATATGAATATTACAGATTATACCAGGACCTGGATGAATGAATATTACGATATACCATGACCTGGATGACTGAATTATTAAGATATACCGTGACCTGGAGAATGAATATTATACAGATATGTACATGAGCTGCAAGGAGAATATTAAAAATCTACCATGAGCTGAAAGGATGAATATTACGATTACCATGACATGGATGAATGGAAATTACAGATTATACCGTGACTGATGAATGAATATTAAGATATACCTTGACCTGGATATGGATGATATTACAGATATACCATACCTGGATGAATGAATATTAAGATATACCATGACCTGGATGAATGAATATTACAGGATATACCCTGACCTGGATGATGAATATACAAGTATACCATGAAATGGGCTGAATGAATATACGATAGAACAGGACCTGGATGGATGAAGATGACAGATTAGACCGTGACCTGGAATGAATGAATATACGATATACCCTGACCGGAGGAGGACGCGACAGATGTATACCAGGCCCTGGTTATGAATATGAATTACAAGATAGACCGTGACTGGATGGATTAAATTACAGATATACCATGACCTGGATGGATGAATATTACAGATATACCATGATCTGGATGAATGAGAGCCTTCACAAGGCAACCCTTGAATGGCGTGTTCAGCATTCCCTAAAAGTAGCGGTGGCAACCCTGGAATGTCACGGTCAGCAATATAACCTTGAATGAGGCCATAACCCTCAAATGCTGTGATGAAGGTTCTAATTCATCCAGGTCATGGGTAATCTGTTGTATCAATAAGATTCAAACTGAGACTTGAAAATGTAGTTCTAAGTTTATAAGCAAAAAACATGGATTGTGCCATGGGATCTCCAGGTTCCACCTATTGTGGCCACCAACCTTACATGGAGGAGGTAGAGGTAGAAACAAGGAAACAAGGCGCTTATACCTTAAGGGCCATAACAACCAGCCACGGTTCAGATAGTTGATGACAACGGGTTAAAATCACCAGAAGAAGTGCAAGCTTTCACGGAAACACATTAATGCGGGGACCAAAACATAAATTCAAAGGGAAGAGGTACAAAACAACAAACTGGCTTTCGTGGACTGCTTGGTAGAGAAGTTAAGGAAAATGGTTATATAAACTGGAGAGTAGAGGTTTACAGACCACCAACACACACAGATCCGTATTGATGTTTTGACTCCCACCACCCCTTTAGATCACAAAGCTTGGGGGGATAAGAGATACCTGTACACAGAGCGAGTACATCCCCACTAGCCGAGCGCGAAGGCTTAAAGAAAATGAAAACATCTCAGAGGAGCCCTAAAACTTGTGGATATCCAGACTGGCTTGTCCAAAAAGAAAGTAGAAGGAAGAAAAGAACACGAATACCACAGTAAGGGAGGAAAAGCAAGACAGGAGGACGGGAAGAACATGTTCATCCCATAGGAGGCAGGGGTCTCCGAGGCAAGTAAGAAGGGGAAATTTTCAAAAACATTGCATCACGTTGCTTAAAAACCGACAACACACTGAGGCAGCACGTGGTACATCCCGAAAGAACCCCCCAATACACAAACACAAGAAAGCGGGCCATATAATGCAGTGCAGGCAGTGAAGAATGCTCTTGAGTGGTATGTGGGGGAGATCAAACAGCAACTGCATCAACGTATGGCCCAGCACAGAAGCGCCAAATTCCTCGGGTCAGGCTCAGCCGTGATATCGGCATCTTAAGATAAAGGACATACCTTTGAAGATTGTAATGTTAACATTAATGGCGAAGGGAAAAGTGACGGGTTAAAGAGAGGTTTAAGGAGGCCATTATGTGAAAATAAAGCAACCAAGCCTAAAATAGAGGTGGGGGGGTTTCGACACACAACTGTTATGCCATGCACAATGCTGTTTTTTAACACCTTTACTCTGGGCGTCCTATAACATCCTCTTGGCCACTATCTATCACACCCTTAACACCTGGTGTGTGTGATATGCAATGGGGATTTTCCAGGGTACATAAATTGCCACAGAATTTCGGTACAAGTCATCTGAATTTGAGAAAGGAACCAGTCGAGATGACTAGCGAAACTTCCTCAAGAACTACATCTCAAGTCCAGTTGATTAATGAAATACAACACGATATAAAACCCTCAAATGTAGCAAAAAAAATCAATGCTAAAGCCCAACAATTGCTCTGTCATGAGCGAAATGTTACGTTTAAAGTTTGTGAAAAGTGGAAGTACACCCAGAACATTTCCCAGATCCCAAAGCCATTTACAGTAAGTTACCCTGTTATTTGTTACTGATCTTTAGAATTTCAAACGAATTGACTCCCTTGTTTTATGAGTTTCGAAACTATAGAACTTTAGATTTTTACTGAAAGTTACTATACTTTAGGAAGTCGGCATCTCTCTGAACTTTATATAGTCTTGGGCGATCATGACTCCGAACTACAAAACTGTTTGTTCCTTCCCCCCACACACCCTCACATACTCCTTGCGCATCGGTGTGAATGGCCAAGGGATATGCTCACTGCGGTAAAACGTAGTAAATCTCTGGATGCCTATTGGTAGGTGTGCGGAGACAGGGATGTGAGCTTTAAAAGCCAGGGTGTGAACTACTATACTGCTACTACTGGGGAAGATTACATGAGTGATCCAACGAAACGTATGTGTCAATAGCCGCATACGAGAGGCGCAGTCAGGCTATGCATGGTGAAATTGCAGTTTGTTGGCCTAGGTCACGGGTAATGACTGTTTGATGTTATTTTATGTCTATCTACCGCCATGTTCGCAAAATAGTAAGTGAGAAACATTATCTTGTATCAGGAGTGACCTCACAGATGGATTGTCTGCATAAAGTGCAATTAGCTAACTTTGTGAATCATGGCATCTTAGCATTAGAACCCTTTTGTACTACAGTAAACACACATTGTTTGAAATTGGTCCCACGGCTTATATCGAGCCTTTTTATCATGGTATGATGTGTGAGTTGGGGCATGGTCATAGGTTTAGATTGTATTGGGACAATGGCGTTGTGTGAATTTCTGTGTGTATAAGGATATGGGGAAGGCTATCTGCCCTTCGATTGTGTTTTTTAGGGGACCGGTTTTGTATTAAGCTTAAGTACTAATGGTCTTATGGCTTGTGAGGTTTTAATACAACAGATAGTAATGAGTTTATTTGTTTTTAAGCCACCATTTAAAAAAAAAAGAAAAAATAGACTCACAAAATAGGTAAAAAAGCATATCCCCAAAACTAGACATGGCTAATTAAGCCTCTCCTGAATCTCCACATGAACCCCTTACAAGTAGCTGAGAGGAGGGAATTGTAATCTAGTGGCCTGCAGGAGTTTACCACTAACCAGAAGTCAATATTAAACGAGTAAACAAAGACAAACCCTTTAAAGGGAACACTTGACCTTCAAATAAAAGGCGTGCTTCCCCAGAGGTGCCGAACATCATTAATTCACAAAGTACCATAGATCTCTCTTGTGATCCTAAGTTAAGCATAACAAAATGCTAGTAGCTTTGAAACGGAAAAAACAATGAGCTAGTATCAAACAGACGGAAGGCATTGCAGCACATCAATATCGAACACGGAAGAGAGATGTTCCTTGCCGTCGCCGTAGGCAACTAACATGTAGTCCTATAAAAATTTATTATAGGAAATGCTACAGTTCCGTCAACCTTTTTGTTCCCGTGGAGAATGGAAAGGACAAATTAAAGTACTTTCAGTATCTACTTTCACTAATAACTAAAAAGTTTAATTTTCTGTGCTTGCAGCGAGGTTTAGAGTTCCCAAGGATATTAAACAGTGCAATTGTTAATGGTGAGGGGGCTGAAGGACTTAAGTGTGGATGGAATATCAAATAATGCAGTTGGGTAAATTTTCCACATATGATCTATGGATTGTGGGTTGGCACATATGATAGGCCTTCTCTGTCAAAATCAGGAGAACAAAAATATACAAACTCCTTTAAAACCACTGAGCTACATGAGCCATCTTTTAAAGGGTAAAAACTTTACCAGTAACCATAGGCACTTTTTCATTCAAATTATTGAAACATCAACAAACCCATGTTATGTGTACACAACTTAACTTTAGATACAATCAATTGGCTTGACCCTAGCTAACTAACTCAAGTGGGAGGTGGACCAAGTGATATATATAGAGCGCACTAGTTTTACAGATTTTACCGGCAGACTTCCAACAAGCCAAGTGAAGGAGGGTACACACTAACATAACGAAGTGTCTATTACCGTTGGATTGGACGTATCAGTGCTTATTGGTAGTGTGTATAGTGCATGCCAAACGATTGCAAGGAATAGAGCAATCATTCTGAAATGCCAAAAATTTTCTCGGCTGGGAAAATCTGATGGTGTGT
Organism: Hymenochirus boettgeri; assembly: GCA_019447015.1. Classification (NCBI taxonomy): domain Eukaryota; kingdom Metazoa; phylum Chordata; class Amphibia; order Anura; family Pipidae; genus Hymenochirus; species Hymenochirus boettgeri. The sequence continues at coordinate 5,068,844 of CM033474.1, forward strand.
GCGTGGCAGCCGTGACTGAGCTCGGGACTGCTGGTAAATACGGTCAAACGTGCGGTTCGTTGGGGCTGCCCGATGGGTCACACGAACTGTTGGCGTGGCCCACTCTTTTGCCGCAAACAGACAGTCATTTGTCCCGGCCCCGAGCGCCACTATCAGCGAATGCTGGGTCGGGACAAAAAGACTGTTCATCTGTACCCAGCCTAACACTGCACTTAAAGAAATCACAATTCCCCCTTCCACATGCTCCCCTTTAAACTGTTACAGCTGAAATAAATCTTTTAATTCAAGCAGTGATAACAGCTGCCAGAGGCTGTTATCTTCCATAACATGGCAGTTCACTGTCACATAACACAAGCTGAATGGGGTGAAGGCTATTGGCTGGAGTTTACTGTTTAGAGACACAGGTCATCCCACTGACATGTTCCCTCACTCCAGTGGGTCTCAGGTTCTAGGAGGGACTGAGAACAGAGAGAGGGGAATGCATAATAACTAGCTGAGCAGGCCCATGAGGAGATATGGAAAGGGGAGCTCTGGAAGTAGAGATGGACACAAAACCGAACTTAAACCAAGTGCGAGAAATAACTTTCTGAGTTTGGAAGAACACGAACAATTCGAAATAGTTCGAGACAAACAGTTTTTTTCGACTCGGCTGTATTTTCGGAAGTTCATCGTTTCCGGTAAACCTCGAATGTACCAGTCAAAACCCCCTCAAATGTAGCCTTTTGTTTTGGTAACCCTCACAAAGTGTGTTCGTTTTCGTAACCCTTAAATTTATGGTTCAATTTGTTTGGTAATCTCGAAAGTATCATTCGGTAAAACCCCGAATTTAGGGTTCTTTTAAACATAGAACTGGTGAAAAGAAACCTCTAATCATGTTCCATCTTGTTATATTTCTCCTCTATAATAAAATTTCTGTCAGTGTTGTATCTTCTATCAATAAATCTATATTAAATAAATACATAAAATGTGTTGCAATCACAGAAAAAAGGTAAAAATTTCGTATGAAAGTAAACATATCAGACACGATAATTTGGAAACTTACGATATCCCTTAAAGAAAACACCCCCCCCCCAAAAAAAAATGGGAAATTAAATTCTGAATATTATTTACGAAAGAAAGAATCCGGTCTCCAATGAATAAAACATTTAAGATTTATGTGGGCTGTGTTCTGAATAAATAATATAAATGGAACTGATGATTTATTTTCTATGGAAACTCACGAGTTTTAGTGGGCCGTTGATGCAAAAATAGGTTAGCTTTATGGGAAAAGAGTGAGGCTTGAAATATCTGCATCTGTAGATTAATGGCCAGCCCAGAGTAAAAATAAGCATCCTTGTGCAAACAACTCTCATTCATAGCAGGTGACTTTTCTCCCTTTAATTTCAAGTCAGCAGTGGAAAATAACCCTTTTATCTGTGGACCCAGTCTTACAAGGTCAACGCCGGCTTTCAGAGAGGGCTGAGCATAGACAGGGAACTTGGTCACTTGTATTTAGTTAATAGGTTCTAGGAAGCCCTTTTCTTGTTGTTACTGACCAAAGAGCAAGTTTGTTTTTAGGGAAGGTTGATATAAATTAAAATAAAAATAATGTGATGCAGTGAATGCATTCTAATTTGCAATACATTAATAGTAGAGATGGCTGGACTCATGTAAGTGTTCCGCATGCAGATTTGGGATTTTCGGAAAAATGTAAATTTCGAAAATCTACATGCAAACACATTGAAGTCAATCTGAATTAATAAAATATAGGTAAATATATAAGTAAGTTCTGCCTGAATGAAGGTATTAAATAGAATGGTATCGTAAATTAAATGGCTTTGGGACCGGGGAATGGTTGGGAACACTATCCATGGAAAAATCTTTGAAAAACACCGTCATGTTTCAGCATTCGTCATAGTACTTTCAAAATTTCGAGTTTACAAAATTAAATTTGTTTTTGAAAATTTACAAAAGTGGTTCGTGGTTCAGAAAATCTGAAAAACTCACAATTTGCAGAGTCCGACTGTCGGCGGATCTGTGAAACGAATTCAGAATTCTGGTGGATAAATTATAAATAAATATAGAATATCTATTTACAGGCAATATGAGGTTAGTGTTCCCATGATAATGAGTTGCGGATAACCATTCTACCTCTATACAAACTGACATTTTGTCCCTTTAGAGGATTTCACCCGAAAGGAAAAGGTGTGACACCTTTAAAAATAATAGGGCTGAAGTGTCCATTTCTAGTTTATATTTCAGTAAAAAGGGGAGAATACAAGGTTCAATCAACACTAGTTCATCATAATAAATTATTGTCAGCATCTGTTCTTCAAAGGGTAAAAAGAAAAAATATTTAAAAAAAGAAATTGATCAACATTTTGTTCCCTACTGATCTTCAGTGAGATGCAGGAAACCAACTGTGTGTGAAACCAATCAGCCTTTAAAATTCCCTGCAGAAAACGTAACCAGAAATAAGCTATATGGGATCGTTAATATTCATGAATCCAGCTACTAAGCTAATATAGCAGGGAGGCCCAACAATGGCCAGCGGGTTTTTCCATGTTTAAATACATTTTTTTTCACAAGTCGTATAGGACACGTTAGTTCAATATTGTCTAGTAGCTTGGGCAAAACATCCACTGGGGAGGCATTTGATTTTACAGCTGGGGTCCACATTTTTGCTGTTTACTAAATACTGGTAGAGCTTACTTGTGATGTTTAAATAGAACCTTTGTTTGTTTTTATACATTATTACGGTAATATATGGTATCTATTTTAAATCAGAAACTTAGAGGGCAAACTCTGTACCAAACACTCCCCTATGATAGTTTCTCACCCTGGGTTTGGCCGAGATGCCCACATATGCATCCTCTCTCAACAGTCCATACTTTTCCCAGACTAGCCAATGGGAGGACTCCTCTAGTTCCCATTGCAGATTGTAAGAGTAGGCCAGACTAAACCATCTCATGTGTGGTATGGCCTACTAGGGCACACCCAGGGGTAAGGGACTAGTGGTTTAGGTGCTAACCTGGGGGTAGTTATAGGCGGAGGGGTGTTTGGGATGGCTATAGTGAACTGTAGTTCTCCTTTAAGAAAAATTGATTTTCATTTGCATTATAGTAAACTTTCAAAGACACCTTAAAGTGAGGTGATGAAGGGGACATAGCGATCTCTGAAACGTTGTGTTGATCCACAAATAAAACAAAGTGTGCATTTCTCCCTTCATTTTTGGACATTTGCATGTTATTTAGATTACTACTGCGGTGTACAGACCGATGTAGAACTAAAAAGTTTTGTATACCTGCCTGGGTACCCGCGATGCAGTAAGTCTTGAGGAGACTTAAATAAAAAAATAACTTCCTTAGTACTACATAGCCCGTAACTTATTCCGACCTCTCAACCTTCATTTCAAACCTTCTGTAGATGTTTTAGGTGAGTTTCTCAGGTAAACACTGGTGGGTAAAATCTTATGTATTAACTTTAACTACGTTATAAGTTGTACAGCACAAAACAAATAGGGTTGAAGTTTTAAGGAAAACCTTTGGTGTTGAACTAGATGACCTAAATACCGGATCCATTTAATCAATTCTGTATGTAAATGTATTAGATTTTCTAAAAAGGCATCAGCCCCTTTTTGGAAACTACAGATTCTATTATATATTGGTAGAGTGCAATCGTTGCCACTTCCTAATAGATGTGGGCGGTTAGCGGTTCGCGAACGGGGGATTTTTTACGGTTTTCGCCCTTACGTCAAACCACGGATTTTCGTATTTTCGAAAATTTCGAAATTACAAGGATTTCTTGTTTATTCGGAAAAATGTGTGTGAAAATAACGTTTTTCGAAAATTTGTCAAACGAGGATTTCTCGTATTTCGAAAATACGTATTTCCGAAAATTTTCAAAATTACGAGGTAGAGATTCTTGATTTTCGAGGATTTTTAAATTTTAGTATGTCCGCTCGCGGTTTTCGAAATTTCGTATTTTTTCAAAAAATCACGGATCCCGAGCAGACCGGATTTTGCGGAAGCTCGGACATCTCTATCTCCTAATGCACATAAATCCATTCCTATGTGTAATCAGAAGAAAATTTAATATAAACTGCACCCAGTATCGTTTCTTGTTTTTTAGCGTTTATTTGTCTGATACGTTCTGACCCTAATAAAGCAGGGCTCGCACAGCAAGTAATTTATATGTCAGTAAATGTATTAAAATTATCTCCTCACCTCAGAATATGAAGTTCGTGCTAGAAGAAAAAAACTCATATCTGAAGAATTAGCAGCCTAATTAATGTTGCTTAGAAATAATTTTTATAATTAAAACAAGACATAAAATGGTATAAGGCTTAATATGGTTTGCAAACAATAAAAAGATGACAAGTAGTTATTGACAATGAACAAATTACATGCCTTATAAATAAATATTTTCTGCAATAACATGTGTGGAAAATGAAAAAATGATGTAAATTAAGAAACAAAAAAAAAATCTAATCCTTACAACTCCGAGTGTGTATTGCTACTTACGTATTCAAGCCTTTATTTTGATGAACTCTTGCTTTATACTTGGAATATAGTCAGTTAGAAATAAGTGTTCTTTATCATTGATATAGTGACAGGAGCTGTATGTGCCTTCATGCATTCATAGCTATGATCTTCTAGGGATATACAGAATTTATAGATTATTCCGTAACTCCAACGTGAAAAATTTAAGGGCTCAATCGGTTATCTGTATAATAATTTAATTGTCCTCCATCAAAGAGTCCCTCGAAACGCGTAGTGAATCAGAATAACAATGTTTCAAGAAGAAAAATATATATTGTTTCTTTTGAAAAGGTCTGGTTACAGTTTCAGTTTTTTTTTTACAGATGTTTTTATATGTGTAACCTTGTAGCATTTGTTTCTACAGACATGGTGTTTGTTATTGGATATTAGACGGCTTGTACACATTTTTATAAATGGTTAATACTAGGGGAAAAGCATCAAGATAGATCAACCAAGTTAAAATCAAGGTCCGCGATCAATACCTCATAAACGAGATGTACACTCCCATGTATTTGATAGTAAAAATTGCTTGTGTTAGCCTGAACATCTGTAAATTCTATGTCTGTACCGAACAAACATTAAGAATTTACAGATTCTGCAGGCAAACAGCATTTTTAGGTAGAGTCAAATAGGAGGGGGGGGGGGGAAAGAATCATATTATTATATAAATATATATATTATGTATAATATTATTATTATATATATATATATACAGGGTATTCAATAAAGTCATTATGTTTAAAATGGTGCTAATTTTTGCCAACCACCGTCAGATGTTATTTACAAATGTTAATAGATCTGATGTGGTTGGGGCAAATTAGCACCATTTTAAACCATAAGACTTTTATTGAATCTCCCTGATAATTTATAAGGAGTTTTCCCCCATTTGCTGTACCATAAAATGCTTGGTTAGTAACACAATAAATATTATTTAAAGTTCCCTGTGGCTGGTCTTCTCCCAGAAGGCAGCGCTTTCCGTGTGGCTCTCCTCTGCGGGTCTTCAAAAGGAGGAGCGGTACTGAACACAAGCAATATATAGTCTGGTGCCGTGTGACATCATTGGCCCATGCGACACGATGCGTTCCTCTGAAGTGCGTACGTATTACGGGACGATGAGTGCACTTCGATTCGCTCAGCGCGCTGTGTGACATCATTCACGTGACATATGCATCTGGCTATGCAGAGGGCAGCAGAACCCCGCCCTCCTCCGAAAACTGTAGAAACTGTTTGTGGGCCAACGTTTCTTTTTTTTCCTTAGCCTTCCCAAGCCACAAAATCCGCATGTGCTGGGTGCACCACAATATTGTACACAATCCAAACCTAGCCACAATGGCCCTCTAAGTACTTAGATTATTACTGTATAGTTTTGCATAAACAATACAATTTATACAACAGTCATAGAGCAATCTTTTCTGAGGTCAATCAAGATCATGAGATGTAGCCGACACCAGATTTGACCCAGGACTCAGTACTTAAAGGCATCAGTGCTAAACTGCTAACCATTCACCATACCTTATCTCTCTAGATAAATCTCTCCAGTATGTATAATTATGGTCTCTGCCTCTATAATGACCCTAGAATAAAGAAATCCATTAAAATGCCTGAAACTAGATACAGTACCACCTATAGACTCTCATTCCAGCAAAGAACTGCTAGTTCTTTTCTCCGTAACTAGACTTGTCTCGATGTTCCTGCACTTTCGTAGGATAGAAAGATGTTGGCAGTTTGTTCGCACATACGTTGTGCCTCCAGCTTATTAAGTTCATATGACAGTAAATTAAATATACATTTTTATAACACCGCCTAAGCACCGACGAATTCATGGGGGAGTTACAGTAACTTAGCAGAAAACTTGGATTTCAACCAAAACCGAAATGGTTATTAATGTCACACAGAGACAGGATCTGTACGTGAATCTGAAAAATTATCAAACCGTCATATATCCAGCCACTCCACTCCTTGCAAAAAATATTTGTTTCATGACACTTTGGCAAAAACATCTGGTAGTAACAATTACTTGATGCTTCTGCTTCGTGACTTGTTGTTAAAGTCAATTATCGCTCAGTATGGAAATGGTAGTTTAGGGAAAGAAACAAAGGCTTTGGGGCTATTAATAGGAGGTGCAAAAAAACTCCCTGTGATGTAATCTGTAGCAACCCATAAATAGATAAAAAGGGATGTCCACCACCCCACTAAAATTGCCCCACTGATGCAGGGGTGTTCCTAGGGTTTTTGACACCTGAAACAACTTTTCAATGCTACCTATCAGAGTTGGGGGCAGCACGTGAATTTGGGCATGCTTCGGCAGGGAACAGCCATGGCTTGTGGAGGTGGGTATGGGGGGCTGACACTGGTGAAACTGGAGAGCTGACTTAATGCTGATGGTGGACTGGTGATGAAAAAGGTTATGCATAAGGAGGATTTTTTTTTACTGTCGCCTTTTAAGTGCCCAGGGCGCCCTGAACAAATGTTTTCAGTTTGCTTCATGGTAGGGGCACCCTGACTGCTGGCCCCAATGTGTAGTGTAAAAAATCCTTACCTACATCTCTGCTCCTTATGGTTCTCCTGCAGTTGTCTCCAAGTCCGTGTCTCTCCAGGTCCAGGAAACGAGAGTAGGAGACTTTCGAGTGTCATCAGGTAGCTGCCTCTTTCTTGTCTTCCTGAGGACTCTAGCATTTTGCAGGGGAGCCTCCCTCCACCTTGTGATCCCACACGGTAACAGAAGAGGGCGAGAAACCGAGAGAAAAAAAAAGTGTCATGTGATTGACAGCACAGACACTTCTATTAATAAACCTGATGTGATTTACTGGAATGGAACTGGATAGTGGAAAAATGGAGAGTGAAATGCATGAACTCTTCCACCGGACTGTTTATGTTTTACATTTCTCAAAGCATATCCAAGGGCATTTTCGGCCAAATCGCTAATAACACGATTTATAAAAGGCACGAAACCGACCGTGAAGTGAAAGATAATGCCTCGTAACATCACATCAGTTAATGCTCGTGTCTGTTTATAAAGTGGTGGTAACTGATTTGTGGCGTTATCTGGCCATTTTAATTAAACCACATTCAAGTGGCGAGAAATGGACAAGATCGACGGGGGTCGGGGTGGTCGCATTTGCCAGAGGGGCGAACCACCCACCTTGTGGAGGGCCATTTGGGGGCTTTAAAGGGCTTGCAGCTCCAAAACGGGGGACCCCTCCTGCCGTTATCAGGGCTATACGGCAACTTAGCAAGGCCTTGCGGCACTAGCACAAGGCCTTTGGGCTTTTAAGGGTCCCGAGCTGAACCGGGACCCTCCTCCTCGGCCACTTGTAAGGGCCCCTTGCGGCATAAGAAGTGCCTTTGTTGAGGTTCCCGCAGCTCGAACGGGACCCCCGTCGGCTCTTAAAAGAGTCTTGGGCGGCGTCTCTTTTTCTTCCAACCGGTGACACCAGCTCCGCTGAGGCCACCAACCCTGGAAGTAGGCCTGCGGCCGATAGGGGACCTCTAGGCACCGGTGGCCTCAACGAGTTTATGTTAACGGCGTCTTGATTACTGATGTCTTTGTTCTTCACATCCAGCGACAAAAAAACAGCTGAAGTACCAATGCCAGGCAAGCTCACTGCGGACACCAGGAGCCCGCAGGCACCGGCGCTTCAACGTAGCTAGTTGCTGGACTCTTCATGTCTTATGCAATCTACTACCGATGAACTTCTGAGCTCTGCAGGGATTGCTGCTTTCATATAGTTTGCATAAAGTCCTAATCCAATTCTGATTCCATTTTTCAATGCTTGCGATCACGTGTGGTTATAAGTCCCAATTAATTAATAGTATTAAAACTCTATTACCTCCTATCCAAGACACTGTATTTCCTGTCTATTGGCAGCCATGTCAGGTATATTGGGTAACAGTTAATTAAGATTTGGACACAGTTGTTGTTCTAATGTCTGCTCTGCCATCGACGGAAAATAATGGTCTCAATAAGCTAAAACAAGTATTTTTATCAGCTGTTGGCGGAGAGGGTTTTTTTATTGCCAACTAACTCGAGGAAACATTGAACGGCAATTTAAATTTCTCACAACAGATCCCTATATATTAAAATCTTAAACTTATTTAAGAATAAAAAGTGTTTTTCTGCAAACGTAGTCTATAAAGAAATATTCTTGCGTTAGAATGGTGCCAACTTTGTCCCAACCAATCAGATATTATTTTAACATTTGAAAGCTAAATCTGATTGGATTGAGCAAATTAGCACTATTTTTAAAGATAAGGGGGGCTCTGGGTAAATGCTCCTCCGGTGTTAATATACGGTTTGTGAATGTGGGTAATCCTGGTAAGGGATTTAGCCACTGCGGGATTTTAACGCCAGCAATAAGCGATATTTGCGTAACATACGCATCCAATGCTAATATGGAGACTTAAGTCACGCTAACTGGCAGAGAAACCGGTTAGCGCGACTTTAACTCCATATATTGCCCAGCGACTGTGGTTTAAATGAGGCCCAAGACTTTATTGATCTCCCTGCTAAATACAGGATTATCTCTTTACATTACATTCCCCTGAATGTTCCAAAAAAAATAATAAAGAGAAAACCCCCAAATACTGTAATCCTCAATATCTAATCCCCAATACTGTCATCCCAATACCATAATCCCAATATAGTCATCCCCAATATCCGCATCGCCAATCCGTAATCTCCAATATCATCATTCCGAATACCATAATCCCACATATTAACATCCCCAATACCGTCATCACCCAATCTATAACCCCAAATATAGGTCATCCCCAATATTTTAACCCCATATTGCATCCCCATATAAACATCCCATACCATAATCCCACAATATCGTAACCCCCAATACCATAATCCCCAATATAGTCATCCCCAATATTTAACCCCCAATATTGCCATCCCCAAATCAAACATCCCAATACCGATAATCCCCAAATCGTAACCCCCAATACCATAAATCCCCCAATATAGTCACCCCAATATTTTAACCCATATTGTCGATCCCCAATATCAAACATCCCAATATCGTAACCCCCAAACCATAATCCCCATATACATAACCCCCAAAACCATAATCACCCAATATCGGAACCCCAATACTGTAATCCCAACAATCATCCCTAAGCACCAAGACCTAAGCCCCAAACCATAATACCCAATACATATACCCAATACGTAATCCCAATATATATCCCGAATGTAATTCCCAATACCATAATACCCAATATCATAATCCCAATACTGTAATCCCCAATATCATCATCCCTAATACTGTAATACCAATACCATAATAACAATATATCACCCTAATACGGTAATCCCCAATATCATCATCCCTAAACTGTAATCCCCAATACCATAATACCCAATATCATCATCCCTAATATGTAATCCCCAATATCATCATCCTCCCCGATTTGTAATTCCCAATACCATAATACCCAAATAATAATCCCAATACTGTAATCAACAATACCATAATACCCAATTCATCATCCCTAATACTGTAATCCCCCAATTCCTCATCCCCGAGTATCATCATCTAATACTGTAATCCCCAATATCATATCCCCGATATTGATTTCCCAAGACCATAATACCCAATATCATCATCCGAAACGGTAATCCCATAGTCATCATCCAATACGGTAATCCCATACAAACTAATACCCACGAGCATCCAGCCCGAATGAACATAATCCCCAATGCATCAGCTCCCATATTGGTAAGTCCCATACCATAATACCCAATATCAATAACCCCAATAATGTATCCCCAATATAATCCCCCATATGTAATCCCCAATATCGTAGTCCCCATATCTCATACCCCCCAATACCGTATCCAAATCATCATCCCCAATAACCGTAATCCCCCAATACCGTAGTACCCCAATGCCGGTTTCTGGTGGCTATGCAAACTCTCTCAATATTTTTGAATCATGAGGACTTTTAAAGGTAAAACTCTTCCACTCATTAATGTAAATATTAATCAATACTTAGATAATAATCTCGTTCCAGATCACTTAAACCAAGTCAATAAGTGTCTGGAATTGAAATATTAAAAAGGTAATTAAAAAGACTCTAGGCTATATCTTAAGTAATAGTCACTATTAATGATATGGTTCTTCCAGTCACTAGGGTCCTGTAATTATCATAATTGTGATTGACTTGAACGGCCAATATTGTCATATCTACTAGCAGGAACACTAGTCAACGATAGGAGCCTAGAATGAACATGCCTTTGCAAATCTGAAACCTTGGCACCTCCCCCCCCCATAAGGTTGGGAAAAAGTGAGGAAGCAAAGAAAAAGGGCAGTGGGCCGTTTCTAGCGCTAGGACCACTTAGGTAAAGGGCAGGGACGGCCAGTGTTCTCCCTAGCATTCCCTGTCACTTTACTTGCTTGTAGATTCTGCTCTCTTGTTCTGCTGCCGTAAATTTGTAAACATATATCTAGTACAGAGCTGAACTCCGCCTCCCTCTACTTGGATACAATGTTACAAATGAAATGAAGTGAAGGAGGAGGGGAGGATGAGATCAGCTATAGGACTGAGGAGAACGTTCTAAAATACCAGGTAAAAGCTGCTGCAGACTTTATAACAGGGACCCTGTGACTAGCAGCATGAGATCCTATCCCTGTCTCTTTCTTCCTTCCACCCAACCCCAATTAGAACTTAGAGTAGGTGAGGAGTGAACCACAATGGAGAGGAGACATGGAAAGCGTACATAAGTATATCGGTCAAGCTGGTACATACTGGTATATCATGTCAAGCAGGTACATACTGTATATCATGTCAATGCTGGTACAACTGGATATCTAGTCAATGCTGGTACACACTGTATTAATGTCAATGCTGGTACATACTGTATATGATGTCACATGCAGGTACATACTGTAATCGTGTCAATGCAGGTACATACTGTATATCTGTCAAGCTGGTATACTGTATATTCATGTCAATGCGGTACATACTGTATACATGTCAATTGTGGTACATACTGTATAGATGTCAATGCAGGTACATAGTGATATCGTGTCAATGCGGTACTGCTGTATATCCTGTCAATGTGGTAAACAATGATACGTGTCATGTGGACAACTGTATATCATGTCAATGCAGGTACATATGGATTATCATGTAATGCGTACTTTACTGTATATCTGTCAATGCTGGTACATACGTTATAGTCAATGATGGGCATTACTGTATATGTCAATGCGGTACATACTGTATATCGTGTCAATGCTTGGTACATACTTGTGTTTATGGTCAATCGTACATATGATATCATGTCAATGCTGGTAATACTGTATATCATGTCAAGTGGTACATAGTATATCGTTGTCAATGTGCTGTACATACTGTATATCGTGTCAATGCTGGTACATACTGTTATCGTGTCAATGCAGGTAATACTGTATATCATGTCAATGATCTTGGTACATACTGTATATCATGTCAATGCAGGTACATACCGTATCATGTCTAATGCTGGTATCTACTGTATACATGTCAATACTGGTACATACTGATATCATGTCAATGCTTGGTACATACGTTATATGTTGTCAAGATGGTACATACTGTATATCATGTCAATGCTGTGGTACATTACCGTATATCGTGTCAATGCTGGTGCATACTGTATATCATGTCCTGTGGGTACATACTGTATATCATGTCAATGCTGGTACATACTGATTATCATGTCAATGCGTACATAGTGTATATCCGTGTCACATTGTGGTCTATACTGTATATCATCATGTCAATGCAGGTACATATGTAATCGTGTCAATGCTGGTATACTGTATATCTGTAATGCAGGTACATACTGTATCTGTGTCCAATGCTGGATACATACGTATAGTCAATGCAGGTACTATTATATCATGTCAATGCTGGTACATACTGTATATCGTTGTATGCTGGTACATACTGTATATCATGTCAATGCATGTACATACTGTTAACGTGTATGCAGGTATATACTGTATATCTGGTCAATGATGGTACATACTGTTATATATTCAGTCCATGCTGGTACATACCGTATATCGTGTCAATGCAGGTACATACTGTATATCATGTCAATGTTGGAACTGAAAATACTCAATACCCGGGAAAGCACTGGCACTGAAAGGGTTAAAGGTAATACCTGTTGGCCACTGAAGTGTTTATGTCAATACTCTGAGAAAGTGCTGGCACTGAAGCGGTTTATGGCAATACTCTGGGAAAATGCTGACACTGAAAGATAATAGGAAGTCTGTGGCACTGAAGGGTTAATGAAAAATCTGGGAAAATGCTGGCACTGAAAGTATTGAAAGGCAAGTCTGTTGGCACTGCAGATGTTCCCTGTTCTGCCCCACCTGGCTACTTTTCCATGACACCTGGCCGGAAAAAAATTCTGGGGAGAAAACTGGTTGTCACCATACCACACATCCAATGAAACTTCTGAAATCCTGCCCTTTCAAAGTACTTATTGGTGGCCAGTGAAGCTTCAAACAAACAAAACAACATACGTATACACACAGCCTGCCCACCTGCATTGGTCACTAGATGGCGCGTCTCTCTTTTTTACACCACCTATAAATAGCATTTTACATTGAGCATTTTTGAGTGTTGATGAAGGTGCCACATAGCACTGAAATTGTTACAACACTTTGTGTTGAATAAAACGTTTGTTTGTTCACCTTTTAAGACTGGTGTGCGCTACTCTTTATGGATATCCTGGATTCTTAGGACACCTGGCGTGACTCTGTGGGAGCACCCAGCACTAATTCATCTATTATATGGTGGTGCGGGAGCTCTTACATTTTCAAAATGACTTGAGGTAAATTTTAGGAAATTGTTCTCTCTGAGGAAGTTTTGCAATTTGATTTCCATTGTTTATTTGCATAGTTTTGAAGATATTTTACATTTTGTGTGTGATATAGTAGCACATCACCAGGTCCCCTGCACTTCCTGCTTCCTGCTCTGAAACCATGTCAGTCAATCTGCCCAGTGTCTCCTCCTCCCTTTGAGTCCCCCGGTCCCTCCCACTCAGGACTCCATGGGTCCCAGTTGCAGGCCCCCATTGGCCCATTCTCTCTACAAACCATGTGGGCTGCCCACCGTGGGGGCCTAAGCCCACCACCCACAAGAGTAAAGTCCTAAGGTTGCCTAAGTCCCACCCACTCATGGTCACCTAAGCCTGGCCACCAACAGGTCAGTAATAGCCCCCCCACTCGTGGGTGCAGATAAGCCCCCGCCCACTCATGGGTTGATGTGGTACACTCAGACACCCCCCTACAGAAACCACTGTGGAAACACAGCATTTTCAGCAGAGTGAGACTCTGTTTTTACACAGTGAGGAGGAGAAGGGCTTAAGATTCCCTTACCTCTCGTGTCAGGACTCACACACAGAGAGTGTAGCGGGCTTCCTGTCTCCTCAACACGCATGAGGGAGTCTGACGGCTTGTGCTCGCCGACAGACAAGCACTGTGCAGGAGACGCAGGAATGTCCGACGTCAGCTCCTACCACCCTTACTCTCTTTCTGGTCCGATCATTTCTTTATATCTGGGTCGTGGAAGTAAGATGTGGTTGATGGCTCGTGGGTTTGGGAGACACACGTGTCCCCTTTAAATTATTTTCTGATTAAATCCAATTTAAAGAGTGACGTACATCATGTGATGCTACTGGTCCAAATAAAGGATCACAATAGAATGTTTGATGTTATTTATACATAGAAACTGTCTCAGTGTGATAAAACCAAATGCTTACTTTAGGAAGGATCTTATTATCGTCCATACCATTGGAACTGTATTGCAGTTGTTGTTGTAGCTTAGTACAGCATATGGTCACATCATGGCAAAACGAAAGTAAGCTTTTAATATCGAGTGTAGATGTTTATAAAAAACAAGGAGGAAAGGAATTCTGGTAATCTAATTCTGTAGGTTGCAGAGTAAACAACACCTTCTAGTGATGTGAACCCTTACGGCTATAAATAACATAGATATCCTGCCGACTGTGGTTTCTGATACAATCGCGCAAGCAAACTCCCTAGTAATTCCCGTAGACACAGCAGATGATGTATTGCTGGGGGATCATGTACCTGTTATGTCATCCGTATCAATTGCAATAAGCCTTTTGTGTGAGAGCAGTGCTGTCATCTTCTTTTGACACGCTGGTAAAGGCAGAGAAATTGTTAAAAACTAAGGGGAAAAAGCAAACAAAAAAATCTACAATAGAACTATTCTAGACTGAATAAAGTTTTATTTAAACAAAAACCAAGTTAAAATGTATCATGACGTGAAGAAAACCATTAACCTTATTAAATGGCTGGCCCTAAGGAAACAACACACGGAAAGAAGCCATGCGCTTCCAGGTTAGTCAAATAAAAGTTTTTTATTGTTTAAAATGGTGACTTATTTTTGCTCAAACCAATCAGATGCTTAGCTTCCTCAATGTTAATAGATCTGATTGGTTGGGGCCAAATAAGCACCATTTGTAAACGATAACAAGGGATGATTCAATTAAAAGTCTTATCGTTTTTAAAATGGTTGCTAATTTTGCCCCAACAATCAGAGATCTTATTAACATTGAAAGATAAAACCATCTGATTGTTGGGGCACAATAGCACCTCATTTAAAATAGAAGAACTTTAACTGAAAACTCTGAAGAACTTTTAATTGAATCTCCCGCTGCAACAGATAGGACACATTGGTTACTTGGTTTGATGTGATGTACGGGGACAGTCAACAAAAGGAAAACTATATATATTTTTATTTGTCCAGACGAATGTTTAGAATCTGTAAAAAAAGTTATCATAGGCTTGCAAACTACGTACGTTTGCAAGCCCAAAAAAAGAAGTCCACATATTTTTCTCTGTTCCACGACTTTTATTCTTCTGTACTTACTATACTGTAGTTTGTCTTATCACTTTTTAGTAGATTAACCTTTTCTTATGGTTTGTCTGTTCCAAGTTTAATTACAAATGGTGCTATTGCGAGGCAATTAGAGCCATTATCCCAGTAATGAACGACCTCCTGGGGGGGCTAATTTGTACAGAACTACGTCACAGAGACGCCACTCTCACCTTTACCATACATATGTTTTATATACGGCGGGAGGAACCAAGAGAAATTACGTTATACTGTTTCTCTGTTGTGTGTTTTGTTAGACAGATTGATTCGTACTCTCTTATATATGTATTTGGGTGTGCGTAAGAGTTAATATCCTTATTGTTGCTGCAATGTTTTAGTTGATTCATACGGAACCGACGACGAACATAAGCCAAAATGTAAACAAGATATACCAATATTGTTGTAGGATAACATTAAAAGAGCACCCAACACCACATTATTGTTTCATTTTTCCAGATTTTTTCCAAAGCGTTTTCTCAAAAAAAAGACGTTCTCCTCACACTGTAAACTCCAACCTCTCTGATTTTTATCCTCAAATATTCTGTGTACTTCTAGAATGAGAACGAGGACCTGTACCTACGTGAAAATTCCTTTTTCTTTGTTTCCTAGAGAAAATGTGAATCTAACGCAAAATGTACATTGGCGGACCCAGGTTCTAATTAATCGCTAGAAAGAAGGAAGAATGTAATAGAGATTAGCGCACCTTAGAACTTTTGTTTTCTTTCGTTTATTATTTTAACCATCTGCCATATCTCTAGTCATAAAAAAAAAAAAAAATGTTGGCCATGAATTACTTTTTTTTTTCTCTTAAAAAAATGCCAAATGTACTTTATTTTCTTAATAAGCCAGTGAAGGTAGTTCGGATCAATTTGTTCCCTCTAACGTATTATCCTGTAACTCTTTCTCACTAATGTTGCACAACAAAACTTTTCCACATTCTGTTAACAATTATAGACTGTTGGTTTTGGAATTTAATGCTTACTAACTGTTACTTCTCATGTTACTACAGTGATGGCCTAGAAATTAAGCATTTGGGGAAATCTACACATGGTTTTTTCAGCAGTGGTTTAAGAAAGATGAATGGTAAATGTTGAATGTAATGGGGAAGCACATGTACGATGTATTGGCGACACTATGACATCATGTGCCCGACCATGTGATTCCATAATCCTATAAAAATGTTGCCAATTAGGCTTCATCATCCTGCTGATAGAGAGAGAGAGAGAGAGGAGCGAGAGAGAGAGAGAGGCATGCATCCAGCTAAGATTATCATCCAAGGTACTGTTCACTCAGGTTACCCTTAATTTATTGTTGGTAGGGATATAATCTCATGGGGACCTGTAATGTATATAATCCTAAGCAATATAAATCATGTATTTATTCTTTAGTTGCTGTGCTTTTTCTATTGTATTTCGTACCAGTCAATGTCTGAGTGGGTTCGATTGGCCCAATGTGGCCTCAAAATCAGTGAGCAGGTTCAGTGATCAGATGTTTGAAAACACTTCTCAACTTCTCACCATTTCTGGCAGTTCTTTGGCAACTTGGAGATGGTGGCAGTGTCAGTTTCCATACATCATGCTGGCCGGTCGATGCATTGACATTCCAGATGTAAGACCATAAGATGATCAAGATCAAACAACCACTTGTCCTCCCTGGACACATTAAGCGGTTATATATTTTTTATGGAACTGAGTAAATGGTTGTGGTTTGAAACATGGCGACTTCATGTTATCATACAAGAGGAATTTCAGGATTTTTAAAGAAAAACGAACAAGGAATCACTGTTCCCATGGTTTTAGACGGTGCCTTAAGGATACCTTTAACTCCTGTCTTTATAGTTCATCTTTACCCACACGTAAATTATTAAAGAGAATGCGCTTTTCCTGGTTAACGAACCTTTTCAGTCATAGGAATGAAATAGGAGAGATTTGATTGGGTACTTTTTTTTTTACAAATTGGACGATTGGGTGGACACAGGGGACCCACCCACCCGAAACATATGTAAACCAAAAACACTGCTTTGGTTTTAATTTCAGCTGTTTGTTTGTTCTTTAAGCAACAACTCCATTGTAAAAATTAACTATTAAAAAAATCAAAAAGATGCGGGCAGGAGGTAAGGATTGATCAATTTCACTACCTCGATATAATTTTGTTGAGGAAGTACAGCAGAACGGTGGATTATGCCAGGTTAGTGTCCTGGAACCTTCCTGTGTTAAGATAGTGCTGCAGCACTAAAGAAGCTGCAGAAGAGTGCATTCTTCTTTCTGTGCTGGCCATCCTCATAGAAACCAACATTGGGAGGGAGGAGTATTAATCCTATCTCCTGCCGCAGCTTGTTCTTAATAAACATTCAGAAAGTTTACTCATCCGACAACTTATCTACACACAAACCCCTCCCTGTTGATTACAAACCTTTTATACCCCTATGAACACTCATGCTGTCCCATAATAATTAAGTTTATTGTGTCCCCTTAATTTTGCGCCCAAATGTTCATGCCCACACTATAACTCCCTACCAGGCGTGATTGCGCACCGAGCAATGACCCCCGACCGCTACCCGGGACTAACGGACCATTACGGGTGAGAATCTTTCGTGTGCATGCGTTCGGTTGGGGGTCGTTTCTTGAATCTGTCCCGGAGGCTTGGACGAAAAGACCCCTACCGAACACATACATATGGGAATGATTCTACGCAAACGGACGTTCGTCGCGGGTATCGGTCTCTTGTGGGTGACTGCGGGGTTGTGGCTTGGCCACCATCTTCGTGCGTACAAACCTGTACTACCTCTCAGCTCCTCTGTTTAAAAAACTGTTTGTTTATTAACTACCCCCCCAGATCTATTAAGCCCAGTTGTAATTTACAGAACACTCATCCCAACATAATCCACGGCAGGTATGTAAAATTTTTGTTCTACATAAACGGACACCCTCTACATATTAAATAGTACAAGTAACTCGAAAGTGAAACTCTTAACACTTCACTAGTAATCCATAAATCAACCACCTCTCATTTTAACACTCGTAGGTGCTGACTTAAAGGTTTTTGATGTCAAGCAATGCACCAGAAAGAAACTCTTCAAACGTCCACTAGTGACCATAAAAAAAAAAAACAATCTTTAGAATAATTTGTTATCGTTATCACATTCTGGGACCTATTAAAGTAAAATGTTCACCAACCAACCAAATCGGAGGCCCTTTAACTTGACTCTATTGCATTATTTGGGGGCTTTTGGGCTGAAAAATTAGGATGAGGGGCCAAAGACGTTATGGTCAATCGCGGTCATGCGATTGGTTTTGGCATTTATTTTTTTTTCCCCCACTGGCTAAAAAAAAAAAAAATTTAAAAAGTTGTTTTTTTTTAAAACTTTTTTAAAGTTTTTTTTCCAACTGGGCATATCATACAAGGCACAACATGATTTTTACGATCCATGTATCTTAACCCCCCCGTTGTAGCGTCTATAAACCATCACTTTAAAAAACCATTAAGTAGAGAACATTTGCTAAACTAGTGGATATTCCGGACGTTGTTTTGAAGGAACTTGGGTTAAAGCTTCAGTTTCTCTGGTTGTGCACTTTATTGTAAATGTGCCAGTGATCGAAATCGCAAAAACATGCCAACAAATGGAATTAATTCCCAGTGTTTAATGGGCCTGGGACTTTACTCGTTTGATTAAGGAAATACTTTCTAGAGCTAGAAAACCTAACCTGTTCTTTGTTCTTGTGCTTCATACAAACCAATCAAATCTTATCGCATGTTTATATGCAGAGAAAGAGTAGGCTCCATCTATAAGAAGTTATTGAGTAAAACAGATAGATAAAACCATGGGGTAATATTGGTTAGTTGGTATTAGACTTTAATGACACTAATTCTTTTGGTTTTCATGGAACTAAACTTTGTATTTGCCACCTTTGTTGTTTTGTTTTTTCCAACGAAGTAAATAAATAGCCTGTCGCTCAAAGACAAGGTGTCCTTTAAAGACTTGGTGTAGCGGGGCATTTGGCATCCTGACCCTGTAAAGCGAATGGAATAAATGGTGATGCTCAATGGCCAGTATCGCAGAACTTTTTATACATCTTTATTAGTTCCGCCAAGGACGGTATGTAACGTTCTTATTATTATATCCTTATGGCGTGTGAATTTAGATCTTAAAGCTTAGGTTGTGACACACTGGTATTATTGTAGCCTTGGAGGAAAGGGGACGGAAATTGGTGCTCTCTATATGATGAACTGGGGCATAGTGAGAGACAATTGATATTTCAGGGTCTTCAGGTATAATGTCTGTAAAATACAGTTATGTTCATTTGGAAGCTGCAGCTTTATAAATACCGTTGCCATATTTTTTTTTACTATGTCCCTCCAGAGCCTAGCTTTTGTGCATTGGAAGTTGCTGACATATTGTTACTAGGTGCTGAATGTTAAGCCCCGCCCCTCTGGAGATTTCCTCTGCTTCTCCTGCTTGAGCCTCAACAGTAATGCCTGTGAGTTCCGTTGTGCATCCCTGCTAGCCTCAAACAAGTAATGCCTGTGAGTTCATGCACATCTCCTGCTTGAGCATCAACAGTATGCCTGTGAGTTCCGTGCACTTTCATGCTTAGCCTCCAAACTGCTAATGCGGTGAGTTCACAGTGGCATATCCTGCTTGCGCTCAACCAGTAATGCCTGTGATGTTCATGCATCTCCTGCTGAGCCTCAAAACAGTTAATAGCCTGTGAGTGCCATGCACCTCCTGCTTGAGCCTCAAAAGGTACTGCCCTGTCGAGTCGTTGCACTACCTGCTTGAGCCTCAAACAGTTAATGCCTGTGAGTTCAGTGCACCTCTGCTGAGCCTCAACAGTAATGTCTGGTGGTTCTCATGCAATCTCCGGAGTGCGCCGCAAAACAGTAATGCTGTGCGTTCCGTTGCACTCTCCTGCTTGGACTCAAACACGTAATGACTGTGTGTTTCCAGGAATTCTCATGCTTGAGCCCCCTCAAACAGTAATTGCTGTGAGTTCCGTGCACTCTCTGCTTGAGCCTCAAACAGTAAGCGGTGAGTTCCGGCCCTTCCGGAGGAGGCTCCAAACAGTAATGCCTTTGTGAGTTCCGTGCACTCTCCTGCTTGAGCCTCAAACAGTTAAATGCCTGTTGAGTTACGGCACTCTCCTGCATGAGTAACGGGGTTATGCCTGTCCTGTGAGTTCGTGCACTCTCGGCTTGAGCCTCAAAAAGAATGCCTCGTGAGTTCCGTTGTACTCCTCCTGCCTGAGCCTCAAACATTATGCCTTAGTGAGTTCGTGCATGCACTATCCTGTGGAGCTCAAATAATGCCTGTGAGTTCCATGCACTCTCCGCCTTGAGCTCAAAAACATAATGCCGTGGGTTCCGTGCCTCTCCTGCTGTGGAGCCTAACAGTAATGCCTGTGAGTTCCGTGCACTCTATGCTTGAGCCTCAAACAGTAATGCCTGTGAGTTTCCGTGCACTCCTGACTTGAAGCCTTCAAACAGTAATGCATAGTGGTGAGTACGTTGCACTCTTCCTGCGAGCCTCAAACAGTAATGGATGTGAGTTCAAGGCACTCTCATGCTTGAGCCCGCAAAACAGTAATGCCTGTGAGTTCAATGCCACTCATGCTTGGCTCAAACGTAATGACTTGTGAGTTTCCTGAACTCTACTAATTTGAGCCTCAAACAGTAATGCATGTGTGAGTTCTTTGCACTCTCCTGCCTGGAGCTCAAACAGTAATGGCTGTGAGTTCCGTTGCATATCACTGAATGAGCTCAAAACGGCTTTTTTTAATGCTTGAGGTCCGTGCACTCTCCTGATTGAGCCTCAAACATAATTGACGTGGTCCATGCACTCTCCTTGCGTGAGCCTCCAAACCGTAATGCCTGTGAGTTCGTGCACTCGTCCTGCTGGCCTCAAACAGTATTCGTAATGCCTGTTGTGGTAGTGCCGTGCACTCTCCTGCCTTGAGCCTCAAACCGTAATTGCTGTGAGTTCAATGCACTCATCCTGCCTGAGTCCTCAAACAGAATGCCTGTGAGTTCCATGCACTCTCCTGCCTGCAGCCTAAACAGTAATGCCTGTGAGTTCCGTGCACCTCTCCTGCTGGAGCCTCAAACAGTGAATGCCTGTGAGTTACGTGCCACTCTCTGCCTGAGCCCAAACAGTAATGCCTGTGAGTTCTGCACTCTCCGGCTTGAGATCAAACAGTAAATGCCTGGTGAGTTCCGTGCACTCTCCGGTGAGCCTCAACCAGTTAATGCCTGCCTGTGAGTTCCGTCACTCTCAGGCTGAGACTCAACAGTAAATGCCTGTGAGTTCCGTGACAACTTCTCTGAGTGAGCTCTACAAACAGTAATGGCCTGGGTTCCGTTGGTGCACTCTCCTGCTTGAGATCAAACAGTAAGGCATGTGAGTTCCGTGCACTCTCCTGCTTGAGCTCAAACAAGTATGCTGGAGTTCCGTGCACTCTCCTGCTGAGCCTTCAAACAGTACGCCTGTGAGTTCCGTTGCACTCTCTTGCTGAGCCTCTCAAACATTTAATACATGTGAGTCCTGCAATCTCCTGATTGAGCATAAAAACAGTAATGAATGTGGAGTCCCGTGCAATCTCCTGCTTGAGATCAAAACAGTAATGAAAGTGTGAGTTCCGTCCTCTCCTGATGAGCCTCAAAAATGGAAGTAATGCATGTGAGTTCCGTGCACTTCCTGCTTGAGCCTCAAACAGTTAAATGCCTGTGAGTTACCGTGCACTATCCTGCTTGAGCCCTCAAAAGTAATGCCTAGGGTGGAGTTCCGTGCACTCTCATGATTAGCATCTACAGTAATGCTGTGAGTTACGTTGCCTCTCCTGCTTGAGCCTCAAACCAGTAATGCCTGTGATTCCTGCACTCTCCTGCTCTGATGCCTCAAAACAGGTAACAGGCCTGTGAGTTCCGTGCCCACCTCTCATGCTTGAGCCCAAAACAGTCAATGTTGCCTGTGAGTTCACGTGCAATCTCATGCTTGAGCCTCTCATACCAGTAATGCCTGTGATAGTTCCGTTTGCACTCTCGCTTGAGCCCAAACAGTAAATGCCTGGAGTTCCGTGTGCACTCTCCTGCTTGAGCCTCAAACAGTAATGCCTGTGAGTTCCGTGCACTCTCCTGCTTGAGCCTCAAACAGTAATGCCTGTGAGTTCCGTGCACATGCACGTGCATGGAACTCACAAGCATTACTGTTTGAGGCTCAAGCAGGAGAAAGCTTAGGAAATCTCAGAGGGGCGGGGCTTAACATTCAGCAAACAAGTATGAAGATGTCAGCAACTTCCAAGGCACAAAGCTAGGCTCTGGAGGGTCATAGGTAAGAAAAAAATATGGCAACGGTATTTTTAAAGCTGCAGCTATTACCTCCCTCTATGTATATTTGTATTTAAACATTTTCTTTATAAAAATATTTTGCCCGCTAGTACATGTTCCCCTTTCCCAGCTTCCTATGAAATGAATATACTTTAGTTATGGGTAATAGCCTTTGTTATAAAGCATCTTAATTGGGAAGTTTTGCTTCCTATTGACTTTAATACATTTAGCATTTAGGGTTTCGTCCATCTCTGCTTCTGAATAAAATATCTTCCATTCTTAGAACTGTCACAATGAATTGTAATTAAAACAGTCGTATCCTTGAACTTCTTTCCTGGGCCTGCATGTCATGTGATAATCCCCTTTCCTGAATACCAGCGCAGAATAACAAAACACGTCACGCTGGGCCAGCCGTACAGACCTGGGTTTTTAGCTTGGAGCCAGAAGTAAACAGGATTAGCTTCTGTTTGGGAAAGTTTGCAGTTGGTCTTTCTCTATTAGTCCAATGCTTGTAATTGAGCCAATGCACAAACATGAGAAGGATTCTAGGCAGTGGGGAACAAAGTAATTGTATGTACCAGACATGTAACTTATTAGACAAACAACTACAGTATCTCCAGTTTACGTATAAGTTGCAGACATTTTTTGGTGTTTAGTTTTTCAAAACATTAGGTTACACCCCCCCCCCCCTAAAATCTCTATGTATTTATTTTTCCAAATGATTTAATTCAATTTGTTTTGGTTGTTGATGTCAGGTGCATGTAGAGTGGGTGGGAATAGGCTTAGCTTTCTTTCCAATTCTCCTTAGTGCATGGACGGCTTGATTTAAGTCAATGTTGGGTAATGTCAGAAAAGGTCCGGGAATTGTGTAACTACACAGGATGTTAGTACATTGTGTAGTGAATGCAGGTGGCAACTTTTATATTCCAGTCATTATAGTAGCTATTGGAGGATAAACATTACCCTCTTACTAAAAACCTTCTTGTTAATTAAGGAGATGTTAACAAGTTTGTATCATTACAGGTATCAAAAAATAATCTATAAACATTTGGAATATATAACAGGAAGCAGCAGGTAGCAAGAAATATATGTCAGGGAGAAGGGAGTAGCTAGGTATATATGTCAAGGGAAAGGTAGTAGCTAGGAATAAATGCCATGGAGAAGGGAGTAGTTAGGAATTAATGCCATTGAGAAGGGAGTAGTTAGGAATATATATCAAGGAGAAGGGAGTAGTTAGCAATATATATCCAGTAGAAGGGAGTATTTAGGAAAATATATCAAGGAGAAGGGAGTAGTTAGGAATATATATCAAGGAGAAGGGAGTAGTTAGGAATATATATCAAGGAGAAGGGAGTAGCTAGGAATATATATCAAGGAGAAGGGAGTAGTTAGGAATATATATCAAGGAGAAGGGAGTAGCTAGGAATATATATCAAGGAGAAGGGAGTAGTTAAGTCCCCCCCACCGTCCACCACCACAAGTCGTATATTAATGGAGCAGTCACCCCAGTCACCCTCCCACCAAGTGTATATAATGGCAGCAGTCCCCCCAGTCCCCACCCCCCAAAGTGTATATAATGGCAGTACCCCATCACCCGCCAGTCCCACCCCCCAGAGTTTATAATGGCAGCAGCACCCCCCACGTCCACACCCCACCAGCCCAAGCTGTATTATAATGGCCCGACGCTCCCCCCCCCCAGTCCCCCCCCCCCCCAAGTGGTATATAATGACAGCAGTCACCCCAGTCACCCCGCCACCCAAGTGTATATAATGGCAGCAGTCCCCCCAGTCCCCCACCCCCCCCCAATTGTATATAATGGCGACGTCCCAAGTCACCCTCCCACCCCAAGTTAATCTATGGCAGCAGTCACCCCGCTTCACCCACCCCCAAGTGTATATAATCGGCAGCAGCCCCAGTTCCCCCCAGGTAAACACAGTCACCCCCTACCCACCCCAACTGCTATAAATGGTCGCAAGCACTCCCCCCGTCCCCACCCCCCCAAGTGACTATAATGGGAAGTCCCCCCCCAAGTCCCCCACCCCCCAAGGTTATGCAGCATTCCCACCCAATGTAATGGGCAGCATCCCCGTCTCCCTAATGTATCTCAGCAAGCGTACCCCAGTCACCCTTCCCCCAGTATCTAATTCCAGTCCCCCCCAAGTATATAATGGCAGCGGCCCCCCCAGTCCCCCACCCCCAAGTGTATATAATGGCAGCAGTCCCCAGCACCTCCACCATTATACAGCAGTCCCCGATCCCCCACCCAAGTTGTCATAAATGCAGGCAGTCATACCCCCCTTCCCCACCCCCCAAGTGTATATGGCAGCAGTCACCCCAGTCACCCACCCCCCAAGTGTATATAATGGCAGCAGTCCCCCCCATCCCCAGCCCATGTATATAATGGGAGGAAGATCCCCATGTATAAGCGGCATCCAGTACCCACCCCCGCAAGTCATATCAGCAGTCCCAGTCACCTCCCACCAAGTTTATAATGGCAGCAGTCACCCCCAGTCCCCCCTCAAGTGTAATAATGGCATGCAGCCCCCCCAACCCGCCCCCACCCCCAAAGTGTATATAATGGCAGCAGTCACCCCCCAGTCACCCACCCCCAAGTGTATATAATGGCAGCAGTCACCCCCCCGTCCCCCACCTCCCCAATGTATATAATGGCAGCAGTCACCCCCAGTCCCTCACCCCCCCCAAGTGTATATATGGCAGCAGTCCCCCCCAGTCCCCCACCCCCAAGTGAGTTATAATGGCGCAGTCGCCCCCCAGTCCCCCACCCCCAAGTTATATAATGGCAGCATCCCCCCACCACCCCTCCCAAGTGTAAGCCGTCCCTACCCATCCACCTGTTATAGTGCAATTGCAGCACCCCAATCCCCCACATTTAGATAATGCGAGCCCACCCCCCCAGTATAAGAAGTCCCAGTCACAGGATATATGGCCGTCACCCACCTCCCCATTAATTGGCATCAGCCCCATTCCCACCCCCTTATGCGCAGTCCCGTGGGTCCCCCCCTGTCAATATCTCACGCCGACCCCCCCCAATGTATAATGGCTACAGTCACCTCCACCCGTGTTAAATGGCAGCAGCACAGTCCCACCCAATGTATACGGCCTCGCCGTCCCACCAAGTGTTATGGAGCATGCCCATCTGCAAAGTTACGCCCTACTGCATCATGTACATTGCTGCCGGTTGCCCCATCCACCTGCCAAAGACTCTAAGGTTGATCCTCGCCTTCGTCGGTCTCGCGGTTACGAAGCCGGGATCAGGCAGTCAGATGGCGCCGGGTAGCATAAGACGCGGTGGCGCGAAGACGCATTGCGAAGCCTGTATAGATAGAAGTTTTCTATTTAAAAAAAGGGGATTTCTAACCTGGCGGCTTGTAGAGTGGCAGGGGAAGAGTTACAGTTATATCATTAGGATTTTTAAGCTAGATGAAGGGCAGCAATAGAGGATTCGGGCGGTGGGAGGGTAGGTGGGAAAGGGGCGATCCGTCATGACACTGTCCTCTCAGGCAAGGAGGGGAGAAACCTTTTTTCATCGGACGACACCATCCTCTGTCAGTTCCTGTGACTTTGGACAAGCACTGCAGGAGAACTATAACGGAGGGTGAGCATGGGTATAACCGTATATAAGGTATAAATAGCTCAACAAACTAGAAGGTGGTGCGGGTGCTGCACAGGACCCATATCCCCACGGTTTTGGTTAAAGTATACAATTTCAAGCCGATGGTTAGTGCACTCCATAGTCTCACTGCACGCGTCTCAAGACACAACACACAGAGGTGACATCTTGTATTAATAAGAATACCCCCAGTTGGTAATGTTGGTCCCCCATTGCTTGTGTTGTATTTTTTATCCAGAGTGCACCTCTGTGCATCCTTGGACTGTTGCAGTTTTACTCTGGGTGGCTTACACCTTTTTTGTCTTGAATTGGAGGTGTTACTACACATTGAATAGAATATCTCGCTCTGCGAACAATATAGTGAGCACGTTCTGTTTGTCAGGTCACCAGAAGTGCAGCGCCAGCCCCTTGTCACCTCATTGGTGCCAGCGTAGCTGGGGTGGAGCCCATGGCTGTGACTAAGTGTGGGCACATGGTGGTTGTTGGCAAGCATGGGTGGCTTGTGGCTAGATTTTGATACCTTGCAGCGTCTGAAGTTCTGAGTTCCATTCCACCCGGTGTACACATCTGCAGAGAATTCTGTGTATGTTTCCCCGTGCTTGCGTGGGTTCACTGGCACCTCCGGTTTTCCCCCCCATCAGAAAGACATATGGATAGGTTGTAGGTGTCAATAAATGTGCTTTAGAATGGTAAGCTCTTGCGGACGGGGCGATGTTGGGAATTGTATAACATGATTTAAAAGCCGCTAGGAAAGATGTTGGCGCTATATAAATCCCCAATAATGATAATAATAAATCATTTCCTAATGTTAAAGCTGACCAAAAAATGGCTGGGCGGTTAGTATGAATTTCAATTACTTGAAGGAAATATAAACAGGGACATTCAATAAGTCACAGTGAAGCAGAAAAACAGGACTTTAAATGGCAATGGGAAATCTGGATAGACTGAGCTAGAACATGATGTGGAGTTCCTGTCAAGGTAGGAGGGTGTGTCCCCTTTTAATAGAGGACTTGTATATTAGAGACCACAGTCCTGTAACTGCTCACTCTGGTCTCTTGTTTCGCCCTGGTAGTTAGTTTTTTGCTTAGGCTGTTGTTTTCGGGTGTGATCCTGGACCTGTTCCCTTTAGCGATGCCATACACAGGAGTTTCAATGAAAAGTGACCCGTTATACAGTATAAAACCAGCCTTCATAAAGGCCTGGTAGGAATTTGCATATAATGAACAAATGTGTTGGTAGTTAAATGTTCTGCTCGTTCTAATCGTCTCACTTGCATTTGCATAAACAAAGTGACATTGTGCAATCACACATTGACAGCTCCAAGCTTACTACAGCTTCTTTGCCTGGCTCGATCAGTGAGGCGATGTTGCTTTGTAAAAGAAAATAATTGAATTTGGGTCAAAATCCTGTATTTGATCTTCTTCCGTCCTTTGATCTGTCTATGATGCCTACCTCATATTCGATCCACGATTCGTCACATGTTGTTGTCAACTCCTCTTGCAATTTCTTCTTATATCCCTCGATCTTCACCATATCTCTCCTTTCCAGCCTCCATACTGTGCTCTGATTCTTTGCTTTGTGGGGTGGTTTAATTCCGAGAGATTTTCTTTTTTTTTCAATATTTCATTAGCTCGTCCTTCTAAACGGTCTATTGCCATACCAAATCTCTCATTTTTTTTTTTTCAGTCTCTGTGAATTTAATTAGACCTTTCGACCCCCTTTGCGTCTCGCTGCGTAAGAAATGTCCTCTGCCACTCACGTCAACGTGTTTTTACTCTTCTTTCATCAAGGTCAAACGACTAGAATGAATATTCTATTTGCAGCCTTTTGTTTGGCAATGTAGCTAGATAGATTAGGAACGCCAGTGATATGCCTGATTCGGCGACGCATGTTCTGTGTTTATACAATATGGGGCGTCTGATTTACATGGCCTTTAGATATTAACGATCATGTTCCCTTTATTCACGGTCTTCTTTTACATTATTTAGGATATTTGAGGGATGTTTCCTGCATAAAGGGAGAATGTCAGCGCACCAGTCGTTTTACCATAAACATTATTCATGTCCTATTTAAAAGTGGCGCATAGAGTACCATCTTGGAATTTCATCTAGATTCGATGCAAATGAACCTAATATCTGCATGGTGATTGGCATAAAACCCAACCACTATGCCATTGCAGTTGGCCCATACTGTCAGAAATTCCATCTGATGGTATCAGCTCTTTACTACTTCAAGGGACAGGGAGTCTGGTTATGTCCCTAGTATGGGAACCCACCAACCAATCCCCATAACAGACTATGAGAACTCGTAGGGTAGTGAATACAGTTTCCTCTGGCATATTATATATTACACATGTTTACATCTACGGTCATCGCATAATGTAAACGTCCCCTACGATTAGAAACTAAACTGCAAACATACCACAGAATGTGGGGATCAGAATTTACAGAGTTATTTACAGACGGTGATTAACATGTGTACACCTGACAGCTGACATTATTAACTTATCCCCCTGCTGGATCATATAATTATATCAGGAGTATGGTGATAATCTTCCACAGGAGGTACTCCTGACTCCCGCCCCCCCCCCATCTGCTCGCAAGTATATGATAGCCATACACTTGTTACACATTAACAGCCAATTCAATATAATCACACGGGGCCTTCTACCGCTGACATTCCCCGCAATTTCCCCAGCCAGATATGATTAACCATTAATGCCAGATAAGCGTTAATGCTTTATTGGACAGACGGTTGTCCGGAATGTTGTGGTAACATCTTGCAGGTAATAGCTAGTGTAATGGGCACCTTAAACAGCTGCCCAGCTACTGCAAAGAAAGCGTCTGTATTGGGATTGTAAGATAATCCCATTTACAGCAATTGTTTAATGTGGCTTCACACATGATTTTAATAATGTGTTGCACATACTTTACGTTCAATAGCCTGCAGAAGAACGTTCTTGGGTCACATTGGCTTTACTAAGACTTTAGTTTCCACCAAGCACGTCTTCACCTTCTTTTCCCTTTCAATCAAATAAAGAGTTATAAGTCTTAGATGGTTGAGGTATTTGATTGATACTGAAAGAGTTTTTGAGAGGTGATCTTATCATTAGTAGAGTGAGGAAGTCTAAGCACTTCTCTGGGATATTGTTCAAACATGGAAGGAATACTTAGAAGCCCCTTAACCCAATGAACGTGCTGCAAAAAATAGTAGAGCTAGACTACAACCACCAAGTCTTTGAAGTGATTACTTTGAAGATTTCTTTTTGACAGTTTTTGCATTTAGAGCTCTCTATTCACAGTGTGTAGATTCAGAATGTGCTATTGGAAAGGGGGTGTTTGTTCTTTTCTGGCCGAAGCGGCGTAAATGGCAAATTTACATTTGGACTTTTTGTTAAAATAACACTTTATGATTGGGGAATAGAGATGTAATGTGGTTTCTTATAGACCCGTTTCGAATCGAATCTTAGGGTTTCGAAGTCTCCCAAGAAACTTCAGATCCCGCAAATTTCATGGAACCCAGATTTTTCGATTTGTTTAATCATCCATAAAGTAAACGATTCGATATTGAATCAAAGTAGACGATTTCAAAACATCAAAAAAAGGCGATTTTCGAAAATCAAAAGTAGAACGATTTTTCGAAAAAATCAAAAGTGGATTTTGAAATAGCGATTATCGAATCGATAGAAAGATTTCTGACTGGAAAGTAGAAGTTCGAATAGTATTAAACATAAGTAGAATTTTCGTAGATAAATCGAAAATACGAGAATTCAAAACAAAAAGGCAATTTTTTGAAATCAAAGTCGAAAGAGGTATTTTTCAAAAATCAAAAGTAGAACATTTTCGAAATCAAAAGTAGACGATTTTCGAAATCGGAAGTAGAGGATTTTCTGAAATCGAAAGTAAATAGAGTTTTCGAAAAATAGAGTATTTTCGAAAAATCGAAAGTAAAGAAGCATTGTTCGAAAATCGAAAGTAGACGATTTGTCGAAATCTGGAAAGTAAAGACGATTTTCGAAGATCGGAAATAGACGATTTTCGAAACTCGAAAGTAGACGATTTTCGAAAAATCGAAAAAGTAAACGATTTTAAAAATCGAAAATCGAATTTTGAAACGTTTCGAAATTCTGAAAAATTTCGCAAAATTCGAAATGGAACGAAACCTTCAACCAGTTTAACAAACATCTCTATTGCGGACATGTTACACACCAGGGAACAGAAGAACCTTTAGAAACTGTGAGATCCAAATATTTTTAGGACATGGACAAAATCTTTTGCAGGTGAACGCCAGATTAAAGTCGAATAGAAGTTGCATATTTTGCAATGAATTATTGTTTTAATCTTTAACTTACATTAAAATCGTAACGGTAAACTGTCCAACACACGTAAACTTTTCCTCTCACATAAGCCTTTATTCAGGAGACAGCTGTAAGTCAATGAGGAATATTTAGAGGGGATTTACGCTACTAATTATATTTTTTTAATATTTGTTTCAATAATTAGTGTTTATCTTTTGTGTTGTATAGGGAGGGTTACCGCTATTTAAGGTTGAGAATAGTGTATTAGTAGGGATAATAAGCATCTTGGAGGGGATAATGAGGTTATAGTAGGGGGGATAGTGGAGATAGATAGTATAGTATTAGTATAGTATTTGAGGTTTGAAAAAGAAATACGTTCCTCCATCCAGTCCACCATCCAGCAATATCCTCATTTCGCCTAAATGTTGATCCAGAGGAAGGCAAAAAAAACCCACCAAATTTATGAAGGGGGACAAAAATTCTTCCTGACTCCAAGTGGCAATGGGGAAATCCCGGATGGAATCAACTTATTTTATTGTATCAAACCAGTGTTAACGTTGTGTAACTTTCTTGTTTGCAGAACTCATCCGCTTTTTTTTGAAATGACCACTGAACCTGCCATAACACGTCCACTAAAAGACAAGTTCCAATAGCTTTTACCCGTGCGCACAGTGAAAAAACCCCTTTCGAGACTGAAGGCCTAAACCTTTTTCTTCAAGTCTTTAAGGGCTGTCCTCGGTTCCTTTGACTGTTCTATTGGTGAACAAGGGCCCCAGATAGTTAGTGTATTGGCCCGGTAATGTATTTATACACAGTAAGTCATCTATCCCCACACAAGCGTTTTTCTCCCAGAGTACATAATTGTAACTTTCTCCAGTCTTCTTCATATACAAGTCCTCAATCCCCTTATAATTTCGTTGCCCTTTCTGAAACCCTTTCCATTTCAAAGATGTTCCTTTTTGTGCAATGGATCCAAAATTGCACTGCATATTCCAAATGTTAGAATCATGTTATTTTTCCCCATAAGTAACTATGATCCCCCATAATAGACCTATTATCCCCCGCCAAGATAACATCTAGGGGGGATAAAGTATCTCTAGTGGGGCTAATGTGATTTAGTGGGCCTGGTTGCTGTTGTTTTTTGTTGAAATAGTTATTTTAGGGGGGTATAATTAGTTATCTTCGTGGGGATAATAGTTATATAGCGGAGATAATACTTATTTAGAGGGCCTGGCTTAATAGTTAAACTTAGTGGGGATAATAGTATCTGTGGGGATAATAGTTATCTTAGTGGGGATAATGTTTCTTTAGTGGAATAATAGATTAGGGGGGATAAGTTATCTTGAGCAGGGATAATA
Source organism: Hymenochirus boettgeri (assembly GCA_019447015.1). Classification (NCBI taxonomy): domain Eukaryota; kingdom Metazoa; phylum Chordata; class Amphibia; order Anura; family Pipidae; genus Hymenochirus; species Hymenochirus boettgeri. Next base: position 5,100,875 of record CM033474.1, read on the forward strand.
GTCTATAGCAAGCGGGGATAATACTTAATCTTTAGAGGGGTGGGGATAATAGTTAATTAGTGGGGATAATCGTTATCTTAGGGGATAATAGTTATCTTAGTGGGATAATAGTTATTTTAGTGGGGATAGTTGTCTATATTCTTAGCAGGGATAATAGTTATTTAGTGGGGGATAATGTTATCCTAGCGTGGATAATAGTTACTTTAGTGGGGATAATAGGTTTTTAGCGGGATAATCAGTGATTGTAGCGGATTACTAGTTATATTAAGCGGGGATAATAGTTATCTTAGAGGCGGAATAGTTAAACTTAGTGGGGATAATATTATCTTCGGGGGATAATAGTATATTAGTGGGGTTAATAGTAGTATCTTAGTGGGATAATAGTTATTTTAAGTGGGGTATAATAGTTATTTTAGTGGGGATAATAGTTATTTTATCGGGGTTATAGTTATTTAGCGGGGATAAGAAGTTATATTAGCAGGGATAAGAGTGAGTTTGCGGGGATAATAGTTATCTTAGAAGGGATAATAGTTAATTAGTGGGGTAATTAGTTATCTTAGTGGGGATAATGGTAATCTTAGGGGGATAATAATTATCTTAGTGGGGATAATAAAAGTTATTTTAGTGGGGGATAATATAGTTATTTGAAAGGGTATAATGATATTTTAGGGGGGATATAGTTATCTTAGTCGAGATAATTAGTTAGTCTTCGTGGGGATAATAGTTAGATTGGGGGAATAATAGTTAGATTAGGGGGGAGGGGATAATATTATCTTAGCAGGGATAATAGTTATATAAGCGGGGATAATTAATAGTTATCTTAGAGGGGACAAGTTAAACTTAGTGGGGATAATAGTTATATTAGTGGGATAATAGTTATTTTAGTGGGGAATAAGAGTTATTTTACGTGGGGAAACTAGTTATCTTACAGCGGCGAGATAATAGTTAGATATCGGGGATAATAGTCTAATCTTAGAGGGGATAATAGTAACCTTCGTGGGGCTCATAGTTATTTTAGTGGGCGATAATAGTTATTTTAGGGGGGATAAAGTTATTAAGCGGGATAATAGTTGACTCTAGCAGGAATAATAGTTATATTCTCGGGGATAGTGATAATAGTTATTCTTAGAGGGGATAATAGTTATATTAGGGGGATAATAGTTATCGTTAGAGGGGGGGAAAGAATAGTTATCTTAGCCAGGGATAATTCGTTATATATAGCAGGGATAGTTATCTTGCAGGGATAATCGTTATCTTAGCAGGATAATAGTTTCTATTAGCGGGGAGGATAATAGTTATCTTAGGGGGATAAAAGTTATTTTAGTGGCGGAGACTAGTTATTTAGTGGGGATAATAGTTATATTAGTGGGGATAATAGTTATATGGTGGGGATACTCGTTATCTCTCGAGGGGATAATAGTTTATCTTAGTGGGCGAAAAATAGTTATTCTTAGTGGGGGATAAGAGTTATTTTAGTGGGATAATAGTTATTTAGTGGGGATAATCGTTATTTAGTGGTGACTAATAGTATCTTAGCAGGATAATAGTATCTTGCGGGGATAATAGTTATCTGAGCGGGGGAATATGTTATCTTAGTTAGGGCATAAAAGTATAAAAGTTATTTTAGTGGGGAGTAATAGTTATTTAGTGGGGGATCGGAAATAGTTATCTGAGTGGGGGATAATCCTTTTCTTAGGGGGATAATAGTTATTTTAGTGGGGATAATCGGATTTTTAGTGGGGATAATAGTTATCTTAGTCATTCTAGAGTTATCCTTAGCAGGGATTTTAATATATTATATTAGCGGGGATAATAGTTCTCTTAGAGGGGGATAATAGTTAGATTAGTGGGGATAATAGTTATTTGCCGTGAATACTAGTACTTAGCAGGGATCATAGTTACTTATCTTAGAGGAATCGTTATCTTAGCAGGGATAATAGTATCTTAAGCAGGGATAATCGTTATATTAGCGGGGCTAATAGTTAGTCTTAGTGGGGATACCCGTTCTTTTCGTGGGGATAATCGTTCTTTTAGGGGGGATACTAGTTATTTAGTGGGGATAATAGTTTATTGGTGAGGATAATAGTTATCCTTAGAGGGGATAATAGTTCTCTTTAGTTGGTGGATAAATAGTTATCTTAGTGGGGATATAGTTAGTTAGTGGAGATAATAGTTATTTTAGTGGGGAATGTTATTTTATGGGGGGGAATAGTTTATCTTAGCAGGGATAATAGTTATTCTTAGTGGGGATAATAGTTATCTTAGCGGGGATAATAGTTATCTTAGTGGGGATAATAGTTATTTTAGTGGGGATAATAGTTATCTTAGTGGGGATAATAATTATCTTAGTGGGGATAATAGTTATTTTAGTGTGGATAATAGTTATTTTAGTGGGGATTGGAATAATAGTTCTTAGCAGGGATAATAGCTATATAGCAGGGATATAGTTACTTTAGCGGGCTAATAGTTATTTTCGCGGGGGATAATAGTTCTTAGCAGGGAGAATAGTTATATAGCGGGGAGAAGAGTATCTAGAGGGGCGTAATAGTTAATTAGCGGATAATAGTTATCTTAGAGGGGATATAGTTATTATAAGTGGGATAAATAGCTCTATCTTAGTGGGGAAATAGTTATTTTAGTGGGGATATAGTTTTTTAGTGGGGATAATAGTATCTTAGCAGGGATAATAGTCTTATATTAGCGGGGGATAATCGTTCTCTTCGAGGGGCATAATAGTTATTTTGAGCGGGGGAGAATAGTTATCTTAGCGGGCGAGGGTAAGAGTGATATTCGCGGGGTAATAGTTATTTAGAGGGGAGTAATAGTTATCTTAGAGGGGATACTGTTATTAAGTTGGGATAATAGTTATTTAGGGGATATATTAATCTTTGAAGTGGGGATAATAGTTATTTAGTGGGGATAATAGTTATTTTAGTGGGGATATAGTTATTTTAGTGGGGATAATAGTTATATTAGCAGGGATAATAGTTTATTTTAGTGGGGCTAATAGTTATTTAGGTGGGAAATAGTTATTTAGTGGGATAAATAGTTTTTTAGGGGGTTAAAGGTGTTTTAGTGGGTAAGTAACAAGTTATTTCTTCTATTTGTATGCGCAACTACACGGAGCCTGCTGGTTCAGAAACAACCCTAATTAACGTCAAGGGAAACTAATGTTCGGGTTCGGATCAATGACCGATAAATCATACAATGGAACATTATGTAAATGGCTGTGGCACCTGGAAATGTCTGGGGAACATGCTCACTAGTCCACAAACTGTTTAAAACGAACCTTCTTTCCCAACTATTGGGCAATTGTTGGGTTTAGGCAACAAGCACATTCAGGGTTACGGCCAATTCAAGGGTGACGAAACATAGAGCTATAACATTTCGTACATTCGCTTCCCGCCAGACCATGCCCATCATGACCTCCACTCATGTAATATTTGTATTTAAACATTTTCTTTAAAATATTTTGCCCCTAGTAACATGGGTTCCCCTTCCCAGCTTCCTATGAATGAATTATACTTGTTAGAGGTAATAGCCTTGTTATAAAGCATCTTATTGGGAAGGTTTTGCGTTCTTATTGACTTAATACAGTTTAGCCCATTTAGGGTTTCGTCCATCCTGCTTCTGAATAAAATATCTTCCATTCTTAGAACTGTCACAATGAATGTAATTAAAACAGTTCGTATCCTTGAACTTCTTAGTCCTGGCCTGCATGTCATGTTGATAATCCCTTTCCTGAATACCAGCGCAGAATAACAAAAAACGTCACGCTGGGCCACCGTACAACCTGGTGTTTTAAGCTTGGAGCCAAGTAAAACAGGATTAGCTTCTGTTTGGGAAGTTTGCAGTTGGGTCTTTCTCTATTAGTCCAATGCTTGTAACTTGTAGCAATGCACAACACATGAGAAGGATTCTAAGCACGTGGGGAACAAAGGTAATGTATGTAAACTGACAGTCGAACTGATGTAGACAAACACGACCAGTTCTCAGTATTGGACATGGTTATTTTTCAAAACTTGGTTACCCCCACCCCCCCCCCTTAAATCTCTCTGTAATCTGTATTTATTCTTCCAAATGATTTTTCAATTTTGCCAATAAACTTTAAATATATTGTTTTGGTGTGTTGATGTCAGTGATGTAGAGTGGGTAGGGAACGGCTTACTTTCTTCCAATTCTCCTTAGTGCATGGACGGCTTGATTTAGTCAATGTTGGGTAAATGTAGAAAAGGTCCGGGAATTGTGGTACCTAACACGGAGTTAGTCTTTTAATGTAGTTGGAATGCAGGTGGGCAATTTTATATTCCAGTCATTATAGTAGCTATTGTAGGATAAACTTACCCTCCTTATAGATTCAAACCTCTCTTGTTAATAAGGAGATGTTAACAAGTTTGTATCATACAGGTATCAAAACAACTAATATCTATAAACATTTGCGAATAATTAACAGGAACGCAGCATCGGTAGCAAGTAAATCATTGTCAGGGAGAGGGAGTATGCTCAGGTATATATGTCAAGGGGAAAATGGTATGTCGCTAGGAATAAATGCAGATAGGTTAGCAAAGGACTAAATGCAGTGAGAAGGAGTTTAGAGTATATCGTTAGGGATAGTTTAGGCAATATATATCGCATTGAAGGGAGTAATTTGGAATATATATCAACGCGAGAAGGGAGTTAGTATGTGAAATATCAAGGATGAAAGGGAGTAAGGTTAGGAATTTATATCGAGGAGAAGGGGAGTTTTTAGAAATATCCATAGGAAAGGGGGAAGTAGCTAGGAATAATAATATAGGAGAAGGGAGTAGTTAGGAATATATTATAAGGGAGAAGTGAGTAGTAGCTAGGAATATATATCCAGGAGAAGGGGTAGTTAGGATATATATCAAGGAGAAGGAGAGTAGCTTAGGAATATATATAGAGAGAGGAGTTAGTTTAGGAATATATTCAAGGAGAAGGGATAGCTATGAAATATCAAGAGACGGTAGATTGGAAATATATCAAGGAGAAGGGAGAAGTAGGAATATATATCAAGGAGAAGGGCAAGGAAGTAGTTAGGATAAATATCAAGGAGATGGGTGAGTAGTTTAGGGAATACTATCTCAGGAGAAGGGGTAGTCATGTTGATATTATGAGATCAAGGAGAAGGAGTAGTAGGAACTATTATCAAGATAGAAGGGAGTGAGTAGGAATATATATCAGGAGAGGAGAGAGTAGCTAGGAAATATATTAAGGGAAGGGTGAGTAGCTAGGATAATATATCAAGGCGAAGGTAGTAGAAAAGGAAAAGTCTATGAGGAATATATATCGGGAAGAGGAGTAGTAGTAGTTTCAGTCTAGGATATATATCAAGGGAAGGGGAGTAAGTTCAGGAAAATTTATAAGGAGAAGGGGAGTAGCTAAGTGACTGATCGATAAAGGAGAAGGAAGTAGTGTAATATATATCAAGGAGAAGGGAGTAAAGCTAGTTGGAGATATTAGGAAATCTATATCAGGCAAAGTGATTACTAGGGAATATATATCAAGGGAGAAGGGAGTATAGTTAGGAGTATTGCGATATATCAAGGAGAGTGAGTAGCTAGGATATCTATCAAGGGACAGGGACGTAGTAGCTAGGAATATTATATCAAGGAGAAGGGGCGTAGTAGGCAATATTTCGGGAGGAGTAGTTAGGATATCAGGAATGATCTACTAAGCGGCATAGCTGGAAAGTAGTACTAGGAATATAATATCAAGGAGAAGGGTAGACGTAGCTAAGGAATATATATCAAGGAGAAGGGAGAGTGAGTTAGCGAATATATATACAGGAGAAGGGAGTTAGCTAGTGTAACGCTGGTATATATTCAGGCAGAGGAGAGAAGTGAGTGTTAGGAATATATTCATAGAAGAGATAGAGATGGTAGTGTTAGGGATATATACAAGGAGAAGGGAGTAGTCTAGTTAATTATATCAAGGAGAAAGGTAGTGCTTAGGAATATCTATACAAGGACGAGGTAGTATCGTATAATATATATCAAGGAGAAGGGAGAGTAGGGCAAATATATATCAAGGAGAAGGGGAGTAGTGTAGAAAGGAATATATATTCAAGAGAGAAGGTGAGTAGCTAGGCTATCAGGAAGAGTTAGCTAGGAATATATATCAAGGAGAAGGAGTAGTTAGGAAAATATATCAAAGGAGAAGGGAGTAGTAGGAATATATAAGAGTAAGGGAAGGAGTAGTTAGTCGAGCTCATTAATCAGGAGAAGGGAGTAGCTCGACAGTTAGTATATTAAGGAGTGAGTAGGAGTAGTAGCTTAGAATAATATCAGGAGAAGGGATGAGCTAGGAATAAATCAAGTGAGCAAGGGGTATAGAGATAGGAATATTCATCAGGGAAATGGGAAGTAGCTAGATACATTATCAACAGGAGAGATGTGGTGTCATGCAGCTGCGAAGGGGTAGGAGTGCGCTAGTGAATATATAGGAGGTGAGAGTTTAGCGTAGGAACGTATATGGAAGGAGTAGTGTTCAGGAATGAGTGTCAAGCTGAGGAGTGGAGTGCTAGTAGAAAACAATTACTGCGTAGGAGGTGGAGGATCCAGAATCCCAGGAAGTATAATAGTATTGAACTGAACGCGCTAGAAGATGACGACGTAGGTAGCAGTGAGTGTATCGGTGCGAATAGCGCTATATATCAAGAAGGAGAAGGGAGCTGCTAGGACTATAATAGTCAAGGAGGCAATGAGTGTGAGTAGTTAGGAATAGTATACTATCAAGGAGAAGGAGTAGTAGAAGTAGGCAATCAAGAGGCAGATGATAATATCAAGGAGAGGAGTAGTAGTAGCTAGGAATATATGATCAAGGAGAAGGCGAGTAAGGAGTAATTAATTAGGAATATATATACAAGGAGAAGGAGTAGCTGGAATATATATATCAAGGAAAGGGAGTGAGTTAGTTGGATATATATCACAGGAGAAGGGCAGTAGTCTAGGCAATAATCAGAGGGAAGGGCGTAGTGTGTAGGAATATATTAACGACAGATAGATCTAGGCAACAGGAGAAGGGAGTAGCTAGGAATATATATCAAGAGAAGGGAGTAGTTTAGGAATATATATCAAGAAACGGAAAGGGAGTAGCTAGGAATATATATCAAGGAGAGGGAGTAGCTTTAGGAAATATATATCAAGAGAGGGAGTAGCGGATAGTATATCGACGATAGAAGGATATTAGGTAATCAAGAGAAGGGAGGTAGCTAGTAGAAGCTAGGGAATATATATCAAGGACAGAAGTGGAGTAGTAGGAATAGCCTTATCAAGGAGAAGTACTAGGATATATCAGGAGAAGGGAGTAGATTTAGTTAGTTAGGTAAATATGCCGGGAAGGGGGATAGGACGGGTAGGCTAGGAGAAGATGGATACATTCAAGGAGAAGGAAGTTAGCTCAGGAATTATATCAAGGAGAGGAAGGGATGTTTTGGAATATAAGTAAGGAGAAGGGAGTAGCTCGGGGTAGAGGTAAATGACTATCAAGAACAGAGAAGGGAGTAGTTAGGAAATTATCTCAAGGAGAAGGGGAGTTAGCATGAGTAGTATAATATTATGTCAGGAAAGGGAAGTCGTGAGTAGTTAGGAATATACTATCAAGGAAGTGAGTAGCTAGGAACATATATCATACGAGCAATGGAGTGTTAGGATATATATCAAGAGAAAGTGGAGTAGTTCGTAGCAATACGTCATATCAGAAGGGAGGTGTTTAGAAGAGTATATATATCGGAGAAGAAGGAGTAGTTAGGAATATATTACAAGGAGAAGGGGTAGTAGGAATACGGGAGAGTATATCTTAGGAAGTAGTATATAAGAGAAGGAGTATGGACCGATATATATCAAGGAGCAAGGAGTAGTATACTAGGAATTATATCAAGGGGAGAGGAGTAGTTAGGATATATTATGAGCGAGAAGGTGAAAGTAGTTAGGAATATATTATAAGGAAGAAGGGAGTAGCTAGGCATATATATCAAGGAGGAAGGAGTCCTAGGATAATATCAAGGAGCCAGGGGAGTAAAGTAGTAGTAGTTAGGAAGATATAGCAAGGAGAAGGGAGTGCTAGGAATATATCTCAAGGAGAAGGGAGTAGTTTAGGAATTATATATCAAGGAGCAGGGATGAGCTAGGAATATCTATCAAGGGAGGGAGAGTAGTAGGGAATTATTAGATCAGGAGAAGGAGTAGTGTAGTTAGCTAGGACATATATCAAGGAGAGGGAAGGGGAGTAGTATTTAGGAAAAATGATCAAGGAGAAGGGAGTAAGATAGCTAGGAATTATATATCAAGGGAAGGGAAGTATTCGGAAATATATCTCAAGGAAGAAGGGAGTAAGACTAGGAAATATATATCAAGGAGAAGGGAGAAGTAGTTAGTAGGAGTAGAGTAGTTAGGAATATATATCAAGGAGAAGGGGTTAGTTGGAATATATACACAGGAGCAAGGGAGAGGAGCTAGGAATATTTATCAAGGAGAAGGGGTAGTTAGGAATATATATCCGGCGAAGGCGTCGCTAGGAAATATATCAAGGAGAGAAGGGAGTAAGTACGTAGCCTAGGGAAATATATCAAGGAGAAGGGAGTAGTAGGAATAATATCAGGAGAGGAGTAGTTAGGAATAATATCAAGGGAAGGGAGTAGCTAGGAAATATATCAAGGAGTAAGCGAAGGGAGTAAGCTAGGATATATATCAAGGAGAAGGGGTAGTAGTAGTTAGTAGGAATAATATAAAGGAGAAAGGAGTAGGGTAGTTAGGAATATATATCAAGGAGAAGGGAGTAGTTAGGAATATATGCAGATCTGCTTTGTGTGAATATAGACTTTATGAATGTCTTACTGAGGTGATGAGTTGAAAGGCATCCCCAATCCCCATAGATGACAGTTGATCCAACAATTATTTACAACAGCAAAAGAGTGTGTGGATAGTTTGGTGTGGGCACAATTATACAGTAATAGTTCATTGTTAAAATCCGATTAATGCTGCACCACGTGACCCCGCAAACAGCCAGTAGCTAAAGAATAATTTGAGTGATATCAGTGATCATGCTTTATCTGTTGGGAAGCACATTTCTGCCTTACAGATTCTTGGCTACGTAGATGAATAAATAGGATTGGAACAATCTGAGTTTACAGCATTAAAGCTACTGAGAGATAAAAAGGAAGAGATTTAAGATTATTTGTTTCATTTCCAAAGTTTAGATTGAATAAACTGAGCTCAAAACTGACCTTTATTTCTACTGCTCCCCTTTCTAAAGATTAAATGCACTTACCCTTATTGGTTTTATCGGATAATATTCAAAATGGCTAATGTCAGGTCTGAAGTTTCTACCATGCGGACAGACATTTCACATTTTTTCTGGAGGAACTTCTAACAGTTCCTCTTACCTGCATTAAAGAACTTTCCAAGCCTTCGTTTTAGAAATGCCAACAGATCTAAACATCATACAGGACAGGACAATGTAAATAACACAGAGCTGAGTATCCATCCAAGTGGCTTGCAGACTTTCCTAAAGCTCCACTCACTGCACTTTTTATATGATTGCTGGAATTCATTTGGTTATATGACTTAAGGGTCCAGGGAACTGAACATTAAACTGGACTAATTAATACATCATGTGGACTGAGACTGCTCTTAGACTCACTGTTTATTTCCTTCCTTCAGTTTTTAATATGAATTCAGGACAGGCAATCCTTGGGCCATATTTATAAAGCCGCGGTATCGCTAAATATCGCTATCGTTATTTTACGATCGCTATCGTTATTCTACGATACCGATCGTAGATTTACGATACCCTTATCGTAAATCTACGATTGTTATCATAGAATAACAATCAATATCGTAGAATAACGATCGTTAACGTAGAATAATGATGGCTATCGTAGAATAATGATCGCTATCGTAGAATAACGATCGTTATTTTACGCCGGACCGCTAGAAAACGATACCGATCTTTTATAAATAGGGCCCCTTATTCCTTATAAAGAACTTCTATTGACAATAGATAAAACTGCAGTACAATGGCCATTAATGCCTCAATGAACAAAACCTCATAGAGAGGGGCAATTCTCTTTATACAGTTGGAGTTTAAAGGGAAGAAAGAAGCAGGTCCAGGAAATAAACTTTAAGAAAGCAGAGCCCACGAGTAATATTGTATTATAGAAATATTCTTAAAGGGGAAATTCAGTGCAAATACATATGCTTTTCAGAAAAAAGAGCAGTAATTTCCCATCCCCATGACCTTAATCTGCCAATTCAGCATTTTGTCTGTGTATAAATAAATGCAACTGAAATACTGACTTCCTGTTTGCAGGACCCCTAATAGAGACCTTTATGGTCTTGCCCTTGACCCAGAGCCTGGGTTGATTCAGTTGCTCAGTAGAGATCTGAGCATGTTTGACTCATCCAACAGCCAATCAGTAGAAATTACTGTTAGGAACATTCCAAGGTAGTGGTGCATTCTGGGAAGAAGAAGGACTGTTAGAACCTGAAATGTCAGCTCACTAATGTCAACAGCAGGGAACAGCAAAGGGAATGAAATCAACTGATTTTTGAAAATGGAAGAGAATAGGTAGAATAACTAAGAAGGCATTATACAACTAACAATTTAACAAATATTGATCATTTCCACTGAACTGTCCCTTTAAAATTTTGAGAATATTGAGCTGAATAGACCCAAAACCCAATAATAGTTTGGAAGTAACAGGTAGGGTTTAACTGTTTAATAATTGAGGGATCTGGTTAGTGAGGGTTTTATTTATAAAGGTATAAAGAAGTATAAGAAGGACAGAGCCCCTATTCCTACCTCCCATTTTTGCTAAATTCTGCTCAATGTCCACTGTCAAATGTGTTGGTCGTTTGTGGCCAGGAAACAAGTCGGGCTTGTAACCTGATCTTGTATCAATGTCGTGCTTGCATGGTAGACCCTGGGGAAGGTATATTCAGTCTTTGCACATTTTTCCTTGACACAAACAATATTTTACATTGGATATCACCTGAACAAACCAGAAATACGAGATAGGAACATGTGCCCCGTTATCCAATACAATTATAGTATATGCAGTGACATTTTGTTAAAAAGGGACACCTTAATGTATTTCATGCTTTCTTAGTTATCATAATAACATACTGTATAAGGAGTCATTCATTTAACTGTAGTATACTTGGTAATAGTATTTAATATCAACCAACCAACCAGCTATGTTTGTTTATCTGTACTTAAACTAATAAAACTGTCTCATTCAATAGTTATTGCCATAATCGCAAAGCATGGTAAGAAGTTATTACACATTACTGTATGTATTTACATTACTGCTAATGAGATTCCTGTCTAACTCTGGCACCTATTTCACCCAATGCCCTTTCACCACAGGTAGCCTTCTATTGAACTATACCCACCGGTTCTGTAGGGGATTCTGTGTTTACTCAAAGACTCTTTTCTGCTTATGCTAAGCTCGTTTTCTAATCATGTAAGATCAACGTACCTCCTAAGATGTCTCCCACTTCGAGATTGTATCTTAAGCTGAAATTACCCTGACAGTTAAGGTGGCCACTTATCCATTAGTGCTGTTATTAAATTGGGTTTAGCGCAGAGGAGCACACTACTTAGGTGATGAATTTGTTTATTTAGTACAAATAAACAAGTATAACATACAACATTTCGGGACTCACAGTCCCTTCCTCAGGACCGTGAGTCCCGAAACGTTGTATGTAAATTGCTCCTCTACTCTATACCTTGCATGGATTGTGTAGCCCTGGAGGTAGGGGGCTGAGAGCATTTGCACCTATCAATATGTCTGGCTAATTAGCCAACAACAGTGTGCCACAGTACATCTGGAACTTTGCTATTAAATTGGATTACATTAAAGCAATTAACTTAGTTTATTTATTCCAGTTAAAGCTGGCTTTATTTCTTTTTACAAGGTTTCTGCATTCTAAAGAGCCCATCATGTAGTTACTAGGGCTTCTCTATATATTGCCACCCTTCCTCCTTTCCAATGAAATGTTAATGTATTTAATATATTTGCATAAAACAAATGACCAATCTAGCCTCTGTACAAGATCAAAGAATATTATTTCAAAAAAAAATCTAATCTATAAATAAATTACTTTCTGGTAAAAAGCAACATTAAGAATTCTAACTTAAAACCTAAAAATTGGAGTGATTGTCGCTACTATTGACTTTTTCCCAAGCTGCTTTGCTACATGTCACACCTTACAGTTGGCTATATTTTCAAATTGGAAACTGCTCCATAATCCATATACTGGATATAAAGAAGTCCGAATCGGTTCTTACGGTTCCGAACAGATTCAGACTTTACGGATTTGTTGAATTTGCGATTCGGTTTTTGGAATTTATCAAATTTGTGGAAACAATTCAGCCACATGATCTGAAATCATCAAACCACAGCTATTTTTAGCAGTGCATTAAAGGATAACAATACTCTAAAATGTAACTTTATAAAATTGGAAAGTACCTGGGATATGGAGGTCGGATTTTTATTGCTACCTGACAATATAATTTTGTTAAGGAACTACAGCACGTATAGTTTTCATTTGCCAGGTTAGTCCTGGACTATTCCTGTATTAAAGATAGGGCTGAAGCCAGGAGGAAGACTGGCAGAATCAGTTTTCTTTGGGTTGGTGCTCCTCACAGAAACAATATTGGGAGGTAGGAATAACCAGTCCTATATCCCTGTCCCAAGTACTTTTCATTGTAACTGTATTTTAAAAAAAAAACTTACACACAATATTTATCCTTTAACCCTCGATTCCATATATGGAGAGTTTACCCAATTCATGAACCCATGAAATAGGGGATACGGTAATTATTGAATGTCCAGTGTGGAAAGTCCTGGATATTGGAACGTGTTCCCCAGACCATTTCCCAGGTCCCAGGGCCATGTACAGTAAGTTACCATTTCTATTTATGCCTTTTATTTGAACTTTTCAGATTTGTTGCTCCCCATTGATTTTAATGGGTCCGATTTTGGATTATTTCAGAAATTTGAAAATCTGAAATCAGAACGGATTTTAGGAAGTTTGGCCATTTTTAGAGCTGACATCACCAGCTGCAGAACACTTTTGGTATGGCCAGAAATTTTAAAGTTACGAATGTTGAGGATTCAAGTTTTGATTACATGGAAATCACTTGAACTTCATATCCTATTAACACACACATAAGTGACAACATCCCTTTAAGAGTCACTCTTCATTTCACTGTATAGGGGAGATTCAGATTCATCTATCATAAAGCAGATTTGCATTTAAGGATAAAAACACGAGTAGCAAAGATGACTCATTCTTCTCAGAACTATTAGTAATAAGAATTACAGTAACGTAAATGTATCAGTTCAGTTCCCCTGGGGGATAATATTTCAATTTAGTCTTTGTAGATATGGTCTACGTCATTTAAAGTACCACATGTGTTCCCCTATAATGGGTATATGTAACCCGGAACAGATTCAATGAGGAAGCACATGGGGATAAAAGGGAATATACATCACTATTGAGGAAGCACAGGGGATAAAAGGGAATATACATGACTATTGAGGAAGCACAGGGAATAAAAGGGAATATGCATCACTATTGAGGAAGCACAGGGGATAAAGGGGAATATACATCACTATTGAGGAAGCAAAGGGGATAAAAGGGAATATACATCACTATTGAGGAAGCACAGGGGATAAAAGGGGATATACAGCACTATTGAGGAAGCACAGGGGATAAAAGGGAATATACATCACTATTGAGGAAGCACAGGGGATAAATGGGAATATACATCACTATTGAGGAAGCACAGGGGATAAAAGGGAATATACATGACTATTGAGGATGCACATGGGATAAAAGGGAATATACATCACTATTCCCACTAACACGGGCATTTAATGTTGACTTTTGTCTAGAACACATCTAGGTCTAGCTGGAAATTTCCTCTGATATTTGGAAATGTTCCCATGCACGGGGAAGAATCTTCATTCTCATAAGCTGCTCTATTTACAGTCAAGCTGATACATGTCCAGTAGTATAATGATATTGCTACCCATTACATACATAATACATTATCCCCTTCAGGGCAGCCCCGATGTGGCTGTAGCCATCCACAAAACATTGCAGTCTGAAATCAAATAACCGCCTTGGACTCCTCGCACTTCGGTGATTACGCTTTAAATGATAGATCATATTTTTCTATTCATCGGAGGCTTTTTTCCGAGTCATTGCCCTGTTCTTAAAGAAAATCTCATATTACCTCATTACAGAGTAAGTAATAGAAACAAGGTTTGAAAGCTTCGTATAAAGAAGATTTTTTTCCCTCTTCCCCCTTTAATGATATAACCGGCCTTGCGAAATGCGTTGGGTATTCATGTCAGTTTCAGAAGCATTTTCTATGCATTGTCCTATCTTCTCTAATCTGGTAAACCTCGAACATAATTGTTAATAAGTGGACCACGTGTCACTTTACATACATTAATGACTTAATAGAGAAGTCAAGACTTACTGGGAGATTCATTAAAAGTTCTTATCGTTTAAAATGGTGCTAATTTAGTCCCAACCAATCAGATCTTATTTAACATTTGAAAGCATTTGAATCAGAAACATCTGATTGGTTGGGGCAAAATTAGCACCATTTTAAACGATAAGAACTTTTATTGAATAACCCTGAATACGTGCACTGAAATTCCCTGTTAGACTTTGTACACACCGGCAATTTTTGGGTTGCCTGGGCCGAATCAGTAACGGTCCTGAGAAAAGTAGCCGACATAACTCGGTCCAGAAGGACCACACAATATAAATTTTCCTGCTGTTCCGATAATATAAAATTTGGTACATTCATCATGCATCCATATTTATTGGGATCATCTGGTATTGGTTCGTGTATGGGCCCCATTAGGGCCAATTTCAGTACCGTGCCTTTAATGATCATTGCCACAAATGTAAATGCACGATTGCAGATGTAAATATACGTTAACCGTCATAAATAAACAATAGCGATAAATTTCCGCCCATAGATTTATGCGGTACAATTGCAGTGGTATTATTCGCACAAATGTTCCTACAGCTGCCATCTTACTTTTACAATAACCAGGAGTATTAAATATAGCCCTTAAAGACTAGAACCTTTATAGGGGTCTTAAGTGAAGCTCAATAACTTAATATTAGTCCAGTAGCTGCGGAACTGGCCTACACTAAAGGTTCGTACACACGTCTGATGTGTGTGCTGAGCCATGTCCCCCAACCATGATGCATTTGTGCGATAAACGGGCATTTTGGGCGAAAATCGCATGTGTGTATGCGATCGGTTGGGGATTGTTTGCCGATTCGCCAGGCAGACTGGCAAACGACCCACCCAAACATATCGGATGTGTTTACAAACCTTTACTCCAGATCTACTAAGAGACCACAGACAGTTGAATTAGCCCAAATGGCAATTTGAGGGGGCTAGTGGTACATATCCATTAAAGGAGAAATAAACCCAATTTTTTATACCCCAGAATTTGAAAACAACCCCCCTAAAAACACCAATAAACTATAAAATCCCACTTCAGTAAATTGTATTAAAGTAAATGTAAGCCTGTTAAGAACTGGATGAAGTATCTGTGTGTATGTGCAGTGTCAGACCACACCTCCTGACCTTAGTCACATGCTTCCTTGCTTTACCTGTCCTGTAAAAGGATTGGCTACAGATTATTAATGGGTGTGACCAACTGTAACAAGTTTGTGCCATAGCTAAGGACTGAGCATGTGCAGAACATAATGGTCAGTGACCAAACTGTGTGATAATAGAATGCTGGGAAGTAAAGCACAAACCATATGTTATTTAGGTCAATTTCCCAGAGCCTGTATCAAAATGAGAGGTAAGACACAGATTACTGGTTTTATATCAAGGTGTTCTGTCTTCTGGTTCAGTGTTGTTCTGTGGCTTTAGTTGTCCTTTAAGCAACATACACTGTACAAGAATAATTGTTTGTCGTCTGGTTTACCTGCTGTCCTTTAGCTTCACATTGGTCCATTTTTATAATCACCTCAGGTTCCCATGTTCAACTTTTGGCCTTATAACTGTGGTGATATGAGCATTTGGACAGGCTACCAATCAACATGGCTCGATTTAACAACACTGAAACAGCTCCATGTGTGACCAAAACCAGTCGATTGTTATTAAAGAAATTCTATCTTTCCCGAAACTAAATCAACGTTTCCTGGGCGTCTGGTTACTTATCTTGAATTGTGAGAGATATCAAATGGGGCTGCTTTCCTCTTAGACTCTTCAGGAGACAGAAGGTAATAAGAGCCATACATCACGAACTTTCCATTGCTGTCGGCAGTTCCACAAATCTACTAAGGCCTAATTTTTTCTCAAAGCAAAGGAAGAACTGTCACATTGAAGCTAAAGCATAACGGTGTGGGTTTACATGGGCAAACTAGGTTAATCCTGGTATTCGGAAAGTACTGCAGCTTAACGTTTCGGACAAGGTAACTTGAAATGGATCTTGGCAAAAGTTGTTACAAAAAATCATAATGGATTATATAAAATGAGGTTTTAATTTTAGGTTATGAACCAAGAGTTTGAGTTGACAATCTAGAAAATAGTCTATTTTCTTCTTAAAGGGTAAGTCCAACCTAGAATAAAACCTTTGATATAGTCTCCCTTGCCCACCCTCAACCGCTGAGTTGGATCTCTAATAAAAGATTCAGAATCATAATTATAGCCCTTCGCTCCCCGCGGCTGTCTTCTCCGGCTCTCTGCTAACCGTCTGCCATTGGCTGCCAGTCAGCCAATCAACTACGCCACTACCGGCTGTGAAGACAGTGAAGTATGATTCGGAAGCTTTTATTAGAGATCTAACTCTGTGGTTGGGAGTGGGCAGGGGAGAAGTACATTCAGGGTTATTCACTAAAAATTCTTATCGTTTAAAATGGTGCTAATTTTGCACCAACCAATCAGATGTAAGCTTTCAAATGTTAAATAAGATCTGATTGGTTGGGGCAAAATTAGCACCGTTTTAAATGATAAGAACTTTTATTGAATCTCCCTGAATATATCTAAAGGATTTTACGCTAGGTGAAGGGCAGCAATAGAAGGATCTGAAGGGTGGGAGGGAGGTAAATGGCTCCCCTGTGCATGCCACTGTCCTCTCAGAGGAAAAGGAGGAGACAGAAACCATTTAAACAGGAAGACAGCTCCTACTCTTCAGTTTACTGGACTTTGGACAAAGCACTACAGGAGAACCATAAGGAGCAGAGATGTAAGGAAATAATTTTTCTACAAAACTACACACTGGGGCAAATTTTAGTTAGGGGTGGACATGCCCTTTAAGTTCTGCAATCTTCCGAATAACTTAATTATTATAATTTCTTACTGGTATCTAGAGATGTAGTGGGGCTTCAAATAGAACCTGTTTTCAAATCGGATCTGGGGGTTTTCAAGTTCCGATGGAACTTTTGAAACTTGAAATTTTGGGACTTTCCAGTTTTTTTGAAATTTGATTATTTTCGAAAATTCAAAAATCAACAAACTTCAAATTTCAGTAACCCTTGAATTCAGAATTTTCAATCTTGCTAACCCTGAAATATGCAAGTCAGTTTTGGTCTCCCTCAAAAAATATAACGCAGAAGCTTGAAAACTTTGCGATCATAAAGATGAAGAAGTTAGTTTGATTATATGTATGTGTTCTCCAGACCATTTCCTGGGTCCCTGAATCATTTCCACTAACATTCTATTGCTATTTAGGGCATGGTCACACTGCAACGCAAACATGTGCGATTTTGTTGCGTTTGCGCATGCGTTTTTTTTCTATACATATAGAAAAACGCATGCGATCGTGATTTAAAATGCGGAACACAAATCACAATCGCCTTGCACCCGAAAATGCACATTTTCGGTGCGTTGCCGCAATTCCAATGATCGGAAAAAATGCATGCTCAATGGCAAGAAAATCGCAACAGTGTGGCCTAGCCCTTAGACCTTAAATTTAATCAGAATTTTCAGATTTTTCTTTTTTCTCCCATGACTTCTATGGGTTTATTTTGGAATTTTCAATCTTTTTAGAAAATTTGAAAACGGGACAAAGCTTGGTGATTTCGAACATCTCTACTGGTAACTAGAGATGTCCGAACTTCGCAAAATCTGGTCCGCTCGAGGATCCGCGAATTTTCGAGAAAATTTGAAAATCCGCGAGCGGACCCATTAAAAGGAAAAAAATCTTTGAAAATACGAGAAATCCTCATAATTTTGAAAATTTTCGAAAATATGTATTTTCGAAAATACAAGAAATCCTCGTAATTTCGAAAATTTTCAAAAATACGAGAAATCCGCGGTTTGGAACTTCGGAAGGCGGAAAATCCCAAAAAATCAGCCGTTCGCGAATGGGATAAATCCGCGGCGGATCGGGGTTCGGACCAGCCATCCCTACTGGTAACCAATAAAAAGGGCTTTTTCTGGACTCACCTTTCCAAACGATAGTGAGGACCAGGAGTCAGGAATGTTTTTCTAGATGCTCCCAATTAATAGGACAATATCTCTCTCACCAGTTACAGTTTTACACTGGTTATAGCACATTATAGTTTCTGGTTATTTGCGGTTGTTGGGCTTGTTAATACAACTTTCTGCAGTTTTACCAACCTGATTAGCTGCCCAGTGCTATGTTTATTGGGGGGTTTGGGAAATGAAAAGGTTCTTACACACGGCACTTCTAGGGCTTTTGCAGCCTGAGCCAAACTTTTGAATGCCGCCCTTCGTGCACCGCTGCATTAGAGTGGGCGTGGCTTTGTCCATTTGTGTGGTTTTGCCAATGGCGGTGGCTTCACTGGTGGGCATGGGTAAAATTTTAGGATTTTGAATTTCCTATCACATAGGTATTTAAACACTTCCTCAGACAGTCAATTACCAATAATTGACTGGAAAAAAATGTCACCACTACCTGTCTGCCGCCTTTCTTCTTCAGTGCAGGGGTGCCGCCTGAGACGAATGTCTCACTCTGTCTAATGGTAGATGTGGCCCTGGCGATTGTGTGTCCCGACCTGCGACGCACGATGTGTACGACCGTTCGTTTCGGCCGATAATCGGCCTGTGTGTAGGGACTTTATCGGCCGAAACGGACGGTCGTTCGGGGATCCGCCAAGTCGGTCGTTCGGCGATCCTCGACTGAACGTACATTTCGTTCGATAAAGGCCCTGCACACGGGCCGATTATCGGACGAAACGAACGGTCGTACACATCATCGGGACCCGCAACTGCACATGTGTACGAACCTAAAGGCTTGAGATAGCACTGAAAATGATCACAGATTTGAACTTTTGGCAATGAAAGTAGACCATATGGCTAATGTCCGGTTGCCTGTAAATATATTTTTCCAATGAACCACAGGAACGCCATAAAGCCCAGCGTGAAGAAACCGTACTGCGAGAGTTGGATGATTAACATTTGTTCGGTTCTATTTGGATGCACAATAGGAAGCAGAAGAAACACTTCAGCTGTGAACAGAGTGTAATTAATCAGATTAGTGACTATGAATATTAGAGAAATGAAACTGGTAACTAATCATGTATTAGATCTTAATTGGCATGAATGATTAATATCCATTAGACCGTAGATCTGCAGCCTTGTTTACTGTTGTGAGTGTTTGATGGTTGGAAAGTATCAAAGGTCCATTTATTTTTGTCATTTTACTGCGATTAAGTTGATTGAGCTTTTCAATCTTTTATGAAGGTGACGGACCTGACACAAACAGGGTCAATAAAAGTTCTTATTGTTAAAAATGGTGCTAATTTTGCCCCAACCAATCAGATGTTAGCTTTCCAATGTTAAATAAGATCTGATTGGCTGGGGCAAAATTATCACCATTTTAAACGATAAACAGGGTTATTCAATAAAAGTTCTTATCATTTAAAATGGTGCTAATTTTGAACCAACCAATCAGATATTAGCTTTCAAATGTTAAAAAAATATCTGATTGGTTGGGGTAAAATTAGCACCATTTTTAACAATAAGAACTTTTATTGAACAACCCTGAAGAACTATTATCGAATCTCCCTGAATGTGTTAAATGTCTCGTTTCAAGGTTGTGCCTTGCAACACATTAATAGGAAAGAATAGGATTGTGTTAGAAAATAATTGCCATTTAACAGGGTAACTGAACTTACAGTATGTTCTGGTGATGCAATGAACACCTTACCTGCTACTTTTTTTTTTTTTTTTTAATTTTGATAGTTACAGTAACAAATACCATTCCAATCATTAATGTTTCCCATTATGCCTTCCTGCTGGTTATGTAAGCCCCATTCGTAGTTAGGAATATATATCAAGGAGAAGGGAGTAGTTAGGAATATATGCAGATCTGCTTTGTGTGAATATAGACTTTATGAATGTCTTACTGAGGTGATGAGTTGAAAGGCATCCCCAATCCCCATAGATGACAGTTGATCCAACAATTATTTACAACAGCAAAAGAGTGTGTGGATAGTTTGGTGTGGGCACAATTATACAGTAATAGTTCATTGTTAAAATCCGATTAATGCTGCACCACGTGACCCCGCAAACAGCCAGTAGCTAAAGAATAATTTGAGTGATATCAGTGATCATGCTTTATCTGTTGGGAAGCACATTTCTGCCTTACAGATTCTTGGCTACGTAGATGAATAAATAGGATTGGAACAATCTGAGTTTACAGCATTAAAGCTACTGAGAGATAAAAAGGAAGAGATTTAAGATTATTTGTTTCATTTCCAAAGTTTAGATTGAATAAACTGAGCTCAAAACTGACCTTTATTTCTACTGCTCCCCTTTCTAAAGATTAAATGCACTTACCCTTATTGGTTTTATCGGATAATATTCAAAATGGCTAATGTCAGGTCTGAAGTTTCTACCATGCGGACAGACATTTCACATTTTTTCTGGAGGAACTTCTAACAGTTCCTCTTACCTGCATTAAAGAACTTTCCAAGCCTTCGTTTTAGAAATGCCAACAGATCTAAACATCATACAGGACAGGACAATGTAAATAACACAGAGCTGAGTATCCATCCAAGTGGCTTGCAGACTTTCCTAAAGCTCCACTCACTGCACTTTTTATATGATTGCTGGAATTCATTTGGTTATATGACTTAAGGGTCCAGGGAACTGAACATTAAACTGGACTAATTAATACATCATGTGGACTGAGACTGCTCTTAGACTCACTGTTTATTTCCTTCCTTCAGTTTTTAATATGAATTCAGGACAGGCAATCCTTGGGCCATATTTATAAAGCCGCGGTATCGCTAAATATCGCTATCGTTATTTTACGATCGCTATCGTTATTCTACGATACCGATCGTAGATTTACGATACCCTTATCGTAAATCTACGATTGTTATCATAGAATAACAATCAATATCGTAGAATAACGATCGTTAACGTAGAATAATGATGGCTATCGTAGAATAATGATCGCTATCGTAGAATAACGATCGTTATTTTACGCCGGACCGCTAGAAAACGATACCGATCTTTTATAAATAGGGCCCCTTATTCCTTATAAAGAACTTCTATTGACAATAGATAAAACTGCAGTACAATGGCCATTAATGCCTCAATGAACAAAACCTCATAGAGAGGGGCAATTCTCTTTATACAGTTGGAGTTTAAAGGGAAGAAAGAAGCAGGTCCAGGAAATAAACTTTAAGAAAGCAGAGCCCACGAGTAATATTGTATTATAGAAATATTCTTAAAGGGGAAATTCAGTGCAAATACATATGCTTTTCAGAAAAAAGAGCAGTAATTTCCCATCCCCATGACCTTAATCTGCCAATTCAGCATTTTGTCTGTGTATAAATAAATGCAACTGAAATACTGACTTCCTGTTTGCAGGACCCCTAATAGAGACCTTTATGGTCTTGCCCTTGACCCAGAGCCTGGGTTGATTCAGTTGCTCAGTAGAGATCTGAGCATGTTTGACTCATCCAACAGCCAATCAGTAGAAATTACTGTTAGGAACATTCCAAGGTAGTGGTGCATTCTGGGAAGAAGAAGGACTGTTAGAACCTGAAATGTCAGCTCACTAATGTCAACAGCAGGGAACAGCAAAGGGAATGAAATCAACTGATTTTTGAAAATGGAAGAGAATAGGTAGAATAACTAAGAAGGCATTATACAACTAACAATTTAACAAATATTGATCATTTCCACTGAACTGTCCCTTTAAAATTTTGAGAATATTGAGCTGAATAGACCCAAAACCCAATAATAGTTTGGAAGTAACAGGTAGGGTTTAACTGTTTAATAATTGAGGGATCTGGTTAGTGAGGGTTTTATTTATAAAGGTATAAAGAAGTATAAGAAGGACAGAGCCCCTATTCCTACCTCCCATTTTTGCTAAATTCTGCTCAATGTCCACTGTCAAATGTGTTGGTCGTTTGTGGCCAGGAAACAAGTCGGGCTTGTAACCTGATCTTGTATCAATGTCGTGCTTGCATGGTAGACCCTGGGGAAGGTATATTCAGTCTTTGCACATTTTTCCTTGACACAAACAATATTTTACATTGGATATCACCTGAACAAACCAGAAATACGAGATAGGAACATGTGCCCCGTTATCCAATACAATTATAGTATATGCAGTGACATTTTGTTAAAAAGGGACACCTTAATGTATTTCATGCTTTCTTAGTTATCATAATAACATACTGTATAAGGAGTCATTCATTTAACTGTAGTATACTTGGTAATAGTATTTAATATCAACCAACCAACCAGCTATGTTTGTTTATCTGTACTTAAACTAATAAAACTGTCTCATTCAATAGTTATTGCCATAATCGCAAAGCATGGTAAGAAGTTATTACACATTACTGTATGTATTTACATTACTGCTAATGAGATTCCTGTCTAACTCTGGCACCTATTTCACCCAATGCCCTTTCACCACAGGTAGCCTTCTATTGAACTATACCCACCGGTTCTGTAGGGGATTCTGTGTTTACTCAAAGACTCTTTTCTGCTTATGCTAAGCTCGTTTTCTAATCATGTAAGATCAACGTACCTCCTAAGATGTCTCCCACTTCGAGATTGTATCTTAAGCTGAAATTACCCTGACAGTTAAGGTGGCCACTTATCCATTAGTGCTGTTATTAAATTGGGTTTAGCGCAGAGGAGCACACTACTTAGGTGATGAATTTGTTTATTTAGTACAAATAAACAAGTATAACATACAACATTTCGGGACTCACAGTCCCTTCCTCAGGACCGTGAGTCCCGAAACGTTGTATGTAAATTGCTCCTCTACTCTATACCTTGCATGGATTGTGTAGCCCTGGAGGTAGGGGGCTGAGAGCATTTGCACCTATCAATATGTCTGGCTAATTAGCCAACAACAGTGTGCCACAGTACATCTGGAACTTTGCTATTAAATTGGATTACATTAAAGCAATTAACTTAGTTTATTTATTCCAGTTAAAGCTGGCTTTATTTCTTTTTACAAGGTTTCTGCATTCTAAAGAGCCCATCATGTAGTTACTAGGGCTTCTCTATATATTGCCACCCTTCCTCCTTTCCAATGAAATGTTAATGTATTTAATATATTTGCATAAAACAAATGACCAATCTAGCCTCTGTACAAGATCAAAGAATATTATTTCAAAAAAAAATCTAATCTATAAATAAATTACTTTCTGGTAAAAAGCAACATTAAGAATTCTAACTTAAAACCTAAAAATTGGAGTGATTGTCGCTACTATTGACTTTTTCCCAAGCTGCTTTGCTACATGTCACACCTTACAGTTGGCTATATTTTCAAATTGGAAACTGCTCCATAATCCATATACTGGATATAAAGAAGTCCGAATCGGTTCTTACGGTTCCGAACAGATTCAGACTTTACGGATTTGTTGAATTTGCGATTCGGTTTTTGGAATTTATCAAATTTGTGGAAACAATTCAGCCACATGATCTGAAATCATCAAACCACAGCTATTTTTAGCAGTGCATTAAAGGATAACAATACTCTAAAATGTAACTTTATAAAATTGGAAAGTACCTGGGATATGGAGGTCGGATTTTTATTGCTACCTGACAATATAATTTTGTTAAGGAACTACAGCACGTATAGTTTTCATTTGCCAGGTTAGTCCTGGACTATTCCTGTATTAAAGATAGGGCTGAAGCCAGGAGGAAGACTGGCAGAATCAGTTTTCTTTGGGTTGGTGCTCCTCACAGAAACAATATTGGGAGGTAGGAATAACCAGTCCTATATCCCTGTCCCAAGTACTTTTCATTGTAACTGTATTTTAAAAAAAAAACTTACACACAATATTTATCCTTTAACCCTCGATTCCATATATGGAGAGTTTACCCAATTCATGAACCCATGAAATAGGGGATACGGTAATTATTGAATGTCCAGTGTGGAAAGTCCTGGATATTGGAACGTGTTCCCCAGACCATTTCCCAGGTCCCAGGGCCATGTACAGTAAGTTACCATTTCTATTTATGCCTTTTATTTGAACTTTTCAGATTTGTTGCTCCCCATTGATTTTAATGGGTCCGATTTTGGATTATTTCAGAAATTTGAAAATCTGAAATCAGAACGGATTTTAGGAAGTTTGGCCATTTTTAGAGCTGACATCACCAGCTGCAGAACACTTTTGGTATGGCCAGAAATTTTAAAGTTACGAATGTTGAGGATTCAAGTTTTGATTACATGGAAATCACTTGAACTTCATATCCTATTAACACACACATAAGTGACAACATCCCTTTAAGAGTCACTCTTCATTTCACTGTATAGGGGAGATTCAGATTCATCTATCATAAAGCAGATTTGCATTTAAGGATAAAAACACGAGTAGCAAAGATGACTCATTCTTCTCAGAACTATTAGTAATAAGAATTACAGTAACGTAAATGTATCAGTTCAGTTCCCCTGGGGGATAATATTTCAATTTAGTCTTTGTAGATATGGTCTACGTCATTTAAAGTACCACATGTGTTCCCCTATAATGGGTATATGTAACCCGGAACAGATTCAATGAGGAAGCACATGGGGATAAAAGGGAATATACATCACTATTGAGGAAGCACAGGGGATAAAAGGGAATATACATGACTATTGAGGAAGCACAGGGAATAAAAGGGAATATGCATCACTATTGAGGAAGCACAGGGGATAAAGGGGAATATACATCACTATTGAGGAAGCAAAGGGGATAAAAGGGAATATACATCACTATTGAGGAAGCACAGGGGATAAAAGGGGATATACAGCACTATTGAGGAAGCACAGGGGATAAAAGGGAATATACATCACTATTGAGGAAGCACAGGGGATAAATGGGAATATACATCACTATTGAGGAAGCACAGGGGATAAAAGGGAATATACATGACTATTGAGGATGCACATGGGATAAAAGGGAATATACATCACTATTCCCACTAACACGGGCATTTAATGTTGACTTTTGTCTAGAACACATCTAGGTCTAGCTGGAAATTTCCTCTGATATTTGGAAATGTTCCCATGCACGGGGAAGAATCTTCATTCTCATAAGCTGCTCTATTTACAGTCAAGCTGATACATGTCCAGTAGTATAATGATATTGCTACCCATTACATACATAATACATTATCCCCTTCAGGGCAGCCCCGATGTGGCTGTAGCCATCCACAAAACATTGCAGTCTGAAATCAAATAACCGCCTTGGACTCCTCGCACTTCGGTGATTACGCTTTAAATGATAGATCATATTTTTCTATTCATCGGAGGCTTTTTTCCGAGTCATTGCCCTGTTCTTAAAGAAAATCTCATATTACCTCATTACAGAGTAAGTAATAGAAACAAGGTTTGAAAGCTTCGTATAAAGAAGATTTTTTTCCCTCTTCCCCCTTTAATGATATAACCGGCCTTGCGAAATGCGTTGGGTATTCATGTCAGTTTCAGAAGCATTTTCTATGCATTGTCCTATCTTCTCTAATCTGGTAAACCTCGAACATAATTGTTAATAAGTGGACCACGTGTCACTTTACATACATTAATGACTTAATAGAGAAGTCAAGACTTACTGGGAGATTCATTAAAAGTTCTTATCGTTTAAAATGGTGCTAATTTAGTCCCAACCAATCAGATCTTATTTAACATTTGAAAGCATTTGAATCAGAAACATCTGATTGGTTGGGGCAAAATTAGCACCATTTTAAACGATAAGAACTTTTATTGAATAACCCTGAATACGTGCACTGAAATTCCCTGTTAGACTTTGTACACACCGGCAATTTTTGGGTTGCCTGGGCCGAATCAGTAACGGTCCTGAGAAAAGTAGCCGACATAACTCGGTCCAGAAGGACCACACAATATAAATTTTCCTGCTGTTCCGATAATATAAAATTTGGTACATTCATCATGCATCCATATTTATTGGGATCATCTGGTATTGGTTCGTGTATGGGCCCCATTAGGGCCAATTTCAGTACCGTGCCTTTAATGATCATTGCCACAAATGTAAATGCACGATTGCAGATGTAAATATACGTTAACCGTCATAAATAAACAATAGCGATAAATTTCCGCCCATAGATTTATGCGGTACAATTGCAGTGGTATTATTCGCACAAATGTTCCTACAGCTGCCATCTTACTTTTACAATAACCAGGAGTATTAAATATAGCCCTTAAAGACTAGAACCTTTATAGGGGTCTTAAGTGAAGCTCAATAACTTAATATTAGTCCAGTAGCTGCGGAACTGGCCTACACTAAAGGTTCGTACACACGTCTGATGTGTGTGCTGAGCCATGTCCCCCAACCATGATGCATTTGTGCGATAAACGGGCATTTTGGGCGAAAATCGCATGTGTGTATGCGATCGGTTGGGGATTGTTTGCCGATTCGCCAGGCAGACTGGCAAACGACCCACCCAAACATATCGGATGTGTTTACAAACCTTTACTCCAGATCTACTAAGAGACCACAGACAGTTGAATTAGCCCAAATGGCAATTTGAGGGGGCTAGTGGTACATATCCATTAAAGGAGAAATAAACCCAATTTTTTATACCCCAGAATTTGAAAACAACCCCCCTAAAAACACCAATAAACTATAAAATCCCACTTCAGTAAATTGTATTAAAGTAAATGTAAGCCTGTTAAGAACTGGATGAAGTATCTGTGTGTATGTGCAGTGTCAGACCACACCTCCTGACCTTAGTCACATGCTTCCTTGCTTTACCTGTCCTGTAAAAGGATTGGCTACAGATTATTAATGGGTGTGACCAACTGTAACAAGTTTGTGCCATAGCTAAGGACTGAGCATGTGCAGAACATAATGGTCAGTGACCAAACTGTGTGATAATAGAATGCTGGGAAGTAAAGCACAAACCATATGTTATTTAGGTCAATTTCCCAGAGCCTGTATCAAAATGAGAGGTAAGACACAGATTACTGGTTTTATATCAAGGTGTTCTGTCTTCTGGTTCAGTGTTGTTCTGTGGCTTTAGTTGTCCTTTAAGCAACATACACTGTACAAGAATAATTGTTTGTCGTCTGGTTTACCTGCTGTCCTTTAGCTTCACATTGGTCCATTTTTATAATCACCTCAGGTTCCCATGTTCAACTTTTGGCCTTATAACTGTGGTGATATGAGCATTTGGACAGGCTACCAATCAACATGGCTCGATTTAACAACACTGAAACAGCTCCATGTGTGACCAAAACCAGTCGA
The DNA here is from genome assembly GCA_019447015.1 of Hymenochirus boettgeri. Classification (NCBI taxonomy): domain Eukaryota; kingdom Metazoa; phylum Chordata; class Amphibia; order Anura; family Pipidae; genus Hymenochirus; species Hymenochirus boettgeri. The sequence goes on from CM033474.1 coordinate 5,128,579, forward strand.
TTGTTATTAAAGAAATTCTATCTTTCCCGAAACTAAATCAACGTTTCCTGGGCGTCTGGTTACTTATCTTGAATTGTGAGAGATATCAAATGGGGCTGCTTTCCTCTTAGACTCTTCAGGAGACAGAAGGTAATAAGAGCCATACATCACGAACTTTCCATTGCTGTCGGCAGTTCCACAAATCTACTAAGGCCTAATTTTTTCTCAAAGCAAAGGAAGAACTGTCACATTGAAGCTAAAGCATAACGGTGTGGGTTTACATGGGCAAACTAGGTTAATCCTGGTATTCGGAAAGTACTGCAGCTTAACGTTTCGGACAAGGTAACTTGAAATGGATCTTGGCAAAAGTTGTTACAAAAAATCATAATGGATTATATAAAATGAGGTTTTAATTTTAGGTTATGAACCAAGAGTTTGAGTTGACAATCTAGAAAATAGTCTATTTTCTTCTTAAAGGGTAAGTCCAACCTAGAATAAAACCTTTGATATAGTCTCCCTTGCCCACCCTCAACCGCTGAGTTGGATCTCTAATAAAAGATTCAGAATCATAATTATAGCCCTTCGCTCCCCGCGGCTGTCTTCTCCGGCTCTCTGCTAACCGTCTGCCATTGGCTGCCAGTCAGCCAATCAACTACGCCACTACCGGCTGTGAAGACAGTGAAGTATGATTCGGAAGCTTTTATTAGAGATCTAACTCTGTGGTTGGGAGTGGGCAGGGGAGAAGTACATTCAGGGTTATTCACTAAAAATTCTTATCGTTTAAAATGGTGCTAATTTTGCACCAACCAATCAGATGTAAGCTTTCAAATGTTAAATAAGATCTGATTGGTTGGGGCAAAATTAGCACCGTTTTAAATGATAAGAACTTTTATTGAATCTCCCTGAATATATCTAAAGGATTTTACGCTAGGTGAAGGGCAGCAATAGAAGGATCTGAAGGGTGGGAGGGAGGTAAATGGCTCCCCTGTGCATGCCACTGTCCTCTCAGAGGAAAAGGAGGAGACAGAAACCATTTAAACAGGAAGACAGCTCCTACTCTTCAGTTTACTGGACTTTGGACAAAGCACTACAGGAGAACCATAAGGAGCAGAGATGTAAGGAAATAATTTTTCTACAAAACTACACACTGGGGCAAATTTTAGTTAGGGGTGGACATGCCCTTTAAGTTCTGCAATCTTCCGAATAACTTAATTATTATAATTTCTTACTGGTATCTAGAGATGTAGTGGGGCTTCAAATAGAACCTGTTTTCAAATCGGATCTGGGGGTTTTCAAGTTCCGATGGAACTTTTGAAACTTGAAATTTTGGGACTTTCCAGTTTTTTTGAAATTTGATTATTTTCGAAAATTCAAAAATCAACAAACTTCAAATTTCAGTAACCCTTGAATTCAGAATTTTCAATCTTGCTAACCCTGAAATATGCAAGTCAGTTTTGGTCTCCCTCAAAAAATATAACGCAGAAGCTTGAAAACTTTGCGATCATAAAGATGAAGAAGTTAGTTTGATTATATGTATGTGTTCTCCAGACCATTTCCTGGGTCCCTGAATCATTTCCACTAACATTCTATTGCTATTTAGGGCATGGTCACACTGCAACGCAAACATGTGCGATTTTGTTGCGTTTGCGCATGCGTTTTTTTTCTATACATATAGAAAAACGCATGCGATCGTGATTTAAAATGCGGAACACAAATCACAATCGCCTTGCACCCGAAAATGCACATTTTCGGTGCGTTGCCGCAATTCCAATGATCGGAAAAAATGCATGCTCAATGGCAAGAAAATCGCAACAGTGTGGCCTAGCCCTTAGACCTTAAATTTAATCAGAATTTTCAGATTTTTCTTTTTTCTCCCATGACTTCTATGGGTTTATTTTGGAATTTTCAATCTTTTTAGAAAATTTGAAAACGGGACAAAGCTTGGTGATTTCGAACATCTCTACTGGTAACTAGAGATGTCCGAACTTCGCAAAATCTGGTCCGCTCGAGGATCCGCGAATTTTCGAGAAAATTTGAAAATCCGCGAGCGGACCCATTAAAAGGAAAAAAATCTTTGAAAATACGAGAAATCCTCATAATTTTGAAAATTTTCGAAAATATGTATTTTCGAAAATACAAGAAATCCTCGTAATTTCGAAAATTTTCAAAAATACGAGAAATCCGCGGTTTGGAACTTCGGAAGGCGGAAAATCCCAAAAAATCAGCCGTTCGCGAATGGGATAAATCCGCGGCGGATCGGGGTTCGGACCAGCCATCCCTACTGGTAACCAATAAAAAGGGCTTTTTCTGGACTCACCTTTCCAAACGATAGTGAGGACCAGGAGTCAGGAATGTTTTTCTAGATGCTCCCAATTAATAGGACAATATCTCTCTCACCAGTTACAGTTTTACACTGGTTATAGCACATTATAGTTTCTGGTTATTTGCGGTTGTTGGGCTTGTTAATACAACTTTCTGCAGTTTTACCAACCTGATTAGCTGCCCAGTGCTATGTTTATTGGGGGGTTTGGGAAATGAAAAGGTTCTTACACACGGCACTTCTAGGGCTTTTGCAGCCTGAGCCAAACTTTTGAATGCCGCCCTTCGTGCACCGCTGCATTAGAGTGGGCGTGGCTTTGTCCATTTGTGTGGTTTTGCCAATGGCGGTGGCTTCACTGGTGGGCATGGGTAAAATTTTAGGATTTTGAATTTCCTATCACATAGGTATTTAAACACTTCCTCAGACAGTCAATTACCAATAATTGACTGGAAAAAAATGTCACCACTACCTGTCTGCCGCCTTTCTTCTTCAGTGCAGGGGTGCCGCCTGAGACGAATGTCTCACTCTGTCTAATGGTAGATGTGGCCCTGGCGATTGTGTGTCCCGACCTGCGACGCACGATGTGTACGACCGTTCGTTTCGGCCGATAATCGGCCTGTGTGTAGGGACTTTATCGGCCGAAACGGACGGTCGTTCGGGGATCCGCCAAGTCGGTCGTTCGGCGATCCTCGACTGAACGTACATTTCGTTCGATAAAGGCCCTGCACACGGGCCGATTATCGGACGAAACGAACGGTCGTACACATCATCGGGACCCGCAACTGCACATGTGTACGAACCTAAAGGCTTGAGATAGCACTGAAAATGATCACAGATTTGAACTTTTGGCAATGAAAGTAGACCATATGGCTAATGTCCGGTTGCCTGTAAATATATTTTTCCAATGAACCACAGGAACGCCATAAAGCCCAGCGTGAAGAAACCGTACTGCGAGAGTTGGATGATTAACATTTGTTCGGTTCTATTTGGATGCACAATAGGAAGCAGAAGAAACACTTCAGCTGTGAACAGAGTGTAATTAATCAGATTAGTGACTATGAATATTAGAGAAATGAAACTGGTAACTAATCATGTATTAGATCTTAATTGGCATGAATGATTAATATCCATTAGACCGTAGATCTGCAGCCTTGTTTACTGTTGTGAGTGTTTGATGGTTGGAAAGTATCAAAGGTCCATTTATTTTTGTCATTTTACTGCGATTAAGTTGATTGAGCTTTTCAATCTTTTATGAAGGTGACGGACCTGACACAAACAGGGTCAATAAAAGTTCTTATTGTTAAAAATGGTGCTAATTTTGCCCCAACCAATCAGATGTTAGCTTTCCAATGTTAAATAAGATCTGATTGGCTGGGGCAAAATTATCACCATTTTAAACGATAAACAGGGTTATTCAATAAAAGTTCTTATCATTTAAAATGGTGCTAATTTTGAACCAACCAATCAGATATTAGCTTTCAAATGTTAAAAAAATATCTGATTGGTTGGGGTAAAATTAGCACCATTTTTAACAATAAGAACTTTTATTGAACAACCCTGAAGAACTATTATCGAATCTCCCTGAATGTGTTAAATGTCTCGTTTCAAGGTTGTGCCTTGCAACACATTAATAGGAAAGAATAGGATTGTGTTAGAAAATAATTGCCATTTAACAGGGTAACTGAACTTACAGTATGTTCTGGTGATGCAATGAACACCTTACCTGCTACTTTTTTTTTTTTTTTTTAATTTTGATAGTTACAGTAACAAATACCATTCCAATCATTAATGTTTCCCATTATGCCTTCCTGCTGGTTATGTAAGCCCCATTCGTAGTTAGGAATATATATCAAGGAGAAGGGAGTAGTTAGGAATATATGCAGATCTGCTTTGTGTGAATATAGACTTTATGAATGTCTTACTGAGGTGATGAGTTGAAAGGCATCCCCAATCCCCATAGATGACAGTTGATCCAACAATTATTTACAACAGCAAAAGAGTGTGTGGATAGTTTGGTGTGGGCACAATTATACAGTAATAGTTCATTGTTAAAATCCGATTAATGCTGCACCATGTGACCTCACAAACAGTCAGTAGCTAAAGAATAATTTGAGTGATATCAGTGATCATGCTTTATCTGTTGGGAAGCACATTTCTGCCTTACAGATTCTTGGCTACGTAGATGAATAAATAGGATTGGAACAATCTGAGTTTACAGCATTAAAGCTACTGAGAGATAAAAAGGAAGAGATTTAAGATTATTTGTTTCATTTCCAAAGTTTAGATTGAATAAACTGAGCTCAAAACTGACCTTTATTTCTACTGCTCCCCTTTCTAAAGATTAAATGCACTTACCCTTATTGGTTTTATCGGATAATATTCAAAATGGCTAATGTCAGGTCTGAAGTTTCTACCATGCGGACAGACATTTCACATTTTTTCTGGAGGAACTTCTAACAGTTCCTCTTACCTGCATTAAAGAACTTTCCAAGCCTTCGTTTTAGAAATGCCAACAGATCTAAACATCATACAGGACAGGACAATGTAAATAACATAGAGCTGAGTATCCATCCAAGTGGCTTGCAGACTTTCCTAAAGCTCCACTCACTGCACTTTTTATATGATTGCTGGAATTCATTTGGTTATATGACTTAAGGGTCCAGGGAACTGAACATTAAACTGGACTAATTAATACATCATGTGGACTGAGACTGCTCTTAGACTCACTGTTTATTTCCTTCCTTCAGTTTTTAATATGAATTCAGGACAGGCAATCCTTGGGCCATATTTATAAAGCCGCGGTATCGCTAAATATCACTATCATTATTTTACGATCGCTATCGTTATTCTACGATACCGAACGTAGATTTACGATACCGTTATCGTAAATCTACGATCGTTATCGTAGAATAACAATCAATATCGTAGAATAACGATCGTTATCGTAGAATAATGATGGCTATCGTAGAATAATGATCGCTATCGTAGAATAACGATCGTTATTTTACGCCGGATCGCTAGAAAACGATACCGATCTTTTATAAATAGGGCCCCTTATTCCTTATAAAGAACTTCTATTGACAATAGATAAAACTGCAGTACAATGGCCATTAATGCCTCAATGAACAAAACCTCATAGAGAGGGGCAATTCTCTTTATACAGTTGGAGTTTAAAGGGAAGAAAGAAGCAGGTCCAGGAAATAAACTTTAAGAAAGCAGAGCCCACGAGTAATATTGTATTATAGAAATATTCTTAAAGGGGAAATTCAGTGCAAATACATATGCTTTTCAGAAAAAAGAGCAGTAATTTCCCATCCCCATGACCTTAATCTGCCAATTCAGCATTTTGTCTGTGTATAAATAAATGCAACTGAAATACTGACTTCCTGTTTGCAGGACCCCTAATAGAGACCTTTATGGTCTTGCCCTTGACCCAGAGCCTGGGTTGATTCAGTTGCTCAGTAGAGATCTGAGCATGTTTGACTCATCCAACAGCCAATCAGTAGAAATTACTGTTAGGAACATTCCAAGGTAGTGGTGCATTCTGGGAAGAAGAAGGACTGTTAGAACCTGAAATGTCAGCTCACTAATGTCAACAGCAGGGAACAGCAAAGGGAATGAAATCAACTGATTTTTGAAAATGGAAGAGAATAGGTAGAATAACTAAGAAGGCATTATACAACTAACAATTTAACAAATATTGATCATTTCCACTGAACTGTCCCTTTAAAATTTTGAGAATATTGAGCTGAATAGACCCAAAACCCAATAATAGTTTGGAAGTAACAGGTAGGGTTTAACTGTTTAATAATTGAGGGATCTGGTTAGTGAGGGTTTTATTTATAAAGGTATAAAGAAGTATAAGAAGGACAGAGCCGCTATTCCTACCTCCCATTTTTGCTAAATTCTGCTCAATGTCCACTGTCAAATGTGTTGGTCGTTTGTGGCCAGGAAACAAGTCGGGCTTGTAACCTGATCTTGTATCAATGTCGTGCTTGCATGGTAGACCCTGGGGAAGGTATATTCAGTCTTTGCACATTTTTCCTTGACACAAACAATATTTTACATTGGATATCACCTGAACAAACCAGAAATACGAGATAGGAACATGTGCCCCGTTATCCAATACAATTATAGTATATGCAGTGACATTTTGTTAAAAAGGGACACCTTAATGTATTTCATGCTTTCTTAGTTATCATAATAACATACTGTATAAGGAGTCATTCATTTAACTGTAGTATACTTGGTAATAGTATTTAATATCAACCAACCAACCAGCTATGTTTGTTTATCTGTACTTAAACTAATAAAACTGTCTCATTCAATAGTTATTGCCATAATCGCAAAGCATGGTAAGAAGTTATTACACATTACTGTATGTATTTACATTACTGCTAATGAGATTCCTGTCTAACTCTGGCACCTATTTCACCCAATGCCCTTTCACCACAGGTAGCCTTCTATTGAACTATACCCACCGGTTCTGTAGGGGATTCTGTGTTTACTCAAAGACTCTTTTCTGCTTATGCTAAGCTCGTTTTCTAATCATGTAAGATCAACGTACCTCCTAAGATGTCTCCCACTTCGAGATTGTATCTTAAGCTGAAATTACCCTGACATTACCCTTACATTAAAGCAATTAACTTAGTTTATTTATTCCAGTTAAAGCTGGCTTTATTTCTTTTTACAAGGTTTCTGCATTCTAAAGAGCCCATCATGTAGTTACTAGGGCTTCTCTATATATTGCCACCCTTCCTCCTTTCCAATGAAATGTTAATGTATTTAATATATTTGCATAAAACAAATGACCAATCTAGCCTCTGTACAAGATCAAAGAATATTATTTCAAAAAAAAATCTAATCTATAAATAAATTACTTTCTGGTAAAAAGCAACATTAAGAATTCTAACTTAAAACCTAAAAATTGGAGTGATTGTTGCTACTATTGACTTTTTCCCAAGCTGCTTTGCTACATGTCACACCTTACAGTTGGCTATATTTTCAAATTGGAAACTGCTCCATAATCCATATACTGGATATAAAGAAGTCCGAATCGGTTCTTACGGTTCCGAACAGATTCAGACTTTACGGATTTGTTGAATTTGCGATTCGGTTTTTGGAATTTATCAAATTTGTGGAAACAATTCAGCCACATGATCTGAAATCATCAAACCACAGCTATTTTTAGCAGTGCATTAAAGGATAACAATACTCTAAAATGTAACTTTATAAAATTGGAAAGTACCTGGGATATGGAGGTCGGATTTTTATTGCTACCTGACAATATAATTTTGTTAAGGAACTACAGCACGTATAGTTTTCATTTGCCAGGTTAGTCCTGGACTATTCCTGTATTAAAGATAGGGCTGAAGCCAGGAGGAAGACTGGCAGAATCAGTTTTCTTTGGGTTGGTGCTCCTCACAGAAACAATATTGGGAGGTAGGAATAACCAGTCCTATATCCCTGTCCCAAGTACTTTTCATTGTAACTGTATTTTAAAAAAAAAAACTTACACACAATATTTATCCTTTAACCCTCGATTCCATATATGGAGAGTTTACCCAATTCATGAACCCATGAAATAGGGGATACGGTAATTATTGAATGTCCAGTGTGGAAAGTCCTGGATATTGGAACGTGTTCCCCAGACCATTTCCCAGGTCCCAGGGCCATGTACAGTAAGTTACCATTTCTATTTATGCCTTTTATTTGAACTTTTCAGATTTGTTGCTCCCCATTGATTTTAATGGGTCCGATTTTGGATTATTTCAGAAATTTGAAAATCTGAAATCAGAACGGATTTTAGGAAGTTTGGCCATTTTTAGAGCTGACATCACCAGCTGCAGAACACTTTTGGTATGGCCAGAAATTTTAAAGTTACGAATGTTGAGGATTCAAGTTTTGATTACATGGAAATCACTTGAACTTCATATCCTATTAACACACACATAAGTGACAACATCCCTTTAAGAGTCACTCTTCATTTCACTGTATAGGGGAGATTCAGATTCATCTATCATAAAGCAGATTTGCATTTAAGGATAAAAACACGAGTAGCAAAGATGACTCATTCTTCTCAGAACTATTAGTAATAAGAATTACAGTAACGTAAATGTATCAGTTCAGTTCCCCTGGGGGATAATATTTCAATTTAGTCTTTGTAGATATGGTCTACGTCATTTAAAGTACCACATGTGTTCCCCTATAATGGGTATATGTAACCCGGAACAGATTCAATGAGGAAGCACATGGGGATAAAAGGGAATATACATCACTATTGAGGAAGCACAGGGGATAAAAGGGAATATACATGACTATTGAGGAAGCACAGGGAATAAAAGGGAATATGCATCACTATTGAGGAAGCACAGGGGATAAAGGGGAATATACATCACTATTGAGGAAGCAAAGGGGATAAAAGGGAATATACATCACTATTGAGGAAGCACAGGGGATAAAAGGGGATATACAGCACTATTGAGGAAGCACAGGGGATAAAAGGGAATATACATCACTATTGAGGAAGCACAGGGGATAAATGGGAATATACATCACTATTGAGGAAGCACAGGGGATAAAAGGGAATATACATGACTATTGAGGATGCACATGGGATAAAAGGGAATATACATCACTATTCCCACTAACACGGGCATTTAATGTTGACTTTTGTCTAGAACACATCTAGGTCTAGCTGGAAATTTCCTCTGATATTTGGAAATGTTCCCATGCACGGGGAAGAATCTTCATTCTCATAAGCTGCTCTATTTACAGTCAAGCTGATACATGTCCAGTAGTATAATGATATTGCTACCCATTACATACATAATACATTATCCCCTTCAGGGCAGCCCCGATGTGGCTGTAGCCATCCACAAAACATTGCAGTCTGAAATCAAATAACCGCCTTGGACTCCTCGCACTTTGGTGATTACGCTTTAAATGATAGATCATATTTTTCTATTCATCGGAGGCTTTTTTCCGAGTCATTGCCCTGTTCTTAAAGAAAATCTCATATTACCTCATTACAGAGTAAGTAATAGAAACAAGGTTTGAAAGCTTCGTATAAAGAAGATTTTTTTCCCTCTTCCCCCTTTAATGATATAACCGGCCTTGCGAAATGCGTTGGGTATTCATGTCAGTTTCAGAAGCATTTTCTATGCATTGTCCTATCTTCTCTAATCTGGTAAACCTCGAACATAATTGTTAATAAGTGGACCACGTGTCACTTTACATACATTAATGACTTAATAGAGAAGTCAAGACTTACTGGGAGATTCATTAAAAGTTCTTATCGTTTAAAATGGTGCTAATTTAGTCCCAACCAATCAGATCTTATTTAACATTTGAAAGCATTTGAATCAGAAACATCTGATTGGTTGGGGCAAAATTAGCACCATTTTAAACGATAAGAACTTTTATTGAATAACCCTGAATACGTGCACTGAAATTCCCTGTTAGACTTTGTACACACCGGCAATTTTTGGGTTGCCTGGGCCGAATCAGTAACGGTCCTGAGAAAAGTAGCCGACATAACTCGGTCCAGAAGGACCACACAATATAAATTTTCCTGCTGTTCCGATAATATAAAATTTGGTACATTCATCATGCATCCATATTTATTGGGATCATCTGGTATTGGTTCGTGTATGGGCCCCATTAGGGCCAATTTCAGTACCGTGCCTTTAATGATCATTGCCACAAATGTAAATGCACGATTGCAGATGTAAATATACGTTAACCGTCATAAATAAACAATAGCGATAAATTTCCGCCCATAGATTTATGCGGTACAATTGCAGTGGTATTATTCGCACAAATGTTCCTACAGCTGCCATCTTACTTTTACAATAACCAGGAGTATTAAATATAGCCCTTAAAGACTAGAACCTTTATAGGGGTCTTAAGTGAAGCTCAATAACTTAATATTAGTCCAGTAGCTGCGGAACTGGCCTACACTAAAGGTTCGTACACACGTCTGATGTGTGTGCTGAGCCATGTCCCCCAACCATGATGCATTTGTGCGATAAACGGGCATTTTGGGCGAAAATCGCATGTGTGTATGCGATCGGTTGGGGATTGTTTGCCGATTCGCCAGGCAGACTGGCAAACGACCCACCCAAACATATCGGATGTGTTTACAAACCTTTACTCCAGATCTACTAAGAGACCACAGACAGTTGAATTAGCCCAAATGGCAATTTGAGGGGGCTAGTGGTACATATCCATTAAAGGAGAAATAAACCCAATTTTTTATACCCCAGAATTTGAAAACAACCCCCCTAAAAACACCAATAAGCTATAAAATCCCACTTCAGTGAATTGGATTAAAGTAAATGTAAGCCTGTTAAGAACTGGATGAAGTATCTGTGTGTATGTGCAGTGTCAGACCACACCTCCTGACCTTAGTCACATGCTTCCTTGCTTTACCTGTCCTGTAAAAGGATTGGCTACAGATTATTAATGGGTGTGACCAACTGTAACAAGTTTGTGCCATAGCTAAGGACTGAGCATGTGCAGAACATAATGGTCAGTGACCAAACTGTGTGATAATAGAATGCTGGGAAGTAAAGCACAAACCATATGTTATTTAGGTCAATTTCCCAGAGCCTGTATCAAAATGAGAGGTAAGACACAGATTACTGGTTTTATATCAAGGTGTTCTGCCTTCTGGTTCAGTGTTGTTCTGTGGCTTTAGTTGTCCTTTAAGCAACATACACTGTACAAGAATAATTGTTTGTCGTCTGGTTTACCTGCTGTCCTTTAGCTTCACATTGGTCCATTTTTATAATCACCTCAGGTTCCCATGTTCAACTTTTGGCCTTATAACTGTGGTGATATGAGCATTTGGACAGGCTACCAATCAACATGGCTCGATTTAACAACACTGAAACAGCTCCATGTGTGACCAAAACCAGTCGATTGTTATTAAAGAAATTCTATCTTTCCCGAAACTAAATCAACGTTTCCTGGGCGTCTGGTTACTTATCTTGAATTGTGAGAGATATCAAATGGGGCTGCTTTCCTCTTAGACTCTTCAGGAGACAGAAGGTAATAAGAGCCATACATCACGAACTTTCCATTGCTGTCGGCAGTTCCACAAATCTACTAAGGCCTAATTTTTTCTCAAAGCAAAGGAAGAACTGTCACATTGAAGCTAAAGCATAACGGTGTGGGTTTACATGGGCAAACTAGGTTAATCCTGGTATTCGGAAAGTACTGCAGCTTAACGTTTCGGACAAGGTAACTTGAAATGGATCTTGGCAAAAGTTGTTACAAAAAATCATAATGGATTATATAAAATGAGGTTTTAATTTTAGGTTATGAACCAAGAGTTTGAGTTGACAATCTAGAAAATAGTCTATTTTCTTCTTAAAGGGTAAGTCCAACCTAGAATAAAACCTTTGATATAGTCTCCCTTGCCCACCCCCAACCGCTGAGTTGGATCTCTAATAAAAGATTCAGAATCATAATTATAGCCCTTCGCTCCCCGCGGCTGTCTTCTCCGGCTCTCTGCTAACCGTCTGCCATTGGCTGCCAGTCAGCCAATCACCTACGCCACTACCGGCTGTGAAGACAGTGAAGTATGATTGGGAAGCTTTTATTAGAGATCTAACTCTATGGTTGGGAGTGGGCAGGGGAGAAGTACATTCAGGGTTATTCACTGAAAATTCTTATCGTTTAAAATGGTGCTAATTTTGCACCAACCAATCAGATGTAAGCTTTCAAATGTTAAACAAGATCTGATTGGTTGGGGCAAAATTAGCACCGTTTTAAATGATAAGAACTTTTATTGAATCTCCCTGAATATATCTAAGGTGAAGGGCAGCAATAGAAGGATCTGAAGGGTGGGAGGGAGGTAAATGGCTCCCCTGTGCATGCCACTGTCCTCTCAGAGGAAAAGGAGGAGACAGAAACCATTTAAACAGGAAGACAGCTCCTACTCTTCAGTTTACGGGACTTTGGACAAAGCACTACAGGAGAACCATAAGGAGCAGAGATGTAAGGAAATAATTTTTCTACAAAACTACACACTGGGGCAAATTTTAGTTTTGGGAGTGGACATGCCCTTTAAGTTCTGCAATCTTCCAAATAACTTAATTATTATAATTTCTTACTGGTATCTAGAGATGTAGTGGGGCTTCAAATAGAACCTGTTTTCAAATCGGATCTGGGGGTTTTCAAGTTCCGATGGAACTTTTGAAACTTGAAATTTTGGGACTTTCCAGTTTTTTTGAAATTTGATTATTTTCGAAAATTCAAAAATCAACAAACTTCAAATTTCAGTAACCCTTGAATTCAGAATTTTCAATCTTGCTAACCCTGAAATATGCAAGTCAGTTTTGGTCTCCCTCAAAAAATATAACGCAGAAGCTTGAAAACTTTGCGATCATAAAGATGAAGAAGTTAGTTTGATTATATGTATGTGTTCTCCAGACCATTTCCTGGGTCCCTGAATCATTTCCACTAACATTCTATTGCTATTTAGGGCATGGTCACACTGCAACGCAAACATGTGCGATTTTGTTGCGTTTGCGCATGCGTTTTTTTTCTATACATATAGAAAAACGCATGCGATCGTGATTTAAAATGCGGAACACAAATCACAATCGCCTTGCACCCGAAAATGCACATTTTCGGTGCGTTGCCGCAATTCCAATGATCGGAAAAAATGCATGCTCAATGGCAAGAAAATCGCAACAGTGTGGCCTAGCCCTTAGACCTTAAATTTAATCAGAATTTTCAGATTTTTCTTTTTTCTCCCATGACTTCTATGGGTTTATTTTGGAATTTTCAATCTTTTTAGAAAATTTGAAAACGGGACAAAGCTTGGTGATTTCGAACATCTCTACTGGTAACTAGAGATGTCCGAACTTCGCAAAATCTGGTCCGCTAGAGGATCCGCGAATTTTCGAGAAAATTTGAAAATCCGCGAGCGGACCCATTAAAAGGAAAAAAATCTTTGAAAATACGAGAAATCCTCATAATTTTGAAAATTTTCGAAAATATGTATTTTCGAAAATACAAGAAATCCTCGTAATTTCGAAAATTTTCAAAAATACGAGAAATCCGCGGTTTGTAACTTCGGAAGGCGGAAAATCCAAAAAAATCCGCCGTTCGCGAATGGGATAAATCCGCGGCGGATCGGGGTTCGGACCCGCGAACCAGCCATCCCTACTGGTAACCAATAAAAAGGGCTTTTTCTGGACTCACCTTTCCAAACGATAGTGAGGACCAGGAGTCAGGAATGTTTTTCTAGATGCTCCCAATTAATAGGACAATATCTCTCTCACCAGTTACAGTTTTACACTGGTTATAGCACATTATAGTTTCTGGTTATTTGCGGTTGTTGGGCTTGTTAATACAACTTTCTGCAGTTGTACCAACCTGATTAGCTGCCCAGTGCTATGTTTATTGGGGGGTTTGGGAAATGAAAAGGTTCTTACACACGGCACTTCTAGGGCTTTTGCAGCCTGAGCCAAACTTTTGAATGCCGCCCTTCGTGCACCGCTGCATTAGAGTGGGCGTGGCTTTGTCCATTTGTGTGGTTTTGCCAATGGCGGTGGCTTCACTGGTGGGCATGGGTAAAATTTTAGGATTTTGAATTTCCTATCACATAGGTATTTAAACACTTCCTCAGACAGTCAATTACCAATAATTGACTGGAAAAAAATGTCACCACTACCTGTCTGCCGCCTTTCTTCTTCAGTGCAGGGGTGCCGCCTGAGACGAATGTCTCACTCTGTCTAATGGTAGATGTGGCCCTGGCGATTGTGTGTCCCGACCTGCGACGCACGATGTGTACGACCGTTCGTTTCGGCCGATAATCGGCCTGTGTGTAGGGACTTTATCGGCCGAAACGGACGGTCGTTCGGGGATCCGCCAAGTCGGTCGTTCGGCGATCCTCGACTGAACGTACATTTCGTTCGATAAAGGCCCTGCACACGGGCCGATTATCGGACGAAACGAACGGTCGTACACATCATCGGGACCCGCAACTGCACATGTGTACGAACCTAAAGGCTTGAGATAGCACTGAAAATGATCACAGATTTGAACTTTTGGCAATGAAAGTAGACCATATGGCTAATGTCCGGTTGCCTGTAAATATATTTTTCCAATGAACCACAGGAACGCCATAAAGCCCAGCGTGAAGAAACCGTACTGCGAGAGTTGGATGATTAACATTTGTTCGGTTCTATTTGGATGCACAATAGGAAGCAGAAGAAACACTTCAGCTGTGAACAGAGTGTAATTAATCAGATTAGTGACTATGAATATTAGAGAAATGAAACTGGTAACTAATCATGTATTAGATCTTAATTGGCATGAATGATTAATATCCATTAGACCGTAGATCTGCAGCCTTGTTTACTGTTGTGAGTGTTTGATGGTTGGAAAGTATCAAAGGTCCATTTATTTTTGTCATTTTACTGCGATTAAGTTGATTGAGCTTTTCAATCTTTTATGAAGGTGACGGACCTGACACAAACAGGGTCAATAAAAGTTCTTATTGTTAAAAATGGTGCTAATTTTGCCCCAACCAATCAGATGTTAGCTTTCCAATGTTAAATAAGATCTGATTGGCTGGGGCAAAATTATCACCATTTTAAACGATAAACAGGGTTATTCAATAAAAGTTCTTATCATTTAAAATGGTGCTAATTTTGAACCAACCAATCAGATATTAGCTTTCAAATGTTAAAAAAATATCTGATTGGTTGGGGTAAAATTAGCACCATTTTTAACAATAAGAACTTTTATTGAACAACCCTGAAGAACTATTATCGAATCTCCCTGAATGTGTTAAATGTCTCGTTTCAAGGTTGTGCCTTGCAACACATTAATAGGAAAGAATAGGATTGTGTTAGAAAATAATTGCCATTTAACAGGGTAACTGAACTTACAGTATGTTCTGGTGATGCAATGAACACCTTACCTGCTACTTTTTTTTTTTAAATTTTGATAGTTACAGTAACAAATACCATTCCAATCATTAATGTTTCCTTTCTTAATGTTTCCCATTATGCCTTCCTGCTGGTTATGTAAGCCCCATTCAAATCTATGGAACTGGTGCCAAATAAAGATTCAGCTTACAGGAAGGTGCTACCTGAAGCAGAGGAGCTTGGGAAAAAAGAGCATTTTCAGACTTCTAAATATAGCAGTTTGGGTTCTCATTGAAGAGATGGTCTATGAGGAGGGGCCAACCAATAAAATGACTGGCGGATGGTCTTAGGATGAGTCATTTAGAAGGAAACAGATTTCTGGAAAATTCTGTCATGGTTTTGGGCCTTTTATAATGGATAAGTCCTACTGAGAAACAGGAGACTCGCTAAAAATTACACACAAAACTAGTGCAAAAAAATGTTGCGAAATTTGTCACATTGCGGTCACATGGCACAGACAAAGCGAAACCTTCGCTAATCTGTGGCCAAATTAGCGTAAAACCCATGCTGCCTGGTGTATTATTGGGTTAGTGTGGGTTGTACACCGAGTTAGCGGTGCCTGCGCTCTTTACCGAACATCTTCAAAATAGTGCTGAGCACCTGATGGTTTAGTTTTGTGCGAATCAAAGGTCTTTGATTGGGAGACACAAACCGACACATCTAATTTGACTGCAATCCCAAGATGCATTAAATCTTGGAAAGGGATTATTACATCACGGGATTTCGGGAAGGCATCGCCCCATTAACGTTTGTACAGCTGTTTGCCGGGCCTCAGAGGGATGAAGTCATGGGAAGGTCGGATCCCTGGTAGAATGGGAGAAATTATAAGGCAATCAGAAAATGGGAGATACACCCAAGGGCGTACCTGCAGGGGTCCGGGCCCCCCCGCAAGAATGGAGGCTGGGCCCCTGACCCCCTCCTGCCTCCAAGATGCCTTCCACGACTAGCCATTTTATACAGCTGATAAAACATACACGCAATCAGCTGTTTAAAAGACCACATCCGAACTTCCGGAAATTAACCGCACGCATGCTTCATTCATACCCGCGATCAGCTGTTTAAAAACGGCTGATTGCAGAAGGGTTCTTGGGCTTGTGGCGGGCCCTACTACTGTCCACCCCCCGCGGTCGTGGGAGTAGCGGGGGCAGTACAGCTGGATACAGCTGAGAAATACCTACTGTGGGGTAATTTTCCAATATAAATATTCTATTACGAGATAAATATTTGTGGGAATTTGGGGAAAATAAAGGAACCATTTGGTCAAGTGGAACAAATTAGAGAATAAACAATGTGAATGTATCCCTTAATGGACTTCATCTGATAGATCAGAAAGAGAAAAGTTAATGGGTTGGGAGCTGTGATTATTGTTCATGGACCTTGTCTCCATGATTTGCTCTCAGACCATATGGCGGTTTAGGTCTCATTCAGCCAATGGCGATGATAGAAAGGTCGAGGTTACGGATGGATGAGGTCACAGCTCACAATCGCGTTTTCCCAGTTCATTTTCCTGTATCATAAACGCAATCATCAGGCTTCTTCCCCTGGTCATAATGTCATAGTCCATTCAGGTCACGGAGACTTTGAAAATGTTTTAATGGTCTCCTGATAACAACACAAGAGGCAATTTGCATATTAATTCCAGATTTACTAAATAAATTAAGCAAATTACAAAACGTCCATTTAACCTTTCAAAAATCCTTGAAAGTTAACAGCAAACTAAAGTTACATTAATGCAGTAAAAGGAATATTTTAGGTAAACTTGTAGACTATTGAGGTATTTAATAATAATAAAAAAGAAAGGGCAAAAAAGAAAAAGAAGCAACGCAGGGAACGAAAGAGAAAACGGACACGGAATACTAACAAAAAGAAGGACAGTGAGGAGAGAGTAAGGAAGCACGGCAGGCGAAAGCCTAGGGGCGGGAGAGAGAAAGAGAGAGGGCAACGATAGATATGAGGAAAGTAGGAATCTGAGAGAACCAGAGGAAGGACAAGAAAACGGAAGGAGGAAGCACGAGAAACAAGAAAGGCGCGACGACAGCAGGAACAGCTGCTGAGATGAACCCACCATGTAGTGAGACATCAAATTCTGCACCCCCCCTCCATCATCCGTGCCTTTATGAGAACGAGGGACATTGCCATCCAACCCCTCCTTGATTAGGAAGTTAACGGAAAAAAAAAATAGGGAATTAATTCCATGGAACGATGACACATACTCAATGCAGCTTGGACGTGGAAAGAAACATCTATCATTCACTGACAGGTCATCTAACCAATCATCTGCGTTTATGACTGTCATTCCAAAAGACTAGCAAGGCAATATTTAACCCAAACTGTCACACACGCTAGTTGTCATAGCCAACAAAACCTTAAAGTGGACACTCTGCAGACCCAATGGCTACAACTTAATAGCAAAACTGTAAACAGGAGACAACTGTATTATCGGTTAGCGAGGTTTTGCAATCATTTTGCATTGCCTGCACCAAAATATTGTGCAAAAGATCACATACACTCTCCACTCGCATTGACCCGATGTATATAATTGTCGCGAAGCTGTTACTACATCACAGAAACGATTGCAGGTCAATTGCGATAAGGAGAATTTATTGCAGGTCCCCCTTAAGAGGACTGTAAATCCCCATAATCTAGAAAATAACTATTTGCCATTCGTTTTCTATTTCACAGGAGGAGTTAGACCACTTGTTTTACTTCCCACACTCTCCTTGTAATCGACTTACGCCTGCTCCGTGGACCGGAACTTACCTACGCTGCTCCCTGCAGCTGCTCTCTTCACTGAAAGCCGATCTCGTCCCGACCACGCGCCCTACCTTACGCGCATGCGCGCGCAATACAAAAGAGGGCGCGCGATGGGGAGACAGCGCGTGTTGCATGTGAGAAGCTAGTTAGAGTGAGAAAGCACGTAAAGTTTCCAGGTCCCCTGGCGTCCTATTATTCATAGGAGTAGGGATGGCCGTTCGCGGATCCGAACCTGGATCCGCCACGGATTTATCCGTTCCAAACGGCGATTTTTCGCCTTCCGAACTTCCGAACCGCGATTTCTCGTATTTTTGAAAATACGAGAAATCTCGTAATTTCTAAAATTTTCGAAAATACGAAAATCTCGGAATTTCGAGATAGTTTTCATTTTATGGGTCAGCTCGCGTATCCTCGACGACCACGGATTTTGCGAAGTTCGGACATCTCTAATAGGGAGGTGAGAATAAGAGTTCTCATCTCCCTGTGAATAATAGAAACGGTTGCCACATAGTTATTTTATGGATTTAGTGTTCCTTAAATTACCTAAAGTTAGATACACATAAATAATGATATTTTTTTATTTTAGGGTGGTATTTATTTAGGATTGTAATATTTATTTATTATTGTTATTATTATTATTGTTATTATATTATTATTTACTATTATTATTATTATTATTTGATTATTATTATTATTATTATTATTATTATTATTAATTTATATTAAATACCTCAATAGTCTACAAGTTTACCTAAAATATTTCGCTTTTACTTGCTAATGTAACTTTAGTTTGTCTGTTAACTTTCAAAGGATTTTTGAAAGGTTAATGGACGTTTTGTATTTGCTTAATTTTTTAGTAAATCTGGAATTAATTGCAAATTGCCTCTTGTGTTGTTTCAAGGGAGACCATTAAAACATTTCATTCAAATTCTCCGTGACCTGAATGGCTTGACATTATGACAGGGGAAGAAGCCTGATGATTGCGTTTATGATACAGGAAACGCACCTAACCTGGGAAAACGCGATAATTGGCCCTATGAAGTGAACATATGTCTTAATGTCCTGTCGCCGACATTCATCATGCCGTAACCCGACCTTCGTCTATCATCGCCATGCTGAATGATACCTATAACCGCCATAAATGTCTGAGAGCAAAAATCAATAGGAGACAAAGGTCCATGACAATAATCACGCTTCCCAACCCATTAACTTTTCTCTTTCTGATCTATCAGTTAAGTCCATTAAGGGATACATTCACATTGTTTATTCTCTAATTTGTTCCACTTGACCAAATGGTTTCCTTTATTTTCCCAAATTCCCACAACTATGTTAATCTCGTAATATAATATTTATATTGGAAAATTACCTCCACAGTAGGTATTTCTCAGCTGTAATCCAGCTGCACGGCCCCCGCTACTATCCCACGACCCGGTGGGGTGGACAGGAGTAGAGCTGGGGGGCCCTCCACAAGCCCACAGAACCCTTCTCAATCATCCTTTTTTAAACAGCTGATCGCGGGTATGAGGAAGCATTCGTGCGGTTAATTTCCGGAATTTCTGACTGTGGTCTTTTAAACAGCTGATTGCGTGTCTTTTTATCACTTTCTAAAATGGCTATCCCCGTGGAAGGCATCTTGGAGGCATGGGATGGGGTCAGGAGTGGGCCCCATCCTCCATTCTTGCGGGGGCCCGGACGCCTGCAAGTTCTCACCCTTGGGTGTAATCCTCCCCATTTTCTGATTGCCTTAGTAATTTTCGCTTTTCTATCTCACCATTCTACCATGATCCGCCCTTCCATGACTTCATCCCTCTGAGCCCGGCAAACCCTGTACAAACGTTAATGGGGCGATGCTTCACCTAAATCCCCGTGAGTAATATCCCTTCCAAGATTTAATGCATCTTGTGATTGCAAGTCAAATAGATGTTTCGGTTTGTGTCTCCCAATCAAAGACCTTTGATTCGGCACAAAACTAAGCCCCCAACCCACCCCCCCACCCAACCTCAGTGCTCATCACATTTTTGAAGATGTTCGTAAAGACGGCAGTCCCGCTAACTCGGTTTAAACCCCCACTAACCCAATAATAACACCAGCAGCATGGGTTTTATTCGCTAATTTTGCCACAGATTAGCGAAGGTTTCGCTTTTGGTCTGTGTCCATGTGACCGCAATGTGACAAATTCGCAACATTTTTTTGCAGCAGTTTTGTGTGAATTTTAGCGAGTCTCCTTTTTCTCAGTATGACTTAATCCATTATAAAGGCCCAAAACCAGACAATAATTTTCCAGAAATCTGTTTCCTCTAAATGCTCATCCTAAGACCATTCCGCGCAAGTCATTTTATTGTTGGCCCCTCCTCATCGACCATCTCTTCTTCAATGCGAACCCAAACTGCTATAGTTTAGAAGTCTGAAAATGCTCTTTTTTCCCAGGTGGGAGCTCCTCCTCTGCTTCAGGTAAGGCACCTTCCTGTAAGCTGAATCTTATTTGGGCCCAGTTCCATAGGTTGAATGGGGCTTACATAACCATCAGAAGGCATAATGGGAAACATTAAGAAAGGAAACAGGAATATTGGAATGGTATTTTGTTAACTGGTAACTATCAAAATTTAAAAAAAAAAGTAGCAGGTAAGTGTTCATTGCATCACCAGAAACATCCTTGTAAGTTCAGTTACCCTGTTAAATGGCATTATTTTTTAACACAATCCTATTCTTTCCTATTAATGTGTTGCAAGGCCACACCTTGAAACGGAGACATCTAACACCTTCAAGGGAGATTCGATAATAGTTTTCTTCAGGGTTGTTCATAAAGTCTTATTGTTAAATGGTGCTAATTTTACCTCAACCAATCAGATTTTTTCTTAAGACATTTGAAAGCTAACAATCTGATTGGTTGTTCAAAATTGCACCATTTTAAATGATAAGAACTTTTATTGAATAACCCTGTTTTATCGTTTACAATGGTGAAATTTTTCCCCAGCCAATCAGATCTTATTTAACATTGGAAAGTAACATCTGATTGGTGGGGTCAAATTAGCACCATTTTGTAACAATAAGAACTTTTATTGACCCTGTTTGTGTCAGGTCCTTCATAGAAAGATTGAAAAGCTCAATCAACTTACTCGCAGTAAAATGACCAAAAATAAATGGACTTTGATACTTTCCAACCATCAAACACTCACAACATTACGACAAGCTTGCAGATCTACGGTCTAATGATTTATCATTCATAGCCAATTAAGGATTCTAATACATATTAGTTACAGTTTCATTTCTCTAATATCATAGTCACTAATCTGATTAAGTCACTCTGTTCACACTGAAGTGGGTTTTTCTTCGCTTCTATGGTGCATACCAAATAGAACCGAAACAAATGTTAATCATCCAACTCCTCGCAGTACGGTTTCTTCTTCTTCAGACTGGGCTTGTATGGCGTTCCTGTGGTTCATTGGAAAAATATATTTACGGCAACCGGACAGTAGCCATAATGGTCTAACTTTTCATTGCCAACAGTTCAATCTCTGTTATCATTTTCAGTGCTATCCAAGCCTTTAGGTTCACACTATGTGGGTTCAGGTGCAGTTGCGGCTCCCGATGATGTGTACGACCGTCCGTTTTCGTCGATAATCTGGCCCGTGTGCGAGGCCTTTATCGACTAATGTCACGTTCAAGAGTCGAGGATCGCCGAACGAAGCCGCTTGGCGGACCCCGAAAGACCGTTGGACGCGTTTCGGCCTGATAAAGTCCCCTACACACAGGGGCGATTATCGGCCGAAACGAACGGTCCGTACACATCGGTGGCGTCGCAGGTCGGGACGACCACAATCGCCAGGTACACAAAAGCCACATCTACATTAGACATGAGTGAGACATTCAGTCTCAGGCGGCAACCACCTGCACTTAGAAAAAAGCGTCAGACAGGTAGTGGGTGACATTTTTTCCAGTCAATTATTGGTAATTGACTGTCTGAGGAAGTGGTTTTAAATACCTATGTGATAGGGAAATTTCAAAATCCGTTAAAATTTTACCCCTGGGCCGCACCAGTGAATGCCACCGCCCTTGGCAAAACCACACAAATGGACAAAGCCACGCCCACGTCTACTGCAGTGACGTTGTGCACGAATGGCGGCATTCAAAAGTTTGTCTCAGGCTGGGTCAAAGCCCTAGAAATGTTCCGGTTGTGAAAGAAAAACTTGTCTTTCCTCAAACCCGAATATGAGAGATGTGACTGGATAGGTATTCAAAAGTGTTGGCTCAGGCTATGTTATGTACTACTCAACTTTCCAATCCCCTTATATCTCACTTATATTATCTTGCTTTCCTTAGCTTCCACTATCCATGCGTGTCGTACTTCTCCATCTCGCTTCTCACATTCACTTGTGGAGTTTACGTGTAGACTAGCTTTGGTCTCACTTACATTAATTGGAGCCATCACTAGAAACATTCCTGACTCCTGGTCCTCACTATCGTTGGAAGGTGAGTCCGAAAAAGCCCTTTATTGGTTACCAGTAGGGATGGCTGGTTTCGCGGAATTCCTTTTCTTCTTCGTCCGAACCCCGATCCGCCGCGGATTTATCCCATTCGCGAACGGCGATTTTGTTTTGGATTTTTCCGCCTTTCCGAAGTTACAAACCGTCTCTGGATTTCTCGTATTTTAAAAGTGTCGAAGTACGAGGTTTCTTGTATTTTAGAAAATACCATATTTTCGAAAATTTTCAAATTATGAGATTTCCTCGTCTTTTCAAATATTTTTTCCTTTTAATGGTCCGCTCCGCGGATTTTTCAAAATGTTCTCGAAAATTCGGGATCCTCGAGGGACCAGATTTTGCGAAGTTCGGACATCTCTAGTTACCAGTATAGATGTTTCGAATCACCAGCTTGTCCCGTTTCAATTTTCTAAAAGATTGAAAATTCCAAATAAACCCATAGAAGTCATGGGGTATCATACAAAAAGAAAATCAGAAATTCTGATTAAATTTAAGGTCTAAGGGCTAGGCCACACGTTGCCGATGTTCTTGGCCATTGAGCATGCATTTTTTCCTATCTTGGAATTGCGGCAGCCACGCAACCACAATGTGCATTTTCCGGTGCAAGGCGATTGTATTTGGGTTCCCATTTTTAAAATCACGATCGCATGCGTTTTGTCTATATGTAATAGAAAAAAAAACGCAGCGCAAATCGCAACAAAATCGCACATGTTTGCGTTGCAGTGTGACCATGCCCTAATATAGCAATAGAATGTTTAGTGGAAATGATTCAGGGACCCGAAAGGTCTGGAGAAACACATACATAACTCAAACAACTTCTTCATCTTTATGATCGCAAAGTTTCAGCTTCTGCGTTATCTTTTTTTGAGGGACCAAAACTGACTTGCATATTTCAGGGTTCAAGATTGAAAATTCTGATTCAGGGTACGGAATTTGAAGTTTTGTTATTTTGTGAATTTTCGAAAATAATCAAATTTCCAAAAAAAACTGAAGAGTCCCCAAAATTTCAAGTTTCAAAAAGTTCCATCGCCTCCATCGGAACTTGAAAACCCCGATTCCGATTTGAAAACAGGTTCATTTGAAGCCAGCCACTACACCTAGATACCATTAAGAAATTATAATATTAAGTTATTTGAAGATTGCAGAACTTAAAGGGCATTTCCCACGTCCCAAAACTAAAATTTGCCCCAGTGTGTGTTTTGTAGAAAATTATTTCCTTACATCTCTGCGCCTTGTGTTATCCTGAGTGCTTTGTCCAAAGTCCCGTAAACGAAGATTAGGACTGTCTTCCCTTTTTAAAAATGGTTTCTGTCTCCCCTTTTCCTCTGAGAGGACATTGGGATGCACAGGGGAGTCCATTTACCTCCCTCCCACCCTTCATATCCTTCTAATTGCTGTTGCTTGGCCCTTCACCTTAGATATTTCAGGAGTTCAATAAAATTTCTTATCATTTAAAACGGTGGCTAAATTTTGCCCCAACCAATCGATCTTTGTTTAACATTTTGCAAGCTTACATCTAATTTGGTGGTGCAAAATAGCACCATTTTAAACGATAAGAATTTTCAGTGAATAACCTTATGTACTCTCCCTGCCACTCCAACCATAGAGTTAGATCCTAATAAAAGCTGCCCAATCATACTTCACTGTCTTCAGCAGCCGTTAGTGGCGTAGGTGATTGGCTGACTGCAGCCATGGCAGACGGTTAGCAGAGACCGGAGAAGACAGCCGCTGGAGCGAGGGCTATAATTATGATTCTGAATCTTTTTTATTAAGATCCAACTCAGCGGTTGGGTGGCAAGGTGATCTATATCAAAGGTTTATCTAGGTTGGACTGACCCTTTAAGAAGAAAATCGACTATTTTTCGAGAATGGTCAACTCAAACCTTGGTTCATACCTAAATTAAAACCCTCATTTATATAATCCATTATGATTTTTTTGTACAACTTTTGCCAAGATCCATTTCAAGTTACTTGCCGAAACGTAAGCTGCAAGTACTTTCCGAATACCAGGATTAACCTAGTTTGCCCATGTAAACCCACATAAACCCACCCGTTATGCCTTTAGCTCAATGTGACAGTTCTTTCCTTTGCTTTGAGAAAAAATAGGCCTTAGTAGATTTGTTGGAACTGCCGACATCAGCAATGAAAAGTTCGGGATGGTATATGGCTTCTTATTACCTTCTGTCTCCTAACAGTCTAAGAGGAAAGCAGCCCCTTTGATATCCTCACAATTCAAGATAAGTAACTCAGACGCCAGAAAACGTTGATTTAGTTTTTCGGGAGATAGAATTTCTTGAATAAACATCGACTGGTTTTGGTCACACATGGGCTGTTTCAGTGTTGGTTCAATAGAGCCATGTTTATGGCTAGCCTGTCCAATGCTCATATCACCACGTTTATAGGCCAAAAGTAGTTTGAACAGGAACCTGATGTGATTATAAAAATGACCATGTGAAGCTCAAGGAAGCGGTAAACCAGACGACAACAATTATTCGTGGTCCAGTGTATGTTGCTTAAAGTAACAACTAAAGCCACAGAACAACGACTGAACCAGAAGGCAGAACACCTTGATATAAACCATTAATCTGTGTCTTACCTCTCTTTTGATACAGGCTCTGGAAATTGACCTAAATAACATATGGTGTGTGCGTTTACTTCCCAGCATTCTATTATCACCAGTTGTCCTGACCCATACTCTTTCTGCACATGCTCAGTTCCTTAGCTCATGGCACAAACTTGTTACAGTCATTGGTCACACCCAGTAATAATCTGTAGCCCATCCTTTTACAGGACAGGTAAAGCAAGGAAGCATGTGACTAAGGTCAGGAGGTTTGTGTTCTTACACTGCACCATACACACAGATACTTCATCCATTTTCTTAACAGGCTTACATTTACTTTAAATCCAATTCACTGAAGTGGATTTTATAGCTTATTTGTGGTTTTTATGGGGTTGTTTTTCAAATTCTGGGGTATAAAAATTGGGTCTATTTCTCTCCTTTAAGGGATATGTCTCACTAAGCGGAATACTAATAATAATAATAATAATAACAATAATAACAGTAAAATAATATAACAGTAATAATATATAACCGTAAGACATAAACAACATAAGTAACTCATAAATAACGATTAACAGTAATAATAAAACAGTAATAATCATAACAATAACAAATAATAATAGACATAACTAATAATAAAATAATAATAAGCAATAATAGGATCGAGACATAATAAACTAATAATAATAATACACAAAATCATATAATAACAGTAATATAATAATAATAACAACAGTAATAATAATAAACAATAATAATGTATGATTATTATATTATTATATTTTACATTATTATTAGGTATTGTTAGTATTGTTTATTATTGTTATTATTATTTTATTATATTATTATTATTAGGATTATAATTAATACCATATAATAATAACAATAACAATAATAGTAATAAATAATAGTCATAATAATAGTAATACTAATAATAATTATTATTGTTATTATTATTACTGTTGTATTATTCCCAGTATATACTGTTATTAATATTATTGTAATTATTATTATCGTGTTCTTAGTACTTATACTACTATTGTTATTACTTTGTAGTAGTATTGTTATGTATTATTCTATTGTTATTATTATTATTGTTTTCTTATTATTAACTTTTATTTATTATGATTACTGTTCTATTATGAGGTTGATTATTATTATTATATTCCGTTTTTATTATTACGGTTAGTATTGTTATCTATGAGTGGATAGTTATTACTGTTAGTAGGATTTGTATGATTCCTGTATGATGTATTATTATTCTTACTGTTTATTCTTCTTATTATTGTTCTCTTTTTATTAATTCGTTATCTTATTATTACTGTATATTACTGTTTGTTCTTCTCTTCTGTCTATTGATGTTGTTATTATTCTTCATTCCTCTTGTCTTCTGTTATTGATTACTTATTATTACGTTTAGTATATTACTATTCTTCTTCAGTGTCCGCTCACCTATTGTAAACTTGTATGTACCAATCTCACCCGTAACAACATCTGTCTGATGAAGTTGTAGCTTTAACATCAGTGTGATTTTAACTTTTGTTATTGTAAAGAGTTTTGTGACCATCTCCACCGACTCAACCAAAACCTAGCTGTCTATTGATAGATCACAAGGTTTTGCGCCGTCCTTATGTGGAGGTTTGAGGTTATATATTGTATATTATGTTATTATTATTGTATTATTGCATGTCGGCTGTTATCCTTTGTTACTATTACTGTTATTATTACGTTATTATTACTATTATTACTGTTTTTATTATTAGTAATTATTATAGATTTTGTTTGTTTGATAATGTGTATGGAGGTATTGTTATTGTTATTGTTAATGCATAAGTTATTAATTACTGAGTATTTACTGATTCATTATTAGCTATTATAGCTGTGTAGATATTAGTGTATTACTGTTTATTATTATTGCTATTACTGTTATATTACTGTTGTTGATTAGTTATTATTATTGTTATTATTATTACTGTTATTAGATAACTATTAGTTATTTGTTTTGTTGTTACTCTTCTTGTTTACTGTATTACTGTTACTATTATTGTAACTCGTTCCATTGCGTTATCCATTATTGTTACTAGTATTATCATTATTATGTTGTATTGCCAGTCTTATTCCTATTATTAGACCTAGTGTACTGTAATCCCATTACTATTATGCTTATATCTGAATATATTGGGTCAAGAATCTATTATTACTACTGTAGGTATTTGCCGTATTATTATTAACTTATGATCTATTGCTATTATTTATTATTACTTATTTAGTGATAACTATTATTTTATTCCTATCATTATTAATGGTTATATATTACTTATTAATTATTATTATAGTGTACTTCACTCAGTACTTTCAGTTCTATTATTGTTTAATAACTGTTATTACTATTATGAGGATTATTAGTTCTTTATATTACTGCCCTTATATTGCTTCCTGTTATTTATGTATTCAGTTGTATTATTACAGTTGTTATTATTATTATTTTATTATTGATTAATATTTTATGGACTAATTACTTATTATATATATGATTTTAAGATCTATAACTATTGTTATATTAGTATTACTGCCATTATATTAATTATTAGCTGATTATTATTATTGGGTGTGTTGTTGTTATTGTTCTTCTTATTATGTCGTGCACACTACACTATATACGGTTGGAAATTATGACATACGTATATACGTTACTACGTATACTGTTTTACTATGTAGTTACTCGTTCTTTATTATTATTTTTATTGTTGTGTTATTATGACTGTTGATATTATTATAATTAGGGTATCATTACTGTGTTATTATCTAACTAATATCTATTGGGTCATCAGACTACTATGTCCCAATACTATTTATCTATTTCTTGTATTATTATTATTTGAGTTGAGAATCATTATTATTGTGGTTCTTATATTACTAGTTACTTGTTATGATGACTTATCATTATTACTGTTATTATTACTATTAGTATAATATAATTATATAGTGTGATTTTGGATGTATTATAGACTATTATCTATTACTGTTATTATTACTGTTATATACACTGACTTATTTTTTTATATTAGTTTTTCTATTACTTAACTATTGATTATTAATATTATAACCTATGATGGTTAGTTCATATACTGCCCTTATTAGTATTATAGAGTACTAGAATATTATTGTGTTTGTTACTGTGGGTAGGATAGTTATTGTTATTTACTTACTTTATAGACCTGTTGATTATTATTACTGTTATTATTCACTACTATTACTGTTTTTACTAATTATACTGTTATATTATTATATTAGTACTGGTTGTTATTATTACTATTACTAGTATTACTGTTGTTATGATTAGTTATCTTCCTGTTGTTATTATTATTACTGTTGTTGTTATTATTATTACTGTTATTGTTATTATTATTACTGTTATTGTTATTACTGTTATTATTATTACTATTATTGTTATTATAATAATAATAATAATAATAATAATAATAATAATAATAATAATAATAATAGTAATAATAATAATAATAATAATAATAACAGTAATAATAATAATAATAATAATAATAATAATAATAACAGTAATAGTAATAATAACAGTAATAGTAATAATAACAGTAATAATAATAATAATAATAATAATAATAATAACAGTAATAGTAATAATAACAGTAATAATAATAATAATAATAATAACAGTAATAATAATAACAATAATAATAATAATAATAATAATAATAATAACAGTATGCTTGTGAAGGTTCTCATTCATCCAGGTCATGGTATATCTCCTGGGAGCTCAGGAGTATAAATACGTGGCTAAGAGGGTGGTGTAAGGAAGTACATTTATTTATGGGGATTTTTGTATTAATATATTCTTATTGTTATTATTATTATTGTTTTTTATATTATTACTATTTATTATTATTATTATTATTTTTTATATTATTATTATTATTATTATTTTTTATTATTAAATACCTCAATAGTCTACAAGTTTACCTATATTCCTTTTACTGCATTAATTGTAACTTTAGTTTGCTGTTACTTTCAAGGATTTTGTGAAAGGTTAAATGGACGTTTTGTAATTTGCTTAATTTATTTAGTAATCTGGAATTAATATGCAAATTGCCTCTTGTGTTTTTATCAGGAGACCATTAAAACATTTTCAAAGTCTCCGTGACCTGAATGGACTATGACATTATGACCAGGGGAAGAAGCCTGATGATTGCGTTTATGATACAGGAAAATGAACTGGGAAAACGCGATTGTGAGCTGTGACCTCTCCATCCGTAACCTCGACCTTTCTATCATCGCCATTGGCTGAATGAGACCTAAACCGCCATATGGTCTGAGAGCAAATCATGGAGACAAGGTCCATGACACATAATCACAGCTCCCAACCCATTAACTTTTCTCTTTCTGATCTATCAGATAAGTCCATTAGGGATACATTCACATTGTTTATATTCTCTAATTGTTCGTAATAGAATATTTATATTGGAAAATTACCCCACAGTAGGTATTTCTCAGCTGTATCCAGCGTACTGCCCCCGCTACTCTCCCACGACCGGCGGGGGTGGACAGTAGTAGGGCCCGCCACAAGCCCAGAACCCTTCTGCAATCAGCCGTTTTTAAACAGCTGATCGCGGGTATGAAGAAGCATGCGTGCGGTTAATTTCCGGAAGTTCGGATGTGGTCTTTTAAACAGCTGATTGCGTGTATGTTTTATCACGTATAAAATGGCTAGTCGTGGAAGGCATCTTGGAGGCAGGAGGGGTCAGGGGCCCAGCCTCCATTCTTGCGGGGGGGCCCGGACCCCTGCAGGTACCCCTTGGGTGTATCTCCCATTTTCTGATTGCCTTATAATTTCTCCCATTCTACCAGGATCCGACCTTCCCATGACTCATCCCTCTGAGCCCGGCAAACAGCTGTACAAACGTTAATGGGGCGATGCCTTCCCGAAATCCCGTGATGTATAATCCCTTTCCAAGATTTAATGCATCTGGGATTGCAGTCAAATTAGATGTTCGGTTTGTGTCTCCCAATCAAAGACCTTTGATTCGCACAAAACTAAACCATCAGGTGCTCAGCACTATTTTGAAGATGTTCGGAAAAGCGCAGGCACCGCTAACTCGGTGTACAACCCACACTAACCCAATAATACAACCAGGCAGCATGGGTTTTACGCTAATTTGGCCACAGATTAGCGAAGTTTCGCTTTGTCTGTGCCATGTGACCGCAATGTGACAATTTCGCAACATTTTTTGCACTAGTTTGTGTTGTAATTTTTAGCGAGTCTCCTTTTCTCAGTAGGACTTATCCATTATAAAAGGCCCAAAACATGACAGAATTTTCCAGAAATCGGTTTCCTTCTAATGACTCATCCTAGACCATCCGCCAGTCATTTTATTGGTTGGCCCCTCCTCATAGACCATCTCTTCAATGAGAACCCAAACTGCTATATTTAGAAGTCTGAAAATGCTCTTTTTTCCCAAGCTCCTCTGCTTCAGGTAGCACCTTCCTGTAAGCTGAATCTTTATTTGGCACCAGTTCCATAGATTTGAATGGGGCTTACATAACCAGCAGGAAGGCATAATGGGAAACATTAATGATTGGAATGGTATTTGTTACTGTAACTATCAAAATTAAAAAAAAAAAAAAAAAAAAAGTAGCAGTAAGGTGTTCATTGCATCACCAGAACATACTGTAAGTTCAGTTACCCTGTTAAATGGCAATTATTTTCTAACACAATCCTATTCTTTCCTATTAATGTGTTGAAGGCACAACCTTGAAACGAGACATTTAACACATTCAGGGAGATTCGATAATAGTTCTTCAGGGTTGTTCAATAAAAGTTCTTATTGTTAAAAATGGTGCTAATTTTACCCCAACCAATCAGATATTTTTTTAACATTTGAAAGCTAACATCTGATTGGTTGTTCAAAATTAGCACCATTTTAAATGATAAGAACTTTTATTGAATACCCTGTTTATCGTTTAAATGGTGATAATTTTGCCCCAGCCAATCAGATCTTATTTAACATTGGAAAGCTAACATCTGATTGGTTGGGGCAAATTAGCACCATTTTTAACAATAAGAACTTTTATTGACCCTGTTTGTGTCAGGTCCGTCACTTCATAAAGATTGAAAAGCTCAATCAACTTAATCGCAGTAAAATGACAAAATAAATGGACCTTTGATACTTTCCAACCATCAAACACTCACAACAGTAACAAGGCTGCAGACTACGTCTAATGGATATAATCATTCATGCCAATTAAGATCTAATACATGATTAGTTACCAGTTTCATTTCTCTAATATTCATATCAACTATCTGATTATTACACTCTGTTCACAGCTGAAGTGTTTCTTCTGCTTCCTATTGTGCATCCAAATAGAACCGAACAATGTTAATCATCCAACTCCGCAGTACGGTTTCTTTCACGCTGGGCTTTATGGCGTTCCTGTGGTTCATTGGAAAAATATATTTACAGGCAACCGGACATTAGCCATATGGTCTACTTTCATTGCCAAAAGTTCAATCTGTGATCATTTATCAGTGCTATCTCAAGCCTTTAGGTTCGTACACATGTGCAGTTGCGGGTCCCGATGATGTGTACGACCGTTCGTTTCGTCCGATAATCGGCCCGTGTGCAGGGCCTTTAGAACGAAATGTACGTTCAGTCAGGATCGCCGAACGACCGACTTGGCGGATCCCCGAACGACCGTCCGTTTCGGCCGATAAAGTCCCTACACACAGGCCGATTATCGGCCGAAACGAACGTTCGTACACATCGTGCGTCGCAGGTCGGGACCACAATCGCCAGGGCCACATCTACCATTAGCAGAGTGAGACATTCGTCTCAGGCACCCCTGCACTGAAGAAGAAAGCGGCAGACAGGTAGTGGGTGACATTTTTTTCCAGTCATTATTGGTAATTGACTGTCTGAGGAAGTGTTTTAAATACCTATGTGATAGGAAATTCAAAATCCTAAAATTTTACCCATGCCCACCAGTGAAGCCACCGCCATTGGCAACCACACACAATGGACAAGCCACGCCCACTCTAATGCAGCGGTGCACGAAGGGCGGCATTCAAAGTTTGGCTCAGGCCTGCAAAAGCCCTAGAAGTGCCGTGTGTAAGAACCTTTTCATTTCCCAAACCCCCCATAAATAGCACTGGCAGCTAATCAGGTTGGTAAAACTGCAGAAAGTTGTATTAACAAGCCCAACAACCGCAAATAACCAGAACTATAATGGTCTATAACCATTGTAAACTGTAACTGGTGAGAGAGATATTGTCCTATTAATTGGGAGCATCTAGAAAAACATTCCTGACTCCTGGTCCTCACTATCGTTTGGAAAGGTGAGTCCAGAAAAAGCCCTTTTTTTGGTTACCAGTAGGGATGGCTGGTCTCGAACCCCACCCCGATCCGCGCGGATTTATCCATTCGCGAACGCGATTTTTTTGGGATTTTCCGCCTTCCGAAGTTCCAAACCGCGGATTTCTCGATTTTTTTGAAAATTTTCGAAATTACGAGGATTTCTTGTATTTTCGAAATACACATATTTCGAAAATTTTCAAATTATGAGGATTTCTCGTATTTTCAAAGATTTTTTTCCTTTTAATGGTCCCGCTCGCGGATTTTCAAATTTCCTCGAAAATTCGCGGATCCTCGAGCGGACCAGATTTTGCGAAGTTCGGACATCTCTAGTTACCAGTAGAGATGTCTCGAAATCACCAAGCTTGTCCCGTTTTCAAATTTTCTAAAAAGATTGAAAATTCCAAAATAACCCCATAGAAGTCATG
This sequence comes from Hymenochirus boettgeri, assembly GCA_019447015.1. Lineage (NCBI taxonomy): Eukaryota > Metazoa > Chordata > Amphibia > Anura > Pipidae > Hymenochirus > Hymenochirus boettgeri. The sequence continues at coordinate 5,161,433 of CM033474.1, forward strand.
GGAAAAAAGAAAAATCGAAAAATTCTGATTAAATTTAAGGTCTAAGGGCTAGGCCACACCTGTTGCGATTTTCTTGCCATTGAGCATGCATTTTTTCCGATCATTGGAATTGCGGCACCGCACCGAAATGTGCATTTTCGGGTGCAAGGCGATTGTGTTTGTGTTCCGCATTTAAATCACGATCGCATGCGTTTTTCTATATGTATAGAAAAAACGCATGCGCAAACGCAACAAAATCGCACATGTTTCGTTGCAGTGTGACTTGCCCTAAATAGCAATAGAATGTTAGTGGAAATGATTCAGGGCCCGGAAATGGTCTGGAGAACACATACATATAATCAAACTACCTCTTCATCTTTATGATCGCAAGTTTTCAAGCTTCTGCGTATATTTTTTTGAGGGAGACCAAAACTGACTTGCATATTTCAGGGTTAGCAAATTGAAATTCTGAATTCAAGGGTTACTGAAATTTGAAGTTTGTTGATTTTTGAATTTTCGAAAATAATCAAATTTCAAAAAAAACTGGAAAGTCCCAAAATTTCAAGTTTCAAAAGTTTCCATCGGAACTTGAAAACCCCCAGATCCGATTTGAAAACAGGTTCTATTTGAAGCCCCACTACATCTCTAGTACCAGTAAGAAATATAATAATTAAGTTATTGGGAGAATTGCAGAACTTAAAGGGCATGTCCACCCCAAACTAAAATTTGCCCCAGTGTGTAGTTTTGTAGAAAAATTATTTCCTTACATCTCTGCTCCTTATGGTTCTCCTGTAGTGCTTTGTCCAAAGTCCCGTAAACTGAAGAGTAGGAGCTGTCTTCCTGTTTAAATGGTTTCTGTCTCCTCCTTTTCCTCTGAGAGGACAGTGGCTAATGGCACGGGGAAGCGGGCTGTGTTGGAATAGGCTTATAGGAATAGCGGAGGTGAGATCTATGGAGGGCTGTGTTTGGATAGTGATTTTAAGGATAGGGTGAGATATATGGAGGCGGTGTCGGATAGTGCGTTTTTATAGGATAGGGTGAGATATATGGAGGGCTGTGTTGGATAGTGCTTTATGGATCGTGGTGCGTGAGATATAGGGAGGGGGTATTGGATAGTGCGAGTAGAGATATATGGAAGGGGCTGTGTTGAGATAGTGCTTAATAGGATAGGGTGAGATATATGGAGGGGCTTGTGTTGGTAGTGCGTTATAGGATAGGGTGAGATATATGGAGGGGCGGTGTGTGGATAGTGCTTTATAGGATAGGGTGAGCTATATGGAGGGGGCTGTGTTGGATAGTGACTTTATAGATAGGGTGAGTGAGGATATATGGAGGGCGGTGTTGGGGATAGTGATTTATAGGATACGTGAGATTATATGGAGGGCTGTGTTGGATAGTGCTTTGATAGGCATATAGGGCTGGCTATAGGAGGGCTGTCGTGTTGGATAGTGCTTATAGGATAGGGTGAGATATATGGAGGGGGTATGTTGTATTGGATAGTGCGGATATATGGAGGGGCGTTGTTGGATAGTGCTTTATAGGATAGGGTGTGAGGATTATGGAGGGGCTGTGTGGGATAGTGCTTTATAGGGATAGGGTGAGAATATGGAGGGATGGGTTGAGATAGTGTTATAGGATAGGGGCTGATATATGGAGGGCTGTGTTTGGATCAGTGCTTTAAAGATAGGGTGAGATATATGGAGCGGCTGGGTTGGATAGTGATTTATAGGATTAGGGTGAGATCGATGGAGGGGCTGTCGTTGGTGGTTGGATAGTGTTTTATAGGGATAGGGTGAGATATATGGAGGGCGTGTTGGATAGTGCTTTATAGGTAGGGTGTTGAGATATATGGAGGGCTGTTGTTGGATAGTGCTTTAAGGATAGGGGTGTGAGATATATGGAGGGGCACTGTGTTGGATAGTGCTTTATAGGATAGGGTGAGATGTATGGAGGGGCTGGTTGGATAGGCTTTCTAGGATAGGGTGAGATATATGGAGGGGCTCGTGTGGATAGTGCTTTATAGGACCCAGGGTGTGAGAATATATGGAGGGGGCGTGTTGGATAGGCTTTTAGGATAGGGTGTGAGATATTATGAGGGCGTTGTGTTGGATAGGGCTTTAATAGGATCGGGTGAGATATATGGAGGGCTGGTTGGTAGTGACTTTATAGGATAGGGTGAGATAATGGAGGGCCTTGTGTTGGATAGTGCTTTATAGGATAGGGTGGAGATATCAGGAGGGCTTGGTTGGATAGTGACTTTAAGGATAGGGTAAGAATATGGAGGGGCTGTGTTGGATATGCTTTATAGGATAGGGTGAGATATATGGAGGGGCTGTGTTGGATATGCTTTATAGGATAGGGTGAGATGAGATATATGAAGAGGGCTGTTTGGGATAGTGCTTTCTAGGATTAGGGTGAGATATATGGAGGGATGTTGTTGTATAGTGCTTTATAGGATAGGGTGCGATATATGGAGGGCTCTGGTTTGGATAGTGCCGTTATAGGGATAGGGTGAGATATATGGAGGGCTGTGTGGTAGGCTTTATAGGACTAGGGTTTGAGATATATGGAGGGCTGGGTTGGCTAGTGCTTATCAGGATAGGGTTGAGATATATGGAGGGCTGTTTTGGATAGTGCTTTATAGGATAGGGTGGATTAGAGGCTGTGTCGGATAGTGATTTATAGGATAGGGTGAGATATATGGAGGGCTGTGTCGGATAGTGCTTTATAGGATAGGGTGAGAATAGGAGGGCGTGTGTCTGATAGTGCTTTAAGGATAGGGTGAGATATATGAGGGGCTGTGTTGGATAGTGCGTATAGCGATGGGGTGAGATATATGGAGGGCAGGGCTTGTGTTGGATAGTGTTTATAGGATAGGGTGAGTGAGATATATGGAGGTGGCTTGTGTTGTTGGATATGTTTATAGGAAGAGGGTGGGGAATGAGATTATGGAGGGGCTGTGTTTGGATAGTGTGCTTTTGGATAGGGTGGGATATATGGATCGGAGAGGGCTGTGTGTGGATAGTGGCTTATCAGGATAGTGTGAGATATATGTATTGGCTGGTGTTGGGTAGTGCTTTATAGGATAGGGTGTGAGATTGAGTGAGATATATGGAGGGGCTGTGTGGATAGTGATTATAGGAAGGGTGATGATATTATGGAGGGGCTGTGTTGGATAGTGCTTTATAGGATCGGGTGAGATATATTGAGGATGTGTTGGATAGTGCTTTATGGATAGGGTGAGTAGATATATGGACCGGGCTGTGTTGGGATAGTTGATTTATAGAAAAGGTGGAAGGGAGGGGGGCTTGTGTTGGATAGTGCTTTATCGGATAGGGGGGGAGTATATGGAGGCTGTGTTGGATAGTGATTATAGGATAGGGTGAGATATATGGTAGGGCTGTTGTGTTGGATGTGCGTTATAGGATAGGGTGAGATATATGGAGGGCTGTATGGATAGTGCCCGGATATATGGAGGGGCTCTGTGTTGGTAGTGACTTTATAGGATAGGGTTAGATATATGGAGGGCTGTGGGGATCGTGTTTATAGGATAGGGTGAGAGAGTGAGATATATGGAGGGCTTGTATTGAGATGTGCGAGATATATGGAGGGCTGTGGTGGATAGGGCTTTATAGGGATAGGGTGAGATTGAGATTCGATTGGAGGGATGTTTTGGGATTAGTGCTTTATAGGATAGGGTGAGATATATGGAGGGGCTTGTGTTGGATTGGATAGGGCTTGATAGGATATGGTGAGATATATGGAGGGGCTGTGTGTGGATAGTGCTTTATAGGATAGGGTGAGAATTGGGGGGCTGTGTTGGATAGTGGCTTTATAGGAGAGGGTGAGATATATGGAGGGCTGGTTGGATAGTGTTTCTAGGATAGGTGAGATATATGGAGGGGCTGTGTTGGATAGGCCTGTATAGGATTAGGGTGAGATATATGGGCGGGCTGTGTTGGATAGTGCCTTTATAGGATAGGGTAGAGATATATGGAGCGGGATCTGTGTTGGATAGTGATTTATAGGATTAGGGATGAGATATATGGGAGGGTGTGTTGAAGAGTGCTTATAGGATAGGGTGATCCGATATATGGAGGGCTGTGTTGGAAAGTGCTTTATAGGATAGGGTGAGATTATGGAGGCGCTGTGTGGGATAGTTGCCTTTAGAGGAAGGGAGATATATGGAGGGGCGTGTTGGATAGTGCTTTTATAGGATAGGGTGAGGATATATGGAGGGTTGTGTGGATAGTGATTCTGGATAGGGTGACGATATATGGAGGCTTGTGTTGAATAATAGGGCTTTATAGGATAGGGTGAGATATGAGATATTTGAGATATATGGGAGGGCTGTGTTGGATAGTAGTGCGAGATATTATGGAGGGGCTGTGTGGTAGTTCTCTTTATAGGATAGGGTGAGATATAGGAGGGGCGTGTTGTGGATAGTGCTTTAGAGGATAGGGGGAATATATGGAGGGCTGTGTTGGATAGTGCTTTATAGGATAGGGTGAGATATTATGGAAGCTGGGTTTGGATAGTGCTTTAGAGGATTAGCGGTGAGATATCTGGAGGGGCTGTGTTGGATATGATTTATAGGATTAGGGTGAGATATATGGAGGCTGTGTTGGAGAGTGCTTTATAGGATAGGGTAGAGATATGGAGGGGCTGTGTGTTGGATAGTGCTTTATCGGATAGGGTGAGATGATGAGATATATGGAGGGGCTGTGTTGGAGAGTGCTTATAGGATAGTGTGAGATTATGGAGGCTGTGTGGATAGTGCTTTATAGGAGTAGGTGAGATATATGGAGGGCTGTGTGGATAGTGACTTCATAGTATAGGATGAGATTAGGAGGGCTGTGTTGGATAGTGCTTATAGGATAGATAGGGGTGAGAGATAGGGGGGCTGTGTTGTTTGGATAGTGCTTATAGGGATAGGGTTGTGGAGATATATTGGAGGGGCTGTGTTGGCTAGTGCTTTATAGGATAGGGTGAGATATATGGAGGGGCCTTTGTGTTGGATAGTGCTTTATAGGATAGGGTGAGATATATGGAGAGGAAGGACTGTGTGTGATAGTGCTTTATGATTAGGGTGAGTGAGATTATGGAGGGGCATGGTTTGCGGATAGCGCTTTCATTTTATAGTATTAGGATGGAGATATATGGAAGGGCTGTGTTGGATAGTGCTGCTAAGGATAGGGTGAGATCTATGGAGGGGCTGTGTGGATATGCTTTTAAAGGAATTAGGTGAGATTGTGAGATATAGGGAGGGGCTGTGTTGAGATAGCGCTCATGATGTATAGGATGAGATATATGAGCGGCTTGTTGGATAGTGCTTTATAGGATTAGGGTGGATATGGAGGTGGGGTGTGTTGGAAGTGCTTTATGGTAGGGTGCGAGATATATAGAGGGGCTGTTGTTGGATAGTGCTTTATAGGATAGGGTGATAATGGAGGGCTGTGGTTGGATTTAGCGCTTATAGTATAGGATGAGATATATGGAGGGGTGTTTGGTAGTGCTTTATAGTAGAGGTGGTGAGATATATGAGGGGCCTGTGTTGGATAGATGCTTTATAGGATAGGATGAGATATATGGAGGGATGTTGTCGGATAGTGACTTTATAGGATAGGTGAGATATACGGAGAGGTGTGTGGTGGAAGCGTTATATAGGATAGGATGAGATATATGGAGGCTTGTTGTGTAGGATAGTGCTTTATAGGATAGGGTGAGATATACGGACGGTACAGGGACGGTGTTGGATAGTGCTTTATAGGGATAGGCATGAGCTATATGGAGGGCTGTTGTTGGATAGTGGTTATAGGATAGGGTGAGATATATGGAGGGGCTGGGTTGATAGTGCCTTTTATAGGATATGGTGGAGATATATGGAGGGTGTGTTGGATGTGCTTTATAGGATTAGGGTGAGATATATGGAGGGGCTGTGTTGGATAGTGCCTTATAGGCTAGGGTGAGTGAGGATATATGGAGGCTGGCTGTGTTGGATAGTGTGCTTTAGGATAGGTGGATATATGGAGGGATGTGTTGGATAGTGCTTTATAGGATTGGATAGGATGAGATAATGGAGGGTGTGTTGTATAGTGCCCTTTATAGGACTAGGGTGAGAATATGGAGGGCGTGTGTTGGATAGCCGCTTTATAGGATAGGGTGAGATGGGTGAGATATATGGAGGGCTGTGTTGGAAGGCCTTTATAGGATTAGGGTGAGATATCGGAGGGGCTGTGTGGGATAGTGCTTATAGAGATAGGGGGAGAATACGGAGGGCTGTGTGGATAGTGCTTTATAGGATCGGGTGAGATATATGGAGGGCTTTGTGTTGGATAGTGCTTTTAGGATAGGGTGTGAGATATAGGGAGGGGCTGGTTGGATGAGTGCTTTATAGGATAGGGTGAGATATATGTGAGGGCTGTGTTAGATAGGGATTTAGGGATAGGTGAGTATAGGAGGGACTGTGTTGGATAGCGCTTTATAGGATTAGGGTTTGGCTATATGCAGGCCCCCCCGTCTGTGTTGGTGTGTGGATAGTGCTTTATAGGATAGGGTGAGAGATATGGAGGGGTGTGTTGGGATAGCGCTTTATAGGATTAGGATGAGATATATGGAGGGCATGTCTGTGTGGATAGTGCTTTATAGGGAAGGGTGAGAATATGAGGGGCTGTGTGCGATAGCGCTTTAAGGAAGGATGAGATATAGTGGAGGGCTGTGTTGTAGCGCTTTATAGGATAGGTGAGATAATGGAGGGGCGTGCTGGGATAGCGCTTTATAGGAATAGGTGAGATATATGGAGGGCTGTTTGGATAGTGCCTTTATAGGAATAGGGGAGATAAGATATATGGGGCTGTGTTGGATAGTGTTTAAGGATAGGGGTTGTGAGATTTGGAGGGGCTGTGTTGCGGTAGATGCTTTATGAAGATAGGAGGTGAGATATAATGGAGGGGGCTGTGTTGGATAGGATATATAGGATAGGGTAGATATATGGAGGGATGGTTGGATTAGCGATTTATAGGAATCGGGTGTTCGGGGGTGAGATATATGGGGGGCTGGGGTTGGATAGCGATTTATAGGATAGGGTGAGATATATGGAAGGGGCTGTGTTGGATAGCGCTTTTATAGGATAGGGTGAGATATATGGGAAAGGCTGTGTTGGTAGTGCTTTACTAGGATTAGGGTGTGGAGATATAGGGAAGGCTTTGTGTTGGATAGCGCTTTATAGGACAGGGGAGATTCGAGATATATGGAGGGCTGTGTTGGGTGTGTTGGATGTGCACTTTATAGGATAGGTGAGATAGATGGAGGGGCTTGGTGTTGGATAGTGCTTTATAGGATAGGTGAGATATATGGAGGGGCGATGTGTGTTGGATCGTGCTTATCGGATAGGGTGAGATCAACGGAACGGGGCTGGTGTTGGATAGTGATGGTATAAGGATAAGGGGTGGGGGATCATAAGTGAGAAGGGGCATTGTTGGATAGTGTATAGTTATTGAGGTAGGGTGTTGAATATATGGAGGGCGTGTTGTTGGATAGTGCTTTAGAGAATATAGGATAGGGTGAGAGATAATGGAGCGGAGCCGGTGTTGGGAGAGTGCTTTATAGGATAGAGGTGAGATATATGGAGGGAGCGGTGTGGTTGGGATAGTGCTTATAGGATAGGGTGAGATATATGGAGGTGACTGGGTTGGTGGATATGCTCTTATAGGATAAGGTGGAGTATATGAGGGGCTGGGTTGGATAGTGCTTTATAGTGAAGGGGTGAGATATAGGAGGGGAAAAAGAGAAGCTGAAATGTGTATGAGATAGATGCTTTATAGGATAGGTGAGTAGGGTGAGATATAGGGAGGGGCTGTGTTTTTGGAAAAGTGCTTATAGGATAGGGTGAGATATATGAGGGGCTGATGTTGGATAGTGCTATAGGATAGGGTGTGATTATGGAGGGGGTGTGTGGATAGTGCTTTATTAGGATAGGGTGGAGATATATGGAGGGGCTTTGTGGATGTGCTTTATAGGGTAGGGGAGATATATGGAGGGCTGATGTGGATAGGGCTCTTATAGGAATAGGGTTGAGAATATGGAGGGGCTGTGTTGGATAGTGCTTTATAGGAAGGGTGAGATATAGGGGGGGCTGTGTTGGATATGCTTTATAGGATAGGTGAGTGAGATATAAAGGGAGGCTGGGTTGGATAGTGCTTTTATAGGATAGGGTGAGATATATGGAGGGCGTGTGTGGATAGGCTTCTATAGGATAGGGTGAGATATATGGAGGGGTCGTGTGTTGGATAGTGCTTTATAGGATATAGGATAGGTGAGATATATGGAGGGCCGTGTGTTGGATAGTGCTTCTATAGGATTAGGTGAGAATAGGGAGGGCCTGTGTTGGATAGAGGTTTTATAGGATTTAGGGTGAGATTATATAGAGGGGCTTGGTTGGATAGTGCTTTATTAGGATAGGGGGAGATATATGGAGGGCTGGGTTGGATAGTGCTTTATAGGATCGGGTGAGCTATTGGAGGGCTTGTGTTGGATGTGCTTTATAGGATATAGGGTGAGGATATATGGAGGGGGCGGGTTGGATAGTTGCTTATAGGATAGGGTGGATATATGGAGGGGCTGTGTGGAAGTGCTTATAGGATAGGTTGAGATATATTGAAGGGGCTGTGTGTGGATAGTGATTTATAGGATAGGGTGAGTATGTGGAGGGCTGTGTGGGATAGCGCTTTATAGGATAGGGATAGATATATGGAGGGGACGTGTGGATAGCGCTTTATAGGATAGGGGGTGAGATTATATGGAGGGGGCTGTGTGTTAGGATTTAGCGCTTTGATAGGAGCTAGCGGTGAAGATATATGGGGGGGCTGTGTTGGATAGCGCTTTATAGGATAGGTGAGATATATGCGAGGGGCGTGTTGGATAGTGCTTTATAGGATAGGCGTGGGATATATGGAGGGCTGTGTTGGATAGTTTGCTTTATAGGATAGGGTGGATATATGAAGGGGTCTGTGTTGGATGAGTGCCTTATAGGATAGGGTGAGATATATGGAGGGGACTGTGTGTTGGATAGCGCTTTATAGGATAGGGTGAGATATATGGAGGGCTGTGTTGGATAGTGCTTTATAGGATTAGGGTGAGATATTGGAGGGCTGTGTTGGATAGCGCTTTATAGGATAGGGTGAGATATATGGAGGAGGTGTGTTGGATAGTGGTGTATAGGATAGGGTGAGATTATGGGAGGGGCTGTGTTGGATAGTGCTTATAGGATAGGGTGAGATATATGGAGGGCCTTGTTGATAGATGCTTTATAGGATAGGGTGAGATCTATGGAGGGCTGTGTTGGATAGTGCTTTATAGGATGGGTGAGATATTGAAGATATATGGCGGGCTGTGTGGATAGTAGTGATTTATAGATAGGGTGGATGAGATAGATGGAGGGCAGTGTTGATGATAGGGCTTTATAGGATAGGGTGAGATATATGAGGGCTGCTTGTTGGAAGGGCTTTATAGGTAGGGTGAGATATATGGAGGGGCTGTGTTGGATTGGTAGGGCTTTAGGGTTGTTAAAGAAATTAGACTTAGGGAGGGGGAACAGATTCTGAGACGGGAAAATGAAAATTAAGGCCAAGTCTTGTTGAGGAAGCGGGAGCACATGAAGGCAGTGATGCACTAAGGCAGTTAGTTGGGGACCTGGGATGTCAGTTTAATTCTGGTTTAATTCAGCCCTGAACTTGGAAAGAAGAGTAGGGCCCTTACATAAACAACTGGCTCGGTTACTATGCACCCAATAGGTATATAACAATACAGAGTATACAAATGGAGGGATATTGCATTTATCCAGATAAATAAAAATTAATACAATTTCATACATTAGTAAACAAATGGACACAAAACTCCTCAGTGACTTGTAAATCATTATTAAGTACAGTAGGAAACATTATCCCTTTATAATAAATGAGTGGTACCCAGAGTTCCCTGTTACTCAGTCGTGTCCTTGCTTACTTTATATAGGACACATACTCCGCAGTGACTTCTAATACTTATAATTTACAGTAGGGATATATTCTATCCCTTATAATACATGAGTGGTACCAGAGTTCCCTGATAAACTCATCTGTGTCCTTGTACCTTTATATAGACACAAACTCCTCAGGACTTCTAATATCCTTATAATTTACAGACGGGGATACATTATCCCTTAATAATACATTGAGTGGTGAGTGGTACCCAGAGTTCCCTGTATAATTCAGTTTCTGTGTCCTTGTACTTAATAGACACAGAAATCTCAGTGACTTCTAATTATCCTTTTATAATTTACAGTAGGGATATATATCCATTATTATATACATGAGTGGTACCCAGAGTCCCTGTACTAACTCAGTCTGGTCCTTGTACCTTTATAGGACACAGAACTCCTAAGATGACTTCTAATATTCCTTATAATTACCAGTAGGGGATACAATCCCTTATAATACATGAGTGGTACCCAGAGTTCACATGTTATAACTAAGTCTGTGTCTTGACATTATATAGACACAGAAACTCCTCAGTGACTTCTAATATCCTTATAATTTACAGTAGGGGATACATTATCCCTTATAAACATGAGTGGTACCCAGAGTTCCCGGTTATAACTCAGTCTGTGTCCTTGTACCTTTATATGGACACAGAACTCCTCAGTGACTTATAATATCATATAATTACAGTGGGGGATTACATTCCCTTTATAATACATGAGTGTTACCCAGAGTTCCTGTAAAACTCAGTCTGTGTCCTTGTACTTTATATAGCACACAGAACTCCTCAGTGCTTCTAATATCCTTATAAGTTACAGTAGGGGATACAGTATCCTTATAATACGAGGCAGTGTGGTACCCAGAGTTCCCTTGTATAACTCAGTCTGTGTCCTGACCTTTATATGGACACAGAACTCTCAGTGACTTCTAATATCCTTATGATTTACAGTAGGGGGATACATTATCCCTTATAATACAGAGTGGTACCCGATTCCATTGTTATAACTCAGTTCTGGTCCTTGTACCTTTATATCGACACGAACTCCCTCAGTGAATTCTAATATCCTTTAATTTACGTAGGGATAAATTATTCCTTATAATAATGAGTCGGGATACCAGAGTTCCCTCCACTGTATAACTCAGTCTGTGTCCTTGTACCTTATATAGACACAGAACTCCTCGTGACTTCTAAATATCATTTGTAATGTACAGTAGGGGATACATGATCCCTCATAATACATGAGTGGGACCGCCCCAGAGTCCCTGTATAAACTACTATGTGTCCTTCATTGCTACTTTATATGAGACACAGAAATCCTCCAGTGAACTCTAATATCCTTATAATTTACATAGGGATACATTATCCCTTAGAATACATGAGTTGGTACAGAGTTACCTGATATAAACTTATCTGTGTCCTGTACTTTATATAGAACACAGAATCCTCAGTGATTCTAATATCCTTATATAATTTACAGTAGGGGACATTATCCCGTATATAAATGAGTGGTACCCAGAGTTCCCCTGTATACTCAGTCTGTTGTCTTGACATTTAATTGACACAGAACATCCTCAGTGACTTCTAATATTCATTATAATTTACAGTTGAGGGATACATTATCCTATCATACCATGAGTGGTACCCAGAGTCCCGTATAACTCAGTATGTGCCTTGTACCTTATATAGACACAGAACTCCTCAGTGCTTCTATATCCTTATAATTTCAGTAGGGGATACATTATCCTTATTTATAATCCATGATTGGTACCAGACGTTCCCTGATAAATCAGTCTGTGTCTTGTACCTTTATCTGGACACAGAACTCCTCAGTGACTTGTAATATCCTTATAATTTACAGTAGGGATACATCGTCCCTTATAATACATGAGTGGACCAAGGAAGTCCCTGTATAAAAATCAGTCTGTGTCCTGTTACTTTATATGGACACAGAACTCCTAAGGACTTCTAATATCCTTATTAATTTACAGTAGGGGATACATTATCCTGATAATTAATGAGGTGGTATACCCAGAGCTTCCATGTATAAATCAGTCTGTGGTCCGTGTCCTTATATAGACACAGACTCCTCAGTGACTTCTAATATCCTTATAAGTACAGTAGGGGATAAATTATCCCTTTATAAATACTTGATTGCGACCCAGAGTTCTGTATTAATCAGTCTGTGTCCTTGTACCTTTATATGCGACCCAGAACTCCTCAGTGTCTTGTAATATCCCTTATAATTTACAGTAGGGATACATTATCCCTTATAAAATGAGTGGTACCCAGAGTTCCCTGTAGACTCAGTCGGGTCCTGTACCTTTATATGGACACAGAACTCCTCAGTGACTTCTAATAGCCTATAATTTACAGATAGTGGGATAATGTACCCGTTATAATAACATGAGGTACCCAGAGTTCCCTGTATACTCATCTGTGTACTTGTACCTTTATATGACACAGAAATCTCAGTGACTTCTAATATCCTTATAATTACAGTAGGGGATACATGATCCCTTATAATACATGAGTGATACCAGATTCCCTGTATAAATCAGTCTGGTCCCTGTGAGACCTTTTTATATATCGACACAGAACTCCTCAGTGACTTGTAATTCATTATAAGTTACAGTAAGTAGGGCGATTACAATATCCCTTTATAATACATGAGTGGTAACCAGAGTTCCTTTATCACTCGTCTGTATCTTGCTACCTAATATCCTTATAAGACATAAGGCTCTGACATTTCAAGGGGAGGGCAGTGGTGAGAATCTATATTAGTCACTACAGTGATGTCACTACGTGACTTCCTGGTTCCAACGCCCCTCCCATTTCTCTCTACTCCTGTAGTATGTATATACAAGCCCGTTTCTGTACACGTGACTGCTGTGTGATAAGGGTGAGTGCCGAGTATTCCTCCATTATGACTCTCCTATCAGCACGGTTAAGGGGGGGTAATCCAGTCAGTCAGGTGTAACGAACTGGAAATGAACACCGGTTGAGATAGAAATGGACAGGTTTTCTATTGTATTTACGAAACGTTTATTGTTATCTACATTAATATAATACAGGGCGGGAGGAGACAGTTGGCTGTGCGGGATTATGTATTTATATGGAATAATACGTAACTACAGAATAATATACGGAGTTCCTCCGCCCTTGTTGTCTATATGGTCGGGGGGGGAACTTTTTCGGTGGCGTATATCCTTATATACACTGTGGGAGGGCGTGCGTATTATAACTTATATAATTTACAGTTAGGGGAGTATACGATTCCTTTATTTAAAGATTTTGTTATTGTTTCAGATGCCGGATTTGCCATGGTTTCGGGATGTTGAGTGAAGAACTCGAGACACGCACATACATTGTGGAATGGAATGAAAGACGTAATGTGATTTGTGTTTTCTGTTCTGTTTGGTTATTTTTGGAAAAAGAAAAAGGAACACGACAGTAAAAAATCCATTCCAAAGATATTAGGATATGAGTTATTGCACTAGATTTATTCATAGGTATTTCACTAGGATTATCACGAGGTATTGCCACTAGGTATTCTCACAGTGTATTGCCACTAGGTTCGCCTAGGTATGCATAGGATCTCCACTAGGGATGGCACTTTAGGATTCTCACTAGGGTATTGTTGCACTTAGGAATTCTCACTTAGGTATTGCACTAGGATTTCATAGGTATGACACTAGGATTCTCACACTGTGTTGTATTGAATAGGATTCTCACTAGGTATTGCTATAGGATTCTCATCACTAGGTATTGCATGAGGATTCTCACTTTTTGGGTATTGCACTAGCTAGGATTCTCACTAGGGTATTGCACTAGGGATCTCACAGGTATTGAACTAGGATTTTCACTAGGTATCTGCAATAGGCATTCCCTAACTAGGTTATCCCCCCCACTTCCCCCCCCTCTTTTCTTTGACACCCATTATTGCACTAATAGGATTCTAACTGGTATTGCATAGGTTCTCACTAGTGTATTGCACTAGGAGTCTCACCAGGATATGGCACTAGGATTTTCACCAGGTATTTGCAACTAGGATTCTCTTCTAGGGTTTATTGCCCGACTAGAATTCACTAGGACTATTTAGTGCACTAGGATTTTCACCTCATAGGTGTTGGGTTGTTTGATTGCACTAGGATTCTCACCGGTATTGCCCAATAGGAGTCTCTCTAGGGTATTGCAATAGGATTCTCACTAGGTTTATTTATTGCCCTAGCTTAGGATTCTCTCTAGGGGTTTTATATTGCACTTACGATAGGATTCTCACTAGGTATTGCAATAGGATTCTCACTAGTGTACTATTGCACTAGGGTTCTCACCTCGGTATTGAACTAGGATTATCTCTAGGTATTGCACTAGGATTCTCACTAGGGTTATTGCAACTTGATCTCACTAGTGTATTGCACTAGGATTCTCTCTGGGTTAGGGTATTGCACTAGGAACTAGGATGTCGCACTAGTATAGGCACTAGGATTCTCTTAGGGTTATTATTGCACTCTGGATTCTCGCAGGTATTGCCCACTAGGATCTCCTAGGGTAGTTGCACTAGGATTATCACTAGTATTGGCATTAGGCGACTAGGAGTCATCCTGGGTATGGCACTAGGATTCTCAACTAGGGTATTGCCCATAGGATTCTCACTAGGTATTGCAATTAGGATTCTCAATGTATTGCCCACTAGGATTATCAGTAGGGATTGCCACTAGGATTCTCATAGGTATATTGCATAGGATTCTCACTAGGGTATGCACTAGGATTTCTATAGGTATTGCACTAGGTTCTCACTAGGTTTATTTTTATTTATTTATAATTTTATTTATTGCACTAGGATTCTCACTAGGGTATTGCCCACTAAGGATTCTCTCTAGGGTATTGCTGCCATAGGGATTCCACTAGGGTATTATTATTGCTCTTCTAGGATTCTCACAACTAGGGTATATTGCACTAGGGATTCTCAGAATAGAGGTATTGACACTAGGATTATCCACTAGGTATTGCACTAGCTTTTCGATTCGCAATAGGTATTGCCCACTCGGATTATCAAGAGGTATTGACACTAGGATTCTCACTAGCGTATTGCCACTAGGATTCTCCACTAGGGTATTGAACTAGGAGGATTCCATAGGTATTGCACTAGGTTACTCATAGGGGGATTGCACTAGGATTCTCTCTAGGGTATTGTACTAGGATTCTCACAGGGTATATCTATTGCACTCTAGGATTTCCAATAGGGTATTGTACTAGGATTCTCACTAGGGTGGGTATCGCACTAGGATTCTCTCTAGGGTTTTATTGATCGCACTAGATGATTTCTCACTAGGGTTTAGTCGCACTAGGATTCTCACTAGGGTAATCGCACTAGGGGGATCTCACAGGGTATCGCACTAGGAACTAGATTCTCATAGGGTATCGCAATAATTCTCACTAGGGTTATCGCATAGGCTTCTCTCTAGGGTTATCGCACTAGGATTCTCTCTAGGGTATCGCAACTCCCCAGCGATTCTCCAATCACGGGTATCAGCACTTAGGATTCTCTCTAGGGGTATCGCACAGGATCTCTTTAGGGGTATCGCATTAGGATTCTCATAGGTATCGCAACTAGGTTCTCTCTGGTATGACAACTAGGATTCTTATGAGGTAATATGCACCAGGATTCTCACTAGGGTATGCACAATATTCTCTCTAGGGTATTGCACCCGGATTCTCTCAGGAGGTATTGCACTAGGATTCTCACCATAGGGTAGGCACTAGGATTTTGTAGGGTATGCACTAGGATTCTCTCTAGGGGATTGCACTAGGATTCTCACTAGGGTATTGACAGCTAGGATTCGCAACATTAGGGTATGGACACTAGATTCTATCTAGGGCTATAAAGCATGGAGTATTGCCACTAGGATTCTCACCTAGGGTATTGCACTAGAATTCTCACTAGGGTATGCAATAGGATTTCACTAGGAATTGCACAGGATTCTACTATGGGTTTGACTAGGATTCTCATAGGTATTGAAGAGGATTCTCACTAGGTTATTGCACTAGGAGTCTTCCACTAGGGTAATTGCACTAGGATTTCTCACTAGGTATTATTGCACTGGATTCTCACTAGGATTGCACTAGGATTCTCACTAGGGGATTGCACTGGATCTCACTAGTGTATTTGCACTAGCGATCTCACTAGGTATGTTGCACTAGATTTCTCAATAGGGTATTGACCACTAGGATTCTCACTAGGTATTGCACTAGGCTTCTCACTAGGTAGTGCACTAGGATTCTCACTAGTGGTATTGCCACTAGGATTCCACTAGGTATGCACTAGGATTCTCACTACGGTTATTGCACTAGGATTCTCATAGGTATTGCACTAGGATTCTCACTAGGTATTGCACTGGATTCTCACTAGGTATTTGCATAGGATTTCTCACATAGTGTATTGCCCACTAGGATTATCACAGGGATTGCACTAGGATCTCACTAGGTATTGCAGGATATCTCTAGGGTATTTTTGCCACTAGATCCACTAGTATTGCATAGGATCTCCCACAGGGTAGTGCACTGGATTCTCACTGGTATTTGCACTAGGATTCCTCACTCGGGTATGCACTAGGATTCTCAATAGGGTATGCTCTAGGATTACTCCACTAGGGGTATGCTCTGATTCTCAGAGGTATTAGGGTATGCACCGGATTATTGCACTGGATGCTCACTAGGGTAGTGACAATTGGATTCTCATAGAGAATTGCAACTAGGATTCTCACTAGGGAATTGCACTTGGATATCACAGGGAATTTGCACTAGGATTCTCTCTAGGGGATTGCAATAGGATTCTCGCTAGGGTATTGCTCTAGGGATTCTCACTAGGGTATTGCTCTAGGATTTCACTAGGGTAGTGCACTAGAGATTCTCACTAGGTTATTTCTTGACCAAAAATTTGGGAATTGATTATCACTAGGGAATTAGGAATTGACACTAGGATTCTCACTAGGGAATTGCACTTGGATTCTCACTAGGAATTGCACTAGGATTCTCTTAGGGTCTATGCAATAGCGATCTCTCTGGGTTATCGGCACTAGGCAATCTCACTAGGCTATTGCAGTAGATAGGATTCTCACACTAGGCTATTGCAGTAGGTAGGCATTCTCACTAGGCTATTGCCATGGATTCTCACCCAGGGTATCGCACTAGGATTATAACCAGGGTATCGCCAATAGGATTCTCCACTAGGGTATGCACTAGGATTATCACGAGGGTTATGCCCCACTAGGGATTTCACTAGGGAATCGCACTAGGATTCTCACTAATAGGAATTGCATAGGATTCTCACTAGGGAATTGCACTGATTCTCACTAGGGTAAATTGCCATAGGAGTCCTCTAGGGCATTGCACAGGATCCTCCACTAGGCTATTGCGGTTAGGATTCTCAAACGGGTATTGCATGAGGATTTCACCAGGGTATTGCACTAGGATTTCACAGGGTATTGCACTAGGATGCTCACTAGGGTATTGACCCAATAGGATTCTCACTAGGGTATTGCACGAGGATTCTCACCAGGGTAGTGCGCACTAGGATTATCCTAGGATATTTGCACTAGGATTCTCACTAGGGTATTATGCCACTAGATTCTCACTAGGGTATCGACACTAGGATCTTCTAGGGTATCGCACTGGATTCTCACTAGAGGTATCGCACTAGGATTCTCACTAGGTATATGCTAATAGGATTCTAACCAGGGTTATCGCACTAGGATTCGCACTAGGGTATTGCACTAGGATTCTCACTAGGGAATTTGCACTAGGATTCTCACTAGGTATGGCACTAGGATTCTCTCTAGGGTATTGCACTAGGATTCTATAGGGAATTGACACTAGGATTCTCACTGGGGACATTTGCCACTAGGATTCTCACTAGGGATTGACACTAGGATTCTCACTAGGGTATCGCCACTAGGATTACACCTAGGGGTATCGCCACTAGGATTCTCACTAGGGTTATCGCACTAGATTCTCACTAGGGTATCCGCACTAGGATCCTAGGGTATCGCCACTAGGATTCTCACTAGAGGAATTGCACTAGGATTCTCACTAGGGCTATTGCACTAGGATTTCACTAGGGTATCGCACTAGGTATTCTCACTAAGGGTTAATCGCGCACTAGGAAGGATTCTCACTAGGGTATGCACTAGGACCACTAGGACTTCCACTTAGGGTACTCGCCCTAGGAATTATCAATAGGGTATCGCACTAGGTTCTCACTAGGTTATCGACCACCTAGGATCTCATAGGGTATCGCACTCGCATTCTCACTAGGGTATAGGCACTAGGATTCTCCCACTAGGTATCCACTAGGATTCTCATAGGGTATCGACACTAGGATTCTCACTAGGTATCGCACTAGGATTCTCACTAGGTGTATCGCCACTAGGATTCTCACTAGGGTATGCGACACAGGATTCTCACTAGGGTGGTATCGCACTAGGATTCTCACTAGGGTATCGCACTAGGATCTCACTAGCGTTATCGCACTCAGGCTGTCACTAGGGTATCGCACTAGGATTCTCACTAGGGTATAGACTAGGATTCTCACTAGTGGTATCGCACTAGGGCATTTCTCACTAGGCACTAACAAGGGGGGGGGCGGGGGGGGGTAAGGGGGGGGGGGGGGGGGGGGGGGGGGGGGGGGGGCCAACCCAAGGGGGGGGGGGGGGAAAAAAAACCCAAACAAACCACACAACACACAAACCAAAAAAAAAAGGGGGGGGAGGGGGGGGGGGTGGGGGGGTGGGGGTTGGGGTGCACACCAAACAACCCAAAACCCAACAAAAACCAACCAAAACCCCCCCCCCCCCCGGGGGGGGGGGGGAGGGGGAGCGGGGGGGGGGGAGGGGGGGGGGGGGGGGGGGGGGGGGGCGGGTTTTGGGGTCGCACTAGGATTCTCACTCAGGGTATACGCACTATGATTCTCACTAGGGTATCGCACTAGGATTCTCACTAGGGTATCGCACTAGGATTCTCACTAGGGTTTTATCGCATAGGATCTCCCCTAGGGTATTATCGCACACGCGGATCTACTGGTTCGCACACTAGGATTCTCACTAGGTATCGCACTAGGATTCTCCTAGGGTATCGCACTAGGATTCTACACCTAAGGGCTCTAGCCACTAGGAGTCTCAACTAGGTAATCCGCAACCTCCGGATTATCACTCGGGTAGCCGCACTAGGATTCTCCACTAGAGGAATCAAATCAGGGAATTGCACTAGGATACTCACTAGGGTATCTGACCACTCAAAGCGATTCTAACTAGGGTATTGCACTTTTTTTTTTTAGTTGACATTTCTCGTTAGTTTTTTGCATATCTCTCGATTACAGAAATTCATAAACGCCAATCATTTATCTGCATGGGATGAAACCAATCGTACACAGAATCATTTCATACACAACCCCCGGTGCTCGGACAAGATTTACCCCAGTCCATGTTGTCCCTGTTGTTCTATATGTCTACATGCACACAACAAATGACACGGACCCAAATATGACACGCCTAATCACGTCTAGAATCTGGTTTAGACTTTCACCCAGTAGCCCTAGCACGTTCTTCGATTTATAAGGAGAGGTCCACTGGGATTCGTTCCCCAATAATGACGTTCATTAGTTACTGGCACTCTTTGTCCAATCATCCCAACCCACCTCAATTGAGTTTCAGCGGCTCCCCCTTCGTGGCCAGATGACTGTAGTGCCCAAACGTCTATGACAGATGTTTCCCTTCTATTGCCCACCCGTGTAGTACTGTGGGTGCTGCAGGGACTCTCCTTCCCCGGGGAAATTATGGGAGAACAGTCGGATTTGTGAGTTTCTGCAAACATCCTAGACTGACTGTCATGTGTCAATGGACGGCGATTGTCTCCTGTATGTTGCTTGGTTATTGAACAGTAGCTGAATATGGCACTGCCGTTATAGAACAGCGTACACCTGGTACCACCCTAACCCCTAATACCTACCCTAACGGTCTTTACACTGGTAATGTTGGGAAATATAGGTGCGAAGGTTTGTCCAGAGCACGGTGTGGTCAGTCTGGATTATGAGCGATTGTTATAATGTTCTTCAGGTGAAGGTCGAAAACCACTACGATTTCCACAGACATGCCAGGCGTCGCCCTCCCTTACACAGACGTATGCGACAACAGCGCCGTTCATTGACGCCAATACGATGTCAGGATACAGAGATTGGAAACAGCTTACAAAGCCTACAGTAAGGTTAACGGGTTTGTAGGAATAAATCTCAATATGAGGTGCGGAACCAATCAGATGTAACCGTTTTATGGTCGACAACGCTCGAAACATCCGATGACATCCTGAGTGGTTGATGAAAAATCAGACCTGGCAGCTGATTGTAATATATAGGTACCCGTATGTTGTGTACACCCCTGTGTACTGTTCTGTGTAAATACCACAGATATTCTAGTTCCCCGGTTTTTCAAGCAGACTCCTTCGCATTTGTAACATACATTTTATATTATAAAATTGATTTACTTCCATACTTGGTCGTACAGCTCCTTATCCGCTATGTTCCCCCCCCCCTTTCTCCATGGTGTTACTAGCCCCTGATCCCTATTCCTCTATACCCCGTGTAGTTCACGTTCCTCCACCCCTCCAGTTTAAATCTCCTCCAACCCACCCACTAGCCATCTTCTCCCCCAGCTGCACAATCACCATTGGGTGAATCCGGCTCTACTAAAGAGCCTGTAGCCAACCGTCAGGCCCCCAGTTCTCTATAAACCCAAACCCCATATCCTACACCACCTCTTAGCCACACATTTATAATCATGAGCTCCCGTGGCCTCCCTAGAGTAGCACGCGTCGGATGAAAATAATACCCCAGTTCTCTTGAAACCCCAAACCCTTGTTCCTTACAACCACTCTATTAGCCACGCATTATTACTCCTGGTCCCGTGGCCTCCCGAGCGTAGCACGTGGCTGAAAAAATACTACCCCGTTCTCTATAAACCCAGACCCATTCTTCTACCACCCTATAAATAAATAAAATATCATATTTTATGTGTATCTAACTTTAGGTAATTTAAAGGAACACTAAATCCATAAAAATAACTATGTGGCATCCGTTTCTATTATTCACAGGGAGATGAGAACTCTTATTCTCACCTCCCTATTAGAGATGTCCGAACTTCGCAAAATCCGGTCCGCTCGAGGATACGCGAGCTGACCCATTAAAATGAAAACTATCCTCGAAATTCCGAGATTTCTCGTATTTTCGAAAATTTTAGAAATTACGAGATTTCTCGTATTTTCAAAAATACGAGAAATCCGCGGTTCGGAAGTTCGGAAGGCGAAAAATCCGCCGTTTGCGAACGGGATAAATCCGTGGCGGATCCAGGTTCGGATCCGCGAACCGGCCATCCCTACTCCCTATGAATAATAGGACGCTCAGGGGACCTGGAACTTACCTTACCGTGCTCCACTCTCAAGCCGCTTCTTCACTGAACAGCTGTTCTCTCCCAATCGCGCGCCCTCTCTTTTGTATTGGCGCGCATGCGCGTAAGGTAGGGCGCGTGGTCGGGACAGATCGGCTTTCAGTGAAGGAGCAGCTTGCAGTGGAGCAGCGGTAAGGTAAGTTCCAGGTCCCCCGAGCGTAATATTATTCACAGGGAGGTGGGAATAAGCGTTCTAACCTCCCTGTGAATAATAGAAACGAATGGCAAATAGTTATTTTCTAGATTATGGGAGTTTACAGTCCCTTTAAGGGGGACCTGCAATAAATTTCCCTTATCGCAATTGACCTGCACTCGTTTCTGTGATGTAGTAACAGCTTCGCGACAATTATTACATCGGGTCAATGCGAGTGGTAAGTTGTGATCTTTTGCACAGATATTTTGGTGCAGGCAATGCAAAATGATTGCAAAACCCTCGCTAACCCGATAATACAGTTGTCTCCTGTTTACAGTTTTTAGCTATAAAGTTGTAGCCATTGGGTCTGCAGAGTGTCCACTTTAAGGTTTTGTTGGCTATGACAACTAGCGTGTGTGACAGTTTGGGTTAAAATATTTGCCTTGCTAGTCTTTTGGAATGACAGTCATAAACGCAGATGATTGGTTAGATGACCTGTCAGATGAATGATAGATGTTTCTTTCCCACGTCCAAGCTGCATTGAGATGTGTTCATCGTTCCATGGAATTAAATCTCAAATATGTTTTTTTTTTTCCGTAATAACTTCCTAATCATAGGAGAGGGTTAAGGATGGCAATGTCCCTCGTTCTAATAAAGGACAGAGATGGATGGAGGGGTGACCTGAGAGGATGGATGTCTACATACATGGTAATGGGTTCCATTAATCAGGAAGATGTCACTGGTAGTCAAGAGACATTTTCTTTAGGGGTTCAGATTGTCTAATTCCCTCCTGTTTCTTGATTAACAGATGTTGAATGTAAAGCTGGACAATGTCCATTGTTGCTATATAGAGATGGACTAGCCCACTAGGATTCGTAAATGAAGTCGTCATTTTACTTCAAAACTGAAAATACCAATTAAAGGGATGGGTTTCTGGTTTGTTTCGAACCGCCGGTTTTGAAGTTCCGTAAAACTTACCGTTACTTTGAATATTTGAGTCTATATATTATACAATATCGAACACTGAATATTTAATTTCAAACATAATATATTGACCACCAATTCTTCAATAGCGAACATCGAATTTTTGGGGAGATTCAATAAAAATGGTGTTAATTTTGCCACAACAAATCAGATGTTAAGTAAGATCTGATTGGTTGGGGCAAAATTATCACCATTTTTAACAATAAGAACTTTTATTGAATAACCATAAGTTATTGAACACCAATTATTCTATAACACATTTTGAATATTCGATCGAGCGTTGAACATTGGAAACTGATGGCGGAAAAAAAATCGTAATTTCATCTCCCATTGACTTCTATTGGGTTTGTTTTCTAATTTTCAAAACATTTAGAAAATTAGAAAACCGATGTCAGAACGAAGCTTTAGAACATCTACTTAAGATCTCCCTTTTGCCAGAAAATGTAGACATTAGACATTGTAGGAAAATTTCTGTTTAGCAACTAAATTTTCTTTGTCACTTACCGTAATTTTATGCGAAATCGTCAGTGGCAAAACTTTCCTGTCAAACCGGTAGTTTCAAGCCAAAAGTGATCCACTTCCGATCGCTAATCTTAAATAACCATTATACTGTAAAATCAGATTTTTGATAAATAGTGTTCCAGCATAGATAAATGTTCTGGGAGGTTGGATAAGGTATTCCTACCTTTATCAAATGCAAAATGGTCATCTGATTTCCCATGCAATTAAAATTATCTGGTTGATTTGCCGACCTGTTCTCCTGTGTACATTCTATGTGCTCTTATCTTATGTAAACTTTAAATATGGTAAGTATACAGTAAATAGGTTTATTGTCATTTGTAACATGTAGACTACTACAACAGTGGTAGTACAATGCATTCTATTTATACAGAGGCTGGAAGAACATGAACATGCATATAGGACAGGAACAGGAAAAAGTCAATGATAGTGGTAGATGTTCATTTGGGGAGAATATTGAATGATTAGAATAATAATAGTTTTTATTCCATGGAAAGTACTAAAGAGCTGATTCGACTCTATATGTAAGAAGATAGTTATCTTTACCTATTTCATTGGCAAAAACCTCAGTAGTGGTGTCACGGAAGCCAGCTTACCTGTTCCTCGCTCCCACAGTGGATGGCATCCTCGGGAATCTCTGGCGGCGTTCGTCGTATCTTCGGGCGATGACGTTATCTCGCTGCATCTGTCGGTTCCTGGTGCACGTGCATCTTCTCTGGGCCGTGCATCTTCTCTGAGTTCTTCTGGTGCCGCACGGACGTGCGCAGGCACCTCCTCTGTCACTGCAGGCATTAGTATTGGACGGAGGAGAACCAATCTAATTCAAAATTTGCCAATCCTGCATCAGACTCCATTCATTCCTCTTCCCCATTGGTCCCTCTTCCTATTTAAGCCTGTTACTGTGATTCCTCATTGCCTGTTATAGTCACACTAGTGGTCCCTGCTATTTTGATAGTAGCTAGTCTTGTTCATTGTTGTCGTTTCTATTCATTGTTATCCTTGTTCTCTCATTATCTTATTTGTCTTCCAGCTCCTGTGTAGATCTATTGGTGTTCTGGTTTTCCTGAGTATACCCGACCTCGGCGTCTATACCTTGCGCTCTAAGACCTGGGGATAACCGTGTACAGCAAGGTGTGACTAGTCTCCTAATGTTGGGGCGCTTGTCTATAGGTGAAGATAGTGGCTGTAGATTGGGGTATAGGCGTTGAAGGTATACTAGGGGACTCCGGGCATCACAAGTGGTTTATTTAACAGCTAGGTGCACAGGTCCTTTGAGTTACCTTCTGATGTAGAAGTGATGTCATACGTGAAAGTGATGTCATACATGAGTGCTCCATTTTACATTTTACTCATCCCTCCTATTCATTTTGGTTTTGAACAGACATTTATGGAGGTTGACCTTCCCCACCAGCTAGACTGGAAAATCTTTTTTTTTCGGTTTGTCTTCGCTTCTAATTTATGACGCAAAGATTGGAATCAAACATATTCCATTTAAATGTTCATAGAAACAAATCAGCACATAATTTGATTGGGCTTTCACATATGTATTTTATATTTTTGTTATGAGATACTGCGGTGGTCAAACTACTGTTAGGCAGTCCCCATCTTCCTAATCGAATTTTCAATCTGAAGAACCGGTTAAAATGCACCATCTTGCATCATTGATCTTCAGCAGATTTCTGCCTTAAATCTTCTGAAGATGTGGTCTGGAAGGTAAGGTAGACAGAAAATCATCCTCCTGACACAATCCTTTATTACAACTACAATTTACTAAACTGGCCATCGTTTTTTTCTTTTGGCCATCGATGCTTTACTTTTCCAGTCTATTGGCACATTATTTTGCTCAATTTTCTTTCATGGATTCCTATTGTTTTGAAGCATTTCTAATTGTGTAAAGCTAATTAAAGAAAGAGAGAAAAACAATTCAACTCAAAACTCGTCCACCTAATTTAGGAGTGCTAAGGATATAAAGCCTTTTTAGGAAGTTGGAGGTTAACCCGAATTATTCGTATTTCTCCTTTCCTGTTCTAAGGACATAGTGAGAGCTTAACATCGACACTGCCGTTCTAGAAATCTCTTCTTTGACAGGAAAGGGAATTTATGCATGAAAGTTACAATTTTCAGCATCATTTACACCAAACTGCACAGGCAGGCAAATGTATATACATTGATATTCAAAGAGGACCTTTATTGGAAATTGTGACAGCTGGAAGATGACTATGAAAGCGCCGTAGCTCGACAGACAAAAATTCATTACAAAGAAGATATTTTTGTTTTTCTTATGCATTAAATTTATCTGCAACATATTTGCGATTGACTGCTGGCCTGACCGGCATGTTTCCAAAGCAATCTTGAGAGTAGTTGGCTTGATAATGTCAGTACGGCAAAATAAGGATCTTGTGCAAAGACACACGTATGAGTGTGTCTGAATCTTTGTTGTACCTTGTATTTTGAGCAATGGATAAAATAATTCTTTCTTTGAAGTTGACTATTTAGTATTCTAGTAACTATCTTATTGATGAGTCCATAAACCGCCTATCATCAGGATGGCTTGCCTTATATTTACTTTGATAGCAAATTGATCTTCCTTCTGAAGGCTGTGTTCTAGAAAATCAAAGCAGACAGCTGACTACCTCCAAAATGCTGTCTCCTTAGAAGATTTTATCTGAAGAGTAAAAGAGTAAAAGAAGAGTAAAAGAGTTTCTGAAGTTATCATTAGGAATTCTTTTATATAATGACAGTCTGGCGAGATAGCTAATGATTGGTTTCTCCATCACACTTTGCAGAGTTTTGCTACAAATGCGATTTTATTCTTTTGACTGTGTTTTGCTTTAAAAAACCTTTAAATGATTGGATACATTTTTTTTTCGGGCTAGCAGTCAACCTGTTTCATCAATCTGGGAAAAATAATAGGACTTTGGGGACCTTTGCGGACAAGGATAGCTCAGAAACCACTATGTAACACACACATACACGAGCGATCCTCGCCTAGAACGTTCGATCAGCTGTTGGCCTTCAGGAGTAATATCTAAGCAAAATTATATGTGTGTATGGGCCTTTAAAAGGCTGTAAATTTTATATGTTTCCCCTTAACTACCAAACCTCATGTTGAACAGCTACTAGTTATCCTAAGTCGAGGTGTTGAATCCCTCCCGCAAGTTTATTCCCATTTTTCGGATTTCCAAATTTTCAAAAAAAAAAATTGAAAATTCAAAGACAAAACCATAGAAGTCAATAGGGGAAAATAATCCGAAAGTCCAGAGTAAAATAAGGTTAGAAAAAGCGCAGTAGACAGCTCAGGCACCTGAGAGATGGTGAGAGGAACACGTACAAATCACCAAAACATTATCAAAAATGAACTTCATTTACAAGCAAGTTATTTTCAAGTTTCCGCATATATACGATTCTACTATTGGTAACCCTTGAATAAAGCCTTGTATATTCGGTAACCCTTGAAAGAAGCCACGTAGATTGAGTAACTCTTTGAAAGTAGCCTTGTATACTTGGTAACCCTTGAAAGAACCCATATTTATTGAGTAACCCTTTGAAAGTAGCCTTGTATATTTAGTAACCTTTGAAAGAACTCACGTATTTTGCGCAACCCTTTGAAAGTAGCCTTGTATATTTGGTAACCCTTTGAAAGTAACCTTGTATATTCGGTAACCTTTGAAAGAACCCACGTATATTGCACAACCCTTTGAAAGTAGCCTTGTATGTCTGTGAGCCTTGAAAGAAGCCTTGTATATTAAGTAACTTTTTAAAAGTATCCATGTATATTGCGTAACCCTGTAAAAGTAGCCTTGTATATTCGGTAACCCTTCAAAGAAGCCATGTATATTGAGTAACCCTTTGAATGTAGCCTTGTATATTCAGTAACCCTTGAAAGAACCCACGTATATTGCTTGACCCTTTGAAAGTAGCCATGTATATTCAGTAACCCTTCAAAGAAACCATATATATTGAGTAACCCTTTGAAAGTAGCCTTGTACAATTGGTAACCCTTTAAAAAAGCCTTGTATATTCAGTAACCCTTGAAAGAAGCCACGTATATTGAGTAACCCTTTGAAAACAGCCTTGTATATTCGGTAACCTTTGACAGTAGACTTGTATATTTGGTAACCCTTGAAAGAGGCCATATATATTGATTAACCCTTTGACAGTAGCCTTGTATATTCGGTAACCTTTGACAGTAGACTTGTATATTTGGTAACCGTTGAAAGAAGCCATTTATATTGAGTAACCCTTTGACAGTAGCCTTGTATATTCAGTAACCATTCAAATTAGCTCTGTATTTTCAACAATTCCCAAAAATCTGGGAAATCTGAAAGTTCCAAACGGTTTCTAATGGAACTTCGAAGCTTTGGAACTGAAAGTTCTGAGGCGGAACCAGGTTCCATTCAAACCTGGAATTTCATCTCTAATCCGGAGTTGTGTTAATTGTTTTAAATGAATCATTAAGAAGGATCTGAACCTTGCAGCTCATTTTTGCTTTTGCTTTTTCCACCTAATCCTGGAAATGTTTGTATTCAAATGCACCTTCTAATGAGAGTTGCATGTTACTCAGTGGGAAAGGAGTGGATAGGAAAAAGTCTCCAGAAGCTTTTCTCTGGTTAGTTATTCTTCACTGGGACCCTCCGTAAGCAGGGGGGTATGTCTGGTCTAATAAATTAGGCTCTGATTCCCCCATTTACTTATTTTGCAAGATGTGTGTTCAGGCAGTTGTATAGCTTCCCACTGTTAGATAAACCCATGGTGGTTGTAAGGAAATTGATCTGCCAGAGAGTTTTCCTTTTTATTATTTTAATAATATATATTCAGCGTAACTAAATTAGTTTAAGCATTCAGTTGTCCTTTAAGTAAACTTTAAAGGATAACTTAAAATACTCCACAAAATGAGTTCTCGGCTATGTCAGGAATCTCTCGGTATAATTTTAGTGTGACCTACACAGTGGTATTTCAAAATAATTTTAAAAGGATCTCGAAATGTCATACAAATGTTTTCCGACCTAACTTTCTAAGGATCCCCATTTTGAATGAACTTGGGGACTGATCAAATCTAACCCCCCTTTTTGATTCTTTTAACCATACGCATCCCAACAATATATGCACAAAACCACCTGTTTGAATGGGAAGTTTGTTGATGTAAATGAATCCTTCCCCCGAAAATGTAAATTGCATTGGAACAATTTGTTTAACTAATGATTTAAAGATGAGTTGGATGAGAGCAATTATGTTGTCAGTTCACTTACGTTAAGTAGTCGGTAATGAGTTGACAGACTGTGATTGGGCAATTAGGAGAAGTGTTTATGAAAAACAAAATAGTTTTTGGTGGCTTTTACAGTTTTCTTATTGCCTTAGCTATTAAGAAGTTATTGTTCTAGACTGAATGTCTATGTATGCACTCAGTCGAATTCTCCACCGACCTCAGCGGTAATAAAAGTGGTTAAAGTCACACTAACACCGGCTAGTGCAAATTTAACCCCTTGCTTGCGGCAGCAGCATACATACCACAAGCTATTTAAGATCCAGGGTTTAAATCACTTTTTGGATTTACCACAAGCCACTGTTTAATACCAGAAACGAGATCTACCCAGAGCAATAGCGGCTATGGTAGTAGTAGTATAATTGATTGAAGTTAAAGGGTATGTAAACTGAAAAAATGACTTTGCCTCTTTATAATCTTTAAATAAATACATGTAAGAAGCACTGCCTTTGATGTGTGTGTTGCCTTTAATCCAGTACTAGTTTTTCTCAGGCTTAGTATCCTCCTTCCCACTCTTAACCAACACCTGCTTTATAAGGCACGACTCTCTGTGAGTGCAGGCATGCTCAGTAATCACTATGAGCCAGTGCTGGAAGAGGGGATTGTGTGATTTAAAGACAGATTGATTGTAAAATGTTCAGATTGGATCTCTAAAGTACATTAAAATAATAATCCAAGATAGAAGGGCCTGGTGGACTAAAGGACACACAAAAATCTCTGCCAAAGGGCTTTTTATTATACTATTAGCTCAACATATTTCGGATCATACGACCCTTTGATAAAGGATGGCAGCAAGTAAGTAGGTGGCATTATGGATATCTAAAGTAATAGGGAGCAGATCAACGCAATAAAGAATGGTACAGTGGGGATTGAAAAGAACCACTGGAAACAAAACGCACCCAGGAGTCATCAACACAATGTTTCGGGTCCTGAGGAAGGGGGCTTGTATTTCGTATATCCTGTTCTGTGTGTGATAAAAAAATTCTAAATATAACAATTATGAAATGTATTACAATATAGGCGTAGGTGGATAAAAAGAACAAGTTGGGGATATTGGTGGCTGCATATAGTGGAGATTGGGAATGGGGTAAGATAGTAAGTTTGGGATCAAGCAGCAGTCAAATTAAATGTGTTGGTGGAAAATGGGGAAAAGCAAATTAGATGGTGGGGAAAAGTATTTGACACTTGGCAGGAGTGTTGTGGTAGGGTGGTAAATATAGATAAAGTGATTAAATATAGAACAAGACACAAAACGCGGCAACGAAAAAAACCCGCACATTTTTCGGTGCATTGCGATTGCGTTTTGCGTTCTGCATTTTTAACCGTAATCGCATGCGTTTTCCTATACTTATTGAAGAAATCGCAAGCGCAAACGCAAAAAAATTGCACATGAAATCGCATGCGACTGCATTTGCGTTGCAGTGTACCAAGGGTTAATGGGACTTTAAGACATAACTAACGGCGGTTGCGACGGTACACACAAGTTGTGTTGCGTAACCACCACAAGCTATGTACCTAGCCGATAACAGCTCTTTAAGACGCAAACAGGGTTTTCCCATAACAAAAGTTTCAGTACGGGAAAAACCCATTCACTATGTACTGAGAGACGCTATTGGCTCAATGCATTGCCTAATGGAGGAAATAGAGAGCATTAATGGCTCTCGGTACATAGCCCTGATAGTAAATATTGAAGAGGAAATGTACCAATTAGCAGTAATTGTGGGAGCAAGTTACTAATAAGGTTGAACTGGACAAAGGTGCAGATTTTCATTTCCTGAACCACACGTACAGATGTACAAGGCCTTACTGAGAACTTTGATATGCTCTTGGTTTTTAAAGGAAATGGGGTTTCATGTTCAGTGGCTACAAAATGAAAGCTATTTGTTAAAATGAAAATAATAGGCTCAAAGTCCCTTGGAGCAAAACTAATATTTCATGTAAAGCGGTTTGTGTGAATTATAATACGTCTTTGAATGAGTTTTCCAGCATTACAGCAAGTGGAGGAGGTTAAATTCATCTAACAGTCACATAAGCCCTCTGCTCTTTTAGCCCTAGCTTCCTCCACAACATATAAGTGTCTTAACATAAGACAACAGGCTCTAAAGCAGCAGAAATAAATATACTAATTAATTAAATTCACTAATTACTATGTTTTCATTTTCATGTATTGTTTTCTTCTTTTGTAGATAAGGAATTATTATTTCGAACCCAACAGGGCAACGTGGTAAAGTTTAATGTGGAGCTGAACGTGTCAACGCTTTTAATAGAAAACAAGACATTTGTAAGTACATCAAGAAACAGCATATATTTCATTAAAGGGCAACTATATTAAAGAAATACATTTCATCTTAATCTATATCAATCCAGTACATGTTTTCAGACTAAGTATCCCCCCCCACTCTTAACTGACTCCTCCTTCCATCTGAAATGACTTTTTGTGAAGTCAAGCATGCTCAGTAGTGATTATGAGGCAGCATTGGGAGTAAGAATTTCCCACCATGCAATTCTCACATACTGTCCAACTGTATCATTGCAGTAACAGCAAAACTACACACACACACACACACACACACACACACACACACACACACACACATATATTTTTTTTTAATTTGTTTTATTTAGTGGCCAATGCCAATGAAATATTGTAGCAATTTAACGAAATGGGTACAGTTTATAGAAATATAACAATGGTTTACATCTGCATATATAGGAACGACATGTATTGTAGCATTGGAGAGAGAGTTTATTTGTAATAAAATATAGAACATTTATAACAGTAAAAACAACAATTGGTCTGTGTGGTCATTTACCTGAAGAGTGTTGAATTTATAAAGTCTCAGGATCCGATCGACTGATGTCTGCGCCCCCGGGCCCCTGTCACCTTTTGGGGCTCTCTTATACATTGTAATGAGAGTACAATTCAGTTAGGGGAGGACAGTGTCAGGAGAGTCTAGCCATCCCGACCATATTTTCTTAAATTTGTTTTCGCATCCCCTATGTTTCTAGATCATTTTAATAAGTGGAAGGTCAGTTTTTATCTGTTTTATCCAAGTCTTCAATTTGGGAAAGGCATTGTAGTACAGTGGTCTTCCTGGCATAGAATAGTGTTGCCTGCAGGAATGGTTGTTCGTGAGTGGAACAAACATCTATATCTATGACTCCAAATAGGCACAGTGAGGGGGTGGAGGGAATAGGATATGGGGAGAGGGATTAAGCATACGGAGGACATCAGACCATAAGGTAGCTACCATGGGACATTGCCATAGAAGGGGGATAAAGTCTGCGTCTGATTGATGGCATTTTCGGGAGAGCTGACTAGAGATGTCCGAACTTCGCAAAATCCGGTCCGCTCGAGGATCTGCCAATTTCCGAAAAAATTTTGAAAATTCGAAAATCCGCGAGCGGACCGATTAAAATGAAAAATTCTTCGAAAACACGAGAAATCCTCGTAATTTTGAAAATTTTCGAAAATACGTATTTTCCCGCATTTTTGAAAAATACTTGAAATCCTCGTAAGTTCTAAAATTTTCGAAAATACGTATTTCATGCATTTTCGAAAATACGTGAAATCCTCGTAATTTCGAATTCTTTCGAAAATACGTTTTTCCGTGAATTTTTGAAAATACGAGAAATCCTCGTAATTTCGAAAATTTCCGAAAACACGGTTCGGAAAAGTTCGGAAGGCGGAAATCCGGAAAATCCGCGATATCCGCCATTCACGAATGAGGGAAATCCGCCGAACCCGGATCCGCGAACCGGGCCATCACTAGAGCTGACTATCTCCTGCCAGTGCTCCTCATTCAAGTTTGTATCTTCCAAATATGGAGACCATTTGGTTTTAATATGAGTTAAGTGGGATTGCGATTTAGCTTGTATAAGGCAGCTATACAGTCGAGATATCATACCCTGTGGGCCCTGGGTGCAGACAACCCCGATCTCCGGATGTTTATTAATTGTAAGGTTAGGGGATTGTAGGAGTGTACTCAATGCATGGCGTAGTTGTAGATACCTGTAGTGCATGGTGTCTGGTAGTTTGTAAGTGTTTTGCCGTTCGGATAAAGGGATCATTGATCCATTTTGAAGGATGTGACACATATATTTTGATAATAAAGCACTCGATTGACATCTGAAATGTAAGATGCTTCAGATTGTTTATCTGAAGAAAAAGGGGAAAGATCATCTAAAAATGGGAGTGATAATTGGGAAGAATTTTAGCTTCCAGTAATCGGCAATTTAAAAACAACTTTTACTTCAGTATAGACGCCCTCTAATACAAGCATGCAGACTGAGCAATTAGTTATGGTTCATATTGCTTTTATGTTAAATATTCATACAAGATACTCCAGTGGACTGGGAAACTACTGTATACAAATGTGCTGCCAACCAGTGGCATAACTAGGAATTGCTGGGGCCCCCAGCAGAACTATGATGGGGCCCCCAAACTGTCCATTAAGCTTAATTATGAAATGAATGATAATATTATAGAATGATGATGATCTCACAAACATTGCTAATACTAAAGACTGATAAAGAATGTTTTGTTTTGTTTCATAACCTGTGGTGGAAGCTCTCTTATTGTCTTAAAGGACTACTATACTTTTTAACTTTTTAAAAATGAAAAGCACCTGGGGCAAGGAGATAGGATTGATTATTCCCACCTCCCAATATTGTTTTGTTGAGGAGCTACAGCACATACAGTTCATCTGCCAGGTTATGGCCCTGGGCCATTCTATATTAAAAATAGTGCTGAAGCATGCAGGAAGACTGGCAGAAGCAGTTTTCTTCATCTTGCTGCTCCTCATAGAAATGATATTGGGAGGTAAAAAGCACCAATCCTACCTCCCTGTCTCACGTACGTTTTATTTTAACTGTTTATAAAAAAAAATTCATACATACTACAGTTTCCCCTTAAAGTCCCTATAATGACCTCATAAGTGACCAATCTTTTACCGGTAGCACAGGAATTGCAGAGAAACCCTGGCAACAGGAAGGGTCTCTTTCTTTGATACTGAACTACACATACTAATATGAGAAAAAAGTAGTAATGCTATGCATTACGGTCTTATTTATACACAGTTTGCCCCACAGGCAATCATGACATGGTACAGGCTCGTGAAAATACACCATGCATGTTGTACATTATTGGTATTGACTATCCATGTAGCCCAATTTATCAAGTGACTCTCTATATATTTAATAATTCACCTGAGATAACATTTACACGTTTACACTACAACTCTTTATTGATTTCAGACTCAACCCGAAGCCTCCGGCTGTAGAGTAACTGATTCCTGACCAGTTCAGTTCCTCGGTACAACAATGTCCCGTGCTCACCGCCACCTTCCCCGCCAAACAGAATTCTCACGCTAGAGTCCCCCAGTGCTCATTGGTGCATATTTAAACCTGACGTGCTCAGGTTTAATGATTTGTCCGGAACTCTTACAGCTTCATTAGTTAAAATGCAGCTTGGCGATGTCGCCTAGTGGGTTCCAAGAACAATCATGAAAAATGACTGCCGTTTGTTCAGAATAAAGAACTGAACCATAAAAAATCAATACCCTCATTACTACTGGCACATTACATTAGCTAAGTCTGACGTTTTCATCGCTTCCCTGTGGACGTGGCGAGTTGTACCCGTTGGCACAGTACGGCTCGTATTGTGTTCTTAAATCTAAGTCTATCAAAAACCGTGTTGTTGTTTTATCCTTTCATGCCAATCATATCAGTCTCGTAACATTTCTATGGACGTCTGGTGTACAGATAAACTGCGACCGCCATTAGGTTTCTGGGCGGCACAATTACCATGTTTTCCATTGCTCTGAATCGTTAACAAAATTGCTCCGCTGACTCTCATTTCTTTCTGTGTGGGTAGCCTTCATTTGCAGTATTTTATTCTCATCGCTTTGCAACTGAAAAGGGGCAATTTGTTCCGTCGATTTGAAATTCTAACGTACGTTTCTGGAGGATTCCAACCAATAGTTCGGCTCCTGTGTTTGTTCTTCTAGAAACATAAAAATGCTTTCAAAAAATAGTTTTATACGTCCGAGAGACCCTAAAATAATAAGAATAAATACAGGACGAAAAATAAATATACTGGTTTCTCAGACTATTCCCTGTCACCCAGGTTAAAAATAGAAGTGAAGATGGAGGGGAACTTGATTTATTTATCATGGTGGAGAAGGTACCAAATGCAACCATAGGTTCTTCTTGAAAATTAAATAAGAGTTTGGCTTCTCACTCCTTCTCCATACTGACTGAGCAACCCATAAGGTCTGGGTGGATTTGTGAAGGTCGCTCATCATCTGTGTAGGGCCATGACACAATTTTGTTTCTTGGAAACAGGCGTACATAAATAATTAAAGTACCTTCCGAACACTGAGGTCGTTATACTTACCTTGGTCCCATATCTTTGCCGGATCTCGCTTTCTCTGCCAGATTAATGAGCTCTGTAAGGCACAATGGTAATGGTAAGCAGCCGTTACTGGCAGCTGCAGTGTCGGACTGGACACTTACCAGGAAGGAAGTCCACCACCTGATGAGGACCACAGTGGAGAATAGAAGAAATACATGACTTTAGGGACTAAGGCTGGGTACACACCAGCCAATATTTTAGGCCGGATCAGACGTGTCAGAAAATCACGATCGATCGTGCGGTTCTCTATGGAGCCACACAGTCGATTGTGCTGCGACCGACGGACATTTGTTCAGGTCTATTTTTACCCATAGCCTACAGAATATTCTCTATTTTACTTTACACACTACTTGCATGGGATTTCATTCCAATCAGTTGGGAGGAGGTGGTGGTAACATTTTCACTATTTGGAATTAAAACACGACCAATCGTACAGCTCATTTAACAAAATGCACAGTCGGCCATAATTTCCCAATCTGTCTAATTGTCCTTGTGAATGACCAACATCGCTTGGTCACAGCCACTACCGATATTTCCATCCAATTGACGGATAAATCTGTTTGCAAATACCTGTCCTTAAACATGGGGCAGATGGAAAGAATCTAATGGGTTTGCTATTTATCTGCAGCCATTAGAAAGATAGATAGATAGATATCTGAAGATGTGGTTCTGGAAGGTAAGGTAGACAGAAAATCATCCTTCCTGACACAATCCTTTATTACAACTACAATTTACTAAACTGGCCATCGTTTTTCTTTTGGCCATCGATTTGCTTTACTTTCCAGTCTATTGGCACATTATTTTGCTCAATTTTTTTCATGGATTCCATGTGTTTGAAGCAATTCTAATTGTGATAAAGCTAATTAAAGAAAGAGAGAAAAAACAAAGTCAACTCAAAAACTCGTCCACCTAATTTAGGAGTGCTAAGGATATAAAGCCTTTTTAGGAAGTGTGGAGGTTAACCACGAATTATTTGTATTCTTCCTGTCCTGTTCTAAGGGACATAGTGAGAGCTTAAACATCGACCACTGCCGTTCTAGAAATCTCTTCTTTGACAGGAAAGGGATTATGCATGAAAGTTACAATTTTAGCATCATTTACACCAAACTGCACATGCAGGCAAATGTATATACATTGATATCAAAGAGGACCTTTATTGGCAATTGTGACAGCTGGAAGATGACTATGAAAGCGCCGTAGCGCTAGACAGACAAAAATCATTACAAAGAAGATTTTTGTTTTCTTATGCATTAAATTTATCTGCAACATATTTGCGATTGACTGCTGGCCGACCGGCATGTTTCCAAAGCAATCTTGAGAGTAGTTGGCTTGATAATGTCAGTACGGCAAAATAAGGATCTTGTGCAAAGACACACGTATGAGCGTGTCTGAATCGTTGTTGTACTTGTATTTTGAGCAATGTATAAAATAAATTCTTTCTTTGAAGTTGACTATTTAGTATTTAGGTAAATATTTATTGATGAGTCCATAAACCGCCTATCATCAGGATGGCTTGCCTTATATTACTTTGATAGCAAATTGATCTTCCTTCTGAAGGACTGTGGTTCTAGAAAATCAAAGCAGACAGCTGAACTACCTCCAAAAATGCGTTCCTTAAGAAGATTTTATCGAAGAGTAAAAGAGTGTAAAAAAGAGAGATAAAGAGAGTTTCTGAAGTTATCATTGGAATTCTTTTATATAATGACAGTCGGCGAGATAGCTAATGATTGGTTTCTCCATCACACTTTGCACAGAGTTTTGCTACAAAATGCGATTTATTCTTTTGACTGTGTTTGCTTTAAAAAAAAACCTTAAATGATTGGGACATTTTTTTTTCGGGCTAGCAGTCAACCTGTTTCATCAATCTGGGAAAAATAATGGACTTGGGGACCTTGCGGACAAGGATAGCTCAGAAACCTATGTAAAACACACACATACACGAGCGATCTCGCCTAGAACGTTCGATCAGCTGTTGGCCTTCAGGAGTAGTAAATCTAAGCAAAATTATGTGTGTGATGGGCCTTTAAAATTTAGATGTTCCCCTTAACTACCAAACCTCATGTTGAACAGCTACTAGTTTATCCTAAGCGAGGTGTTGAATCCCTCCCGCAAGTTTATCCCATTTTCAGATTTCCAAATTTTCAAAAAAAAAAAATTGAAAATTCAAAGACAAAACCATAGAAGTCAATAGGGGAAAATAATCCGAAAGTCCAGAGTACAATAAGGTTAGAGAAAAAGCGCAGTAGACAGCTCAGGCACCTGAGAGATGGTGAGAGGAACACGTACCAAACACCACAAACATTATCAAAAATGAACTTCTTATTTACAAGCAAGTTATTTCAAGTTTCCGCAAACGATTCTACTATTGGTAACCTTGAATAAAGCCTGTATATTCGGTAACCCTTGAAGAAGCCAGACGTAGATTGGAGTAATCTTTGAAAGTAGGCTTGTATACTTGGTAACCCTTGAAAAGAACCCATATTATTGAGTAACCCATTGAAAGTAGCCTTGTATATTTAGTAACCTTTGGAAGAACTCACGTATTTTGCGCAACCCTTTGAAAGTAGGCTTGTATATTTGGAACCCTTTGAAAGTAACCTTGTATATTCGGTAACCTTTGAAAGAACCCCCGTATATTGCCCAACCCTTTGAAAGTAGCCTTGTATGTCTGTGAGCCTTGAAAGAAGCCTTGTATATTAAGTAACTTTTTAAAAGTACCATGTATATTGCGAACCTGTAACAAAGAGCCTTGTATATTCGGTAACCCTTCAAAGAAAGCATTATATTGAGTACCCTTTGAATGTGCCGTGTATATTCAGTAACCCTTGAAGAACCCACGTATATTGCTTGACCCTTTGAAAAGTAGCCATGTATATTCAGTAACCCTTAAAAAACCATATATATTGAGTAACCTTTGAAAGTAGCCTTGTACAATTGGTAACCCTTTAAAAAGCCTTGTATATTCAGTAACCTTGAAAGAAGGCCACGTATATGAGTAAACCCTTTGAAAAACAAGCCTTGTATATCGGTAACCTTTGACAGTAGACTTGTATATTTGGGTAACCCTTGAAAGAGGCCATATATATTGATTAACCCTTGACAGTAGCCTTGTATATCGGGTAACCTGTGACAGTAGACTTGTATATTTTGGTAACCTTGAAAAGAAGCCATTTATATGAGTAACCCTTTGACAGTAGCCTTGTAATTTCAGTAACCATTCAAATTAGCTGTATTTTCAACAATTCCCAAAAATCTGGGAAATCTGAAAGTTCCAAACCGGTTTCTAATGGAACTTCGAAGCTTTGGAACTGAAAGTTCTGAGGCGGAACCAGGTTCCATTCAAACCTGGAATTTCATCTTCTAATCCGGAGTTGGTATGTATTGTTTTAAATGAATCATTAAGAAAGGATCTGAACCTGCAGCTCTTTTGCTTTTGCTTTTTCCACCTAATACCTGGAAATGTTTTGTATTCAATGCAACCTTCTAATGAGAGTTGCATGTTAATCAGTGGGAAAGGAGTGGATAGGAAAAAGTCTCCAGAAGCTTTTCTCTGGTTAGTTATTCTCACTGGGACCTCCGTAGCAGGGGGGTATGTCTGGTCTAATAAATTAGGCTCTGATTCCCCATTTACTTATTTTGCAAAGATGTGTGTTCAGGCAGTTGTATAGCTTCCCACTGTTAGATAAACAACCAGGTGGTTGTTAAGGAAATTGATCTGCCAGAGAGTTTTCCTTTTTATGATGTTAATAAATATAATTCAGCGTAACTAAATTAGTTTAAGCATTCCGTTGTCCTTTAAGTAAACTTTAAAGGATAACTTAAAATAATCAACAAAATGAGTTCTCGGCTATGTCAGGAATCTCTCGGTATAATTTTAGTGTGACCTACACATGGTATTTCAAAATAATTTTAAAGGATCTCGAAATGTCATACAAATGTTTTCCGACCTAACTTTCTAAGGATCCCCATTTTGAATGAAATTGGGACTGATCAATCTAAACCCCCTTTTGATTCTTTTAACCATACGCATCCCAACAATACTATGACACAAACCAACCTGTTGAATGGGAAGTTTGTTGATGTAAATGAATCTTCCCCCGAAAATGTAAATTGCATTGGAACACATTTGTTTAACTAATGATTTAAAGATGAGTTGGATGAGAGCAATTATGTTGTCAGTTCACTAAGTTAAGTAGTCGGTAATGAGTTGACAGACCTGTGATTGGGAATTAGGAGAAGTGTTTATGAAAACAAAATAGTTTTGGTGGCTTTTAGTTTTCTTTGCCTTAGCTATTAAGAAGTTATTGTTCTAGAATGAATGTCTATGTATGCACTCAGCGAATTCCCACCGACTCAGCGGTAATAAAAGTGGTTAAAGTCACACTAACACCGGCTAGTGCAAAATTTAACCACCCGCTTGCGGCAGCAGCATACATACCACAAGCATTTAAGATCCAGGGTTTAAATCACTTTTTGATTCCACAAGCCACTGTTTAATACCAGAAACGAGATCTACCCAGAGCAATAAGGGCGGCTATGGTGTAGTAGTATAATGATTGAAGTTAAAAGGGTATGTAAACTGAAAAAAAAAATGCTTTGCCTTTTAAATCTTAAATAATACATGTAAGAAGCACTGCCTTGATGTGTGTGTTGCCTTTAATCCAGTACAGTACTAGTTTTTCTCAGGCTTAGTATCCTCCTTCCCACTCTAACCAACACCTGCTTTTATAAGGCACGACTCTCGTGAGTGCAGGCATGCTCAGAATCACTATGAGCCAGTGCTGGAAGAGGGGGATTGTGTGATTTAAAGACAGATTGATTGTAAAATGTTCAGATTGGACTCTAAAGTACATTTAAATAATAATCCAAGATAGAAGGGCCTGGTGGACTAAAGGCCACACAAAAAATCTCTGCCAAAGGTTTTTATTACTATTAGCTCAACATATTTCGGATCATACGACCCTTTGATAAAGGATGGCAGCAAGTAAGTAGGTGGCAATTAGGATATCTAAAAGTAATAGGGGCAGATCAACGCAATAAAGAATGGTACAGTGGGGATTGAAAAGAACCACTGGAAACAAAACGCACCCAGGAGTCATCAACACAATGTTTCGGGTCCTGAGGAAGGGGGTGTGTGTATTTCGTATATCCTGTTCTGTGGTGTGTGATAAAAAAATTCTAAATATAAACAATTATGAAATGTATTACAATATAGGCGTAGGTGGATAAAAAGAACAAGTTGGGGATATTGGAGGCTGCATATAGTGGAGATTGGGAATGGGGTGAGTAGTAAGTTTGGGATCAAAGCAGCAGTCAAATTAAATGTGTTGGTGGAAATGGGGAAAAGCAAATAGATGGTGGGGAAAAGTATTTGACACTTGGCAGGAGTGTTGTGGTAGGGTGGTATAATATATAGATAAAGTTGATTAAAATATAGAACAAGACACAAAACGCGGGCAACGAAAAAAACCCGCACATTTTTCGGTGCATTGCGATTGCGTTTTGCGTTCTGCATTTTTAACCGTAATCGCATGCGTTTTCCTATAATTATTGAAGAATCGCAAGCGCAAACGCAAAAAAATTGACACATGAAATCGCATGCGACGCATTTGCGTTGCGTCAGTGTACCAAGGGTTAATGGGACTTTAAGACATAACTAACGGCGGTTGCGACGGTACACACAAGTTGTGTTGGTCGTAACCACCACAAGCTATGTACCCAGCGATAACACTCTTTAAGACGAAACAGGGTTTTCCCATACAAAAGTTTCAGTACGGGAAAAACCATTCACTATGTACTGAGAGACGCTATTGGCTCAATGCATTGCCTAATGGAGGAAATAGAGAGCTTAATGGCTCTCGGTACATAGCCCCTGATAGTAAATATGAGAGAGGAAATTGTACCAATTAGCAGTAATTGTGGGGAGCAAGTTACTAATAAGGTTGACTGGACAAAGGTGCAGATTTTCATTCCTGAACCACACACGTACAGATGTACAAGGCCTACTGAGAACTTTGATATGCTCTTGGTTTTTAAGGAAATGGGGTTTCATGTTCAGTGGCTACAAAATGAAAGCTATTGTTAAAATGAAAATAATAGGCTCAAAGTCCCTTGGAGCAAAACTAATATTTCATGTAAAGCGGTTGTGTGAATTATAATACGTCTTTGAATGAGTTTTCCAGCATTACAGCAAGTGGAGGAGGTTAAATTCATCTACAGTCACATAAGCCCTCTGCTCTTTTAGCCTAGCTTCCTCCACCAACATATAAGTGTCTTAACATAAGACAACAGGCTCTAAAGCAGCAGAAAATAAATACAATTAATTAAATTCCACTAATTACATGTTTTCATTTTCATGTATTGTTTTCTTCTTTTGTAGATAAGGAATTATTATTCGAACCAACAGGGCAACGTGGTAAGTTTAATGTGGAGCTGAACGTGTCAACGCTTTTAATAGAAAACAAGACATTGTAAGTACATCAAGAAACAGCATATATTTCATTAAAGGGCAACTATATTAAAGAAATACATTTCATCTTAATCTATATCAATCCAGTACATGTTTTCAGACTAAGTATCCCCCCCCACTCTTAACTGATCCTCCTTCCATCTGAAATGACTTTTGTGAAGTCAAGCATGCTCAGTATGATTATGAGCAGCATTGGAGTAAGAATTTCCCACCATGCAATCTCACATACTGTCCAACTGATATTGCAGTAACAGCAAAAAACAACGACACACACACACACACACACAACACACACACACACACACACACAACACACACACACACACACACAAACACACACACCACACAACACAACACACAAACACACACACACACACACACACACACCACACACACACACACACACACACACACACACACACACACACACACACACACACACACACACACACACACACACACACACACACACACACACCACATATAATTTTTTTTAATTGTTTTATTTTAGTGGCCAATGCCAATGAAATATTGTAGCAATTTAACGAAATGGGTACAGTTATAGAAATATAAACAATGGTTTACACTGCATATTAGGAACGACATGTTGTATAGCATTGGAGAGAGAGTTTATTGTAATAAAATATAGAACATTTATAACAGTAAAAAAAACACAATTGGTCTCGTGTGGTATTTACCTGAAGAGAGAGTGTGAATTTATAAAGTTTCAGGATCGATCGACTGATGTCTGCGCCCCCGGGCCCTGTCACCTTTTGGGGCTCTCTTTACATTGTAATGAGAGTACAATTCAGTAGGGGAGGACAGTGTCAGGAGAGTTAGCCATCCCGACCTATTTTCTTAAATTGTTGTTCGCATCCCCTATGTTCTAGATCATTTTAATAAGTGGAAGGTCATTTTTATCTGTTTTATCCAAGTCTTCAATTTGGGAAAGGCATTGTAGTACAGTGGTCTTCCTGGCATAGAATAGTGTTGCCTGCAGGGAATGGTTGTTCGTGAGGGGAACAAACATCTATATCTATGACTCCAAATAGGCACAGTGAGGGGGTGGAGGGAAATAGGATATGGGGAGAGGGATTAAGCATACGGAGGACATCAGACATAAGGTAGCTACAAGGGACATTGCCATAGAAGGGGGATAAAGTCTGGCGTCTGATTGATGGCATTTTCGGGAGAGCTGACTAGAGATGTCCGAACTTCGCAAAATCCGGTCCGCTCGAGGATCTGCCAATTTCCGAAAAAAATTTTGAAAAATTCGAAAATCGCGAGCGGACCGATTAAATGAAAAAATTCTTCGAAACACGAGAAATCCTCGTAATTTTGAAAATTTCGAAAATAAGTATTTTCCCGCATTTTTGAAAAATACTTGAAATCCTCGTAAGTTCTAAAATTTTCGAAAATACGTATTTCATGCATTTTCGAAAATACGTGAATCCTCGTAATTTCGAATTCTTCGAAAATACGTTTTTCCGTGAATTTTTGAAAATACGAGAAATCCTCGTAATTTCGAAAATTTCCGAAAAACACGGTTCGGAAAAGTTCGGAAGCGGAAAATACCGGAAAAATCCGCGATATCCGCCATTCACGAATGAGGGAAATCCGCCGAACCCGGATCCGCGAACCGGGCCATCACTAGAGCTGACTATCTCCTGCCAGTGCTCCTCATCAAGTTTGTATCTTCCAAATGGAGACCATTTGGTTTTAATATGAGTTAAGTGGGGATTGCGATTTAGCTTGTATATAGGCAGCTATACAGTCGAGATATCCTACCCTGTGGGCCCTGGGTGCAGACAACCCCGATCTCCGGTGTTTATTAATTGTAAGGGTGTAGGGGATTGTAGGAGTGTAAATCAATGCATGGCGTAGTTGTAGATACCTGTAGTGCAGGGTGTCTGGTAGTTTGTAAGTGTTTTGCCGTTGAATAAAGGGATATTGATCCATTTTGAAGGATTGTGACACATATATTTTGATAATAAAGCACTCGATTGAAATCTGAAAATGTAAGATGTTCAGATTGTTATCTGAAGAAAAAGGGGAAAGATCATCTAAAAAATGGGAGTGATAATTGGGAAGAATTTTAGCTTCCAGTAATCGGCAATTAAAAACAACTTTTACTTCAGTATAGACGCCCCTAATAACAGCATGGCACTGAGAATTAGTTATGGTTCTATATTGCTTTTATGTTAAATATTCATACAAGATACTCAGTGGACTGGGAAACTACTGTATACAAATGTGCTGCCAACCAGTGGCAATAACTAGGAATTTGCTGGGGCCCCAGCAGAACTATGATGGGGCCCCCAAACGGTCCATTAAGCGTAATTATGAAATGAATGATAATATTATAGAATGATGATGATCTCAACAAAATTGCTAATACTAAAGACTGATA
This sequence comes from Hymenochirus boettgeri, assembly GCA_019447015.1. Classification (NCBI taxonomy): domain Eukaryota; kingdom Metazoa; phylum Chordata; class Amphibia; order Anura; family Pipidae; genus Hymenochirus; species Hymenochirus boettgeri. The sequence continues at coordinate 5,205,114 of CM033474.1, forward strand.
AAGAATGTTTTGTTTTGTTCATAACCTGTGGGGGAAGACTCTCTTATTGTCTTAAAGGAGCACTAATTACTTTTTAACTTTTTAAAAATGAAAAAAAGCACCTGGGGCAAGGAGATAGGATTGATTATTTCCACCTCCCAATAGTTTTGTGAGGAGCTACAGCAATACAGTTCATCTGCCAGGTTATGGCCCTGGGCCATTCATATTAAAAATAGTGTGAAGTAGCAGGAAGTGGGGACTGGCAGAAGAAGCAGTTGTTCTTCATCTTGCTGCTCCTCATAGAAATGATATTGGGAGGTTAAAAAGCACCAATCCTACCTCCCTGTCTCACGTACGTTTTATTTTAACTGTTTATAAAAAAAAATTCATACACTACTACAGTTTCCCTTAAAGTCCCTATAATGACCTCATAGGTGACCAATCTTTTACCGGTATAGCACAGGAATTGCAGAGAAACCCTGGCAACAGGAAGGGTCTCTTTCTTTGATACTGAACTACACATACTAAATGAGAAAAAGTAGTAGTAATGCTAGCATTACGGTCTTATTTATAACAGTTGCCCCACAGGCAATCAAGACAGGTTACAGGCTCGTGAAAATACACCATGCATGTTGGACATTATTGGTTATTGACTATCCATGTAGCCCAATTTATCAAGTGACTCTCTATATATTTAATAATTCAATGAGATAACATTTACACGTTTACACTACAACTCTTTATTGATTTCAGACTCAACCCGAAGCCTGGTGTAGAGTAACTGATCCTGACCAGTTCAGTTCCTCGGTAACAACAATGTCCCGCCCGTGCTCACCGCCACCTTCCCCGCCAAACAGAATTCTCACGCTAGAGTCCCCCAGTGCTCATTGGTGCATATTTTAAACCTGACGTGCTCAGGTTTAATGATTTGTCCGGAACTCTTACAGATGTCATTAGTTAAAATGCAGCTTGGCGAGTCGCCTAGTGGGTTCCAAGAACAATCATGAAAAATGACTGCCGTTTGTTCAGAATAAAGAACTGAACCATAAAAAATCAATACCCTCATTACTACTGGCACATTAATTAGCTAAGTTGACGTTTTCATCGCTTCTGTGGACGTGGCGAGTTGTACCCGTTGGCACAGTACGGCTCGTTTGTGTTCTTAATCTAAGTCTATCAAAACCGTGTTGTTGTTTTTATCCTTTCATGCCAATCATATCAGTCTCGTAACATTTCTATGGACGTTGGGTGTACAGATAAACATGCGACCGCATAGGTTTTGGGCGGCACCAATTACCATGTTTTCCATTGCTCGAATCGTTAGACAAAATGCTCCTGATCCATTTTTCTGTGTGGGTACGCCTTCATTTGCAGTATTTTATTTCATCGCTTTTGCAACTGAAAAGGGGCAATTTGTTCCGTCGATTTGAAATTCTAAGTACGTTTCTGGAGGATTCCAACCAATAGTTCGGCTCCTGTGTTTGTTCTTCTAGCAAAAAAAATGCTTTCAAAAAATAGTTTTTATAAAGTCCGAGGAGACCCTAAAATAATAAGATAAATACAGGACAAAATTAAATATACTGGTTTCTCAGACTATTCCCGTCACCCAGGTTAAAAAATAGAAGTGAAGATGGGAGGGGAACTTGATTTATATCATGGTGGAGAAGGTACCAAATGCAACCAATAGGTTCTTCTTGAAAATTAAATAAGAGTTGGCTCTTCCACTCCTTCTCCATACTGAGACTGAGCAACCCATAAGGTCGTGGGTGGATGATTGGTGAAGGTCGCTCATCATCTTTGTAGGGCATGACACAATTTGTTTCTGGAAACAGGTACATAAATAATTAAAGTACCTTCGAACACTGAGGTCGTTAACTTACCTTGGTCCCATATCTTGCCGGATTTCGCTTTCTCTGCCAGATTAATGAGCTCTGTAAGGCACAATGGTAATGGTAAGCAGCCGTTACTGCGCAGCTGCAGTGTCGGACTGGACACTTACCAGGAAGGAAGTCACACACCGATGAGGACCACATGGAGAATAGAAGAAAACATGACTTAGGGACCTAGGCTGGGTACACCACAGCCAAAATATTTTAGGCGGATCCAGAGTCGTGTCGTCAGAAAATCACGATTCGATCGTGCGGTTCTCTATGGAGCCACACAGTCGATGTGCTGCGACCGACGGACATTTGTTCAGGTCTATTTTTACCCATAGCCTACAGAATATTCTTATTTTACTTTACACACTACTTGCATGGGATTTCATTCCAATCGTTGGGAGGAGGTGGTGGTAACATTTCACTATTTGGGAATTAAAAACACGACCAATCGTACAGCCATTTACAAAATGCACAGTCGGCCATAATTTCCAATCTGTCTAATTGTCCTTGTGGAATGACCACAATCGCTTGGTCACAGCCACTACCGATATTTCATCCATTGACGGATAAATCTGTTTGCAAAACCTGTCCTTAAACATGGGGCAGATGGAAAGAATCTAATGGGTTTGCTATTTATCTGCAGCCATAGAAAGATAGATAGATAGATAGATAGATTAGATAGATAAAGATAGATAGATAGATCAGTATAGAGTAGAATAGATAGATAGATTCTGATAGATAGATAGATAGATAGATAGATAGATAGCTGATAGATGATAGTAGATAGATAGTAGGATAGATAGATAGATAGATAGATAGATAGGATAGATAGATAGATAGATAGATAGATTATAGATGATAGATAGATGAATAACAGATAGATAGATATATAGATAGATAGATAGATAGATAGATAGATAGATAGGATAGACTAGATAGGATAGATAGATAGATAGATGATAGATAGATAGATAGATAAATAGATTATAGATGATAGATAGATAGATAGATAAATATAGATAGATAGATAGATGATAGATAGATATAGATAGATAGGATAAAGTAAAGATGAAGATAGATAGATAGATAATAGAATAAGATAGATAGAGAGATAGATAGATCGATTAGATACGATGAGATAGATAGATAAGAATAGAAGATAGATAGATAGTAGATAGATAGATAGATAGATAGATAGATAAGATAGAGATAGCGATAGATAGATAGATAGATAGATAGATAGATAGTAGATAGATAGATAGATAGATAGATAGATAGATAGATAGATAGATAGATGATAGATAGATAGATAGATAGATAGATTAGATGATAGATAGATAGATGATATGGACTAGATAGATAGATAGATAGATAGATGATAGATAGATAAATGATAGATAGATAGATAGATAGATAGATAGGATAGATAGATAGATAATGATATATAGATAGATAGATTAGATAGATAGATAGATAGATAGATAGATAGATAGATAGATAGATAGGATAGATAGATAGATAGATAGCGTATGATAGAATAGAGTAGACTAATAGATATGTAATAATGATAGATAGAAGATGATAGATAGATGAGATACGTAGATAATATAGATAGATAGTAATAGGATAGATAGATAACAGTTAGATAATCAGAAGAGAGGATAAGATAAAGAAATATAGATATAATAGATAGATAGATAGTAGATAGATAGGATATGATGAGTGATAGATAGATAGATTGATACTAGATAATAGATAGATAGAGGAAGAGATAGATAGTGATAGATAGATAGATAGATAGATACGATAGATGATAAGATAGATAGCAATAGATAGATAGACTAGATATGAGATAGATAGATAGATAGATAGATAGATAGATAGAGATAGATAGATAGATAGAATAGATAATAGATAGATAGATAGATAGATAGATAGATAGATAGATATAGATAGATAGATAGATACTAGATAGATGATATAGATAGATAGATAGAGAGATAGATAGATAGATAGATAGATAGATAGATAGATAGATAGATAGATAGAATAGATTAGCTAGATAGATAGATAGATAGATAGATAGATGTTATAGATAGATGGATAGATAGATAATATGATAGATAATAGATAGATAGATAGATAGATAAAGATAGATAGATAGATAGATAATAGATAGATAGATTAATAGGATAGATAGACAGATAGATAGATAGAAAGAGGGATAGCTAGATAGATAATAGATAAATAGATGGATAGATAGATAGAAGTAGATAGTAGATAGATAGATAGATAGATAGATAGATAGATAGATAGATAGATAGATTTCATTCTAATCAGTTGGGAGGAGGTGTGGGTTGGGGGGTGGAGGTGGTGGTAACATTTTCACTATTTGGAATTAAAACACGACCAATCGTACAGCTCATTTAACAAAATGCACAGTCGGCCATAATTTCCCAATCTGTCTAATTGTCTTTGTGAATGACCAACATCGCTTGGTCACAGCCACTACCGATATTTCCAACCAATTGACTGATAAATCTGTTTGCGATTTAATCTGGCCTTAAACATGGGGCAGATGAAAAGAATCTAATGGGTTTGCTATTTATCTGCAGCCATCAAATAGATAGATAGATAGATAGATAGATAGATAGATAGATAGATAGATAGATAGATAGATAGATAGATGGATGGATGGATGGATGGACGGACAGTCAGACAGACAGACAGATAGATAGATAGATAGTTAGATCGATTATAGATGATAGATAGATAACAGATAGATAGATAGATAGATAGATAGATAGGATAGATAGATAGATAGATAATAGATAGATAGATACATAATAGATAGATAGATTATAGATGATACATAGATAACAGATAGATAGATAGATAGATAGATAGATAGATAGATAGATAGATAGATAGATAGATAGATAGATAGATAGATAGATTATAGATGATA
>CM033474.1:5213598-5358398 GCA_019447015.1 Hymenochirus boettgeri
TTCTTATCTATCTATCATCTCGCCATTATCTTATCTTCTATCATATCTATCTCATCTATTCTCTATCTACTAATCTATTATCTATTGTACCTATCTATCTACTCTCTCTATCTATTATCTATCATCTCTCTATCTATCATGTATTATCTATCTATCTTCTATCTATCTATCTATCTATCTAGTCTATCTAGCTATCATTAATCATCTATCTATCAGCTATCTACTATCATCTTATCTATCTATCATCTATTATCCTATCTATCTATCTATCTATCTATCTATCTATCTATCTATCTATCTATCTATCTATCTATAAATCCTATCTATCATCTATTATCTAGCTTCTATCGATCTATCTATCTATCTATCTATCGACTATATATCATCTATCATGCTATCTTAATTCTATCTACTATCTATCTATCTAGCTATCTATCTATCTATCATCATCTATTATCTATCTTCTAGCATCATCTATCTATCTATCTATCGATCGACTATATCTAGCATCTCTAATCTCTCTTCTATCATCTATCTCTCTATATATCTATCTATCTATCTACCTATATGTTATCTATCTATCTAATCCTCTACTCTATCTAGCTATTATCTTTCTAATCTACTCTATTATCTATCAATCTATCTATCTATCTATCTATCTCTCTATCTATCTATCTATCGATCTAGTCATCTATATCTATCTACTATCTATCTATCTATCGATCTAGCTATTCTATCTTCTATCTATCTATCATCATCTATAATTCTGTCCCTATCTATCTATCGTCTATCTCTCTATTATCTATCTATCTATCTTTCTAATGGCTGCAGATAAATAGCAACCCTTAGATGCTTTCCATCTGCCCCAATGTTTAAGGACAGGTATTCGCAAACAGATATCCGGCATTGGGCTGGAAAATATCGGTAGTGGCTGTGACCACAAGCCGATGTTGGTCATTCGCAAGTACAATTAAAAGATTGGGAAATTTGGCGCCTGTGCATTTGTTAAATGAGCTGTACGATTGGTCCGTGTTTTTTTAATATTCCAATAGTGAAATGTTACACCACCGTCCTCCCACTATTGGGAATGAAATCCCATGCAAGTAGTGTGTAAGGTTTAAAAAAAAATAGATAATAAACTGTAGGCTATGGGTCAAATATACACCTAACAAATGTCCGTCTTTCCCGCAGCACAATCGACTGTGTTGCTCCATATAGAACCCAACGATCGTCGTGCTTTTTTCCGACACGTCTGATCCGGATGATGGGCCCCACACAGCCAATATTTTTCGGCTAAACATATTGGCTGGTGTTTACCCAGCCTTAGTGCCCTAAAGTCATGTATTCCTTCTATTCTCCACTGTGGTCCTCATCAGTGGTGGACTCCTTCTGGGAAGTGTCCAGTCCGACACTGCATCTGAGCTGCATGAACGGCTGCTACCGTTACCAATTGTGGCCTTAGAGAGCTCACTCTGAAATTATGGCCGACTGTGCATTTTGTGTTAATGAGCTGTATGATTGGTCTTGTTTTAATAATTCAATAGTTACAAGGTTTACCACCACCCTCTCCCAACTGATTAGAGATGAAATCTATCATCTATCTATCTATTCTATCGATCTCTCTATCTATCTATTATCTATTATCTATCTATCTATCTATCTATCTATCTATCTATCTATCTATCTTCTATCTATCCTATCTTCTCTCTATCTATCTTCTGTCTATCTAATCATCGTATTTATCTATCTATCTATTATCTAGCTATCTATTATCTATCTATCTATCTATCTATCTATCTATTTCTATCTATCTATCTCTTATTATTCATCTATCTATCTATCTAATCTATCTTATCTATCTTCTATCTATCTATCTTCTTTATCTATTAGCTATCTAGCTATCTATCGATTATCTAATCTATCATCTATCTATCTATTATCTATCTACTATCTGATCTATCTCTATCATCTATTGATCTATTTCTATCTATCTAATCTATCTATCTATCTATCTATCTTCTATCTAGCTATCATCCTATCTATCTATTATCCTATTTATCTATTCCCTATCTATCTATCTATATAATCATCTATTATCTATCTACTATTGTCTATCTATCTGATCTATCTTCTATCTATCTATCTATCTATCTATCTATCTATCTATCTATCATCTATCTATCACTATCTATCTATCTAGCTATCTAATCTATCTATCTTCTATTATCTATCTATTCTCTCTCTATCTAATCTATCTATCTATCTCTCACTATCTATCTATCTATCTATCTCTAATCTACTCATCTATCTATCTTCTATCTATCTATCCTATCTATCTATCTATCTATCTAATCGTCATATATTATCTATCTATCTATCTATCTATTATCTATCTATCTTCTATTATCTATCTATCTACTTATCTATCTATCGATCTCTATCTATTTACATATCTATCTATCTATTATCTATCTATCTATCTATCATCTATCTATCATGTAGTATCTAATCTATCTATCATATCTATCTATCTATCTAATCTATCTATCTATCTACTATCTATATCTATCATTTATCTATCTATCTAATCTATCTATCTATCGATCTACTATCTATCTATCTATCATCTATTTCTATCTACTCATCTCTTATCTATCTATTATCTATCTAATCTATCTATCCTATATACCTATCTATCATCTTATTATCTATCTATCTCTCTATCTATCTATCTATCTACGATCTACCTATCTATCTTACTTATATCATCTATCTACTATCTATCTATCTTCTATCTATCTTAAAATCTATCTATCAGGCTATTATCTATCTATCTATCTCTCGATCTATCTATCTATCATCTATTATCTATCTATCTTCTATCATCTATCTATCTATCTACGTAGCTATCTATCTTCGATCTATTCTAATCACTATACTCCTATCTTATCTATCTTCATCTATCTACTATCCTTATGTTAGCTATCTATCTATCATCATCTATTCTATTATCTATCTATCTATCTACTCTATCTATCTATCCTATCTATCTATCATCTAGCTATCTATCTATCTATCTATCTATCTCATCTATCTACATCTATACTCTATCTATTATCTATCTATCTATCTATCTATCTTCTATTCTAACATCTATATCTGTCCTATCTATCTATCTATCTATCTATTTATCTATCGATCTATCTTGTCTAATGGCTGCGATAATAGCAAACCATTAGATTCTTTCCATTGCCCCATCTTGCCCCATGTTTTAAGGACAGGTATTCGCAACATATTTATCCGTCAATTTGGCTGAAATAATCGGTAGTGGGGCCTGTAACAAGCGATGTTGGTCATTCGGCAAGGACAATTAAGACAGATTGGGAAATTATGGCCGACTGTGCATTTTGTTAAATGATCTGTACGTTGTCGTGTGTTAATCCAAATAGTGAAAATGGTTACCACCCACCTCCTCCTCCCACCTGATTGGAATGAAATCCCATGCAAGTAGTTGTAAAGTAAATAGAGAATATCGTAGGCTCTGGGTAAAAATAGACTGATCAAATGTCCGTCGGTCGCTGAAGCAACAATCGCTGTGTGGCTCCTAAGAACCGCACGATCGTCGTGATTTTCCTCCGACCACACGTCTGTCCGGAATGAATGGCCCCACATTTTCGGCCTAAAATATTGGCTGGTGTGTACCCAGCCTTGTCCCCTAACGTCAGTATTCGCTTCGATTCTCCACTGTGGTCCTCATCAGTGGTGGCTTCCTTCCTGGTAAGTGTCCCAGTCCACCTGCATCTGCCCGTAACAGGCTGCTGTTCCATTACCATTTTTCCTTACAGAGCTCATTAATCTGGCAGAGCGCGAGATCCGGCAAAGATATGGACCAGGTTAAGTATAAAATACTACCTCAGTGTTCTGAAGGTACTTTAATTATTTATGACTCCTGTTTCCAAAACAAAAGTGGTGTCAATAGCCCTACACAGCTGATGAGCGACCTCACAAATCCACCCAGACCTTATGGTGCTCAGGTCAGTATGGATAAGGCGTGCAGCCAAACTCTTATTTAATTTTCAAGAAATAAACCTATGTTTGCATTTGTACCCTTCTCCACCATGATAATAGATCAGTTCCCCTCCATCTTCACTTCTATTTTTAAACCCTGGGTGACGGGAATAGTCTGAGAAACCAGTATATTTATTTTTTCGTCCTGTATTTATTATCTTATTATTTTCGGGCGCTCGGAACGTATAAAAACCTTCCAACTTTTTTGAAAGCATTTTTTATGTGCTAAAACAAACACAGAGCCCCGAACTATTTTGGTTGGAATCCTCCAGAAACGTACCTAAGAATTTCAAATCGACGACAAATTGGCCCCTTTTCAGTTGCAAACCTGAAGAATAAAAATACTGGCAAATGAAGGCTAACCCCACAAGAAACGAAATGATAGTTCAAAGCGGAGCAATTTTGTTTAACGATTCAGAGCAATGGAACATGGTAATTGTGCCGCCCAGAACCCTATGCGGTCGCAGTTTATCTGTACAAAACCAAACGTCCCTAGGAAATGGTTACTAGACTGATATGATTGGCATTACAGGATAAACCAACAACACGGTTTTTTGATAGACCCTTAATTTTAATCACATACGAGCCGTACTGTGCCACCCGGGGGGGTACAGAACTCGCCACGTCCACAGGGAACGCATGAAAACGTCCAGACTTAGCTAATGTAATGTGCCAGTAGTAATGCGGTAATTGATTTTTTATGTTCAGTTCTTTATTCTGAACAAACGGCAAGTCATTTTTTCATGATTTGTTTCTTGGAACCCACTAGGCGCACATCGCCAAGCTGCCATTTTTACTAATGAAGCTGTAAGATTTCCGGACAAATCATTTTAAACCTGAGCACGTCAGGTTTAAAAATATGCACCAATGAGTGGCAGGCTGGTGGGACTTGGGGGCTTAGCGTGATAATTTCTTTTTGGCGGGGAAAGTGGCGGTGAGCCAAGGACAATTGTTTTTTACGAGGCACGGACCTGGTCAGGAATCAGTTACCTACAGCGGAGGTTCGGTTGAGTCGACATCATAAAGAGTTGTAGTGTAACGTGTACATGTTACTCATGTGAATTATTAATATATCGAGATTCCTTGGATAAATTGGCTACATGGATGTCCATACCAATAATGTACAAACATGCATGGTGTATTTTCACGAGCCTTTTACCATGTCCATGATTGCCTTGTGGGGCAAACAGGTGTAATAAATAAGACGAACTGCATTAGCATTACTACTTTTTTTCTATGTTAGTATGTGTAGTCAGTATCAAAAAAAGAAGACCCTTCCTGTTGCCAGGTTTTCTTCTCTGCAATTCCCCTGTTAGCTACCGGTAAGAAGATTGGTCACTTATGAGGTCATTATAGGGACTTTAGGGAACTGTATAAGGGGGTGTAAAATAATTTTTTTTTTTATAAACAGTTTAATAAACGTACGTGAGACACGGGAGGTAGATTGGTGGCTTTTTACCTCCCATACATTTTCTATAGGAGCAAGCAGATTGAAGAAAACGGCTTCTGCAGTCCTTCTGTATGCTTCATCACTATTGTTAATATAGAATGGCCCAGGGCATAACCTGCCTGGCAGATGAACTGTATGTTCGGTAACCCCCTCCTCAAACAAACAATATTGGGAGGTGGGAATTATCAATCCTATCTCACTTGCCCCATGTTGCTTTTCCATTTTTAAAAAGTTAAAAAAGAAAAAGTATAGTCGATCCTTTTAAGACAATAAGAAGCTTTCCAACCCACAGGTTATGAAACAAAACAAACATTCCTTTTCAGTCTTTAGTAGTGCATGTTTGTGAGATCATCACATTCTATAATATTATCATTCATTTCATATTAAGCTTAATGGACAGTTTGGGGCCGCATCTAGTTCTGCTGGGGCCCCACATTCCTAGTTATGTCCACTGGTTTTTGGATCTAATTTGTCTACAGTAGTTTTCCCAGTCCCACTGGAAGTATCTTGTATGAATATTTACATAAAACAATGATGAACCATACTAATGGCTCAGTCTGCATGCTTGTATTAGAGGGCGTCCCTATACTGAAGTAAAAATTTTTTTTTTTAAATTGCCGATTAACTGGAAAGCTTAAAATTCTTTCCCAATTATCACTCACGCCCATTTTTTAGATGATCTTTCCCCTTTTTCTTCAGATAAACACTCTGAAGCATCTTACATTTCATATGTCAATCGAGTGTCTTTATTATCAAATATATGTGTTCACATCCTTCAAATGGATCAATGATCCTTTACCGAACGGCAAAACACTTACAAACTAAAAACGACCAGACAACCCTGCACTACAGGTATCCTACAACTACTCATGCCATTGAGTAACCTCCTACCATCCCTAACCTTACAATTATAAACATCCGGAGATCGGGGTTGTCTGCACCCAGGTCCCACCGGGTATGATATCCGCGACTGGTATGCTGCCTTAGACAACTAATCGCAATCCCACTTTAACTCATATTAAAACCAATGGTCTCCCTATTTGGAAGATACAAACTTGAATGAGAGCACTGGCAAGAGATAGTCACTCTCGTGATGGCCCGGTTCGCGGATCCTGGTTTTCGGCGGCGGATTGCCCTCATTCGTGAATGGTCGGATATCGCGGATTTTCCGATTTCCGCTTCCGAACTTTTCCGAACCTGGTTTTCCCGGAAATTTCGAAATTACGAGGATTCCTCGATTTCAAACTTCACGGAAAAAGTTTTTGTCGAAAGAATGCGAACTTACGAGGATTTCACGTATTTTCGAATGCATGAATACGTATTTTCGAAATTTTAGAACTTACGAGGATTTCAAGCGTTTTTCAAAAATGCGGAAAATACGTATTGTTCGAAAATTTTCAAAATTACGAGGATTTCTCGGGTTTTCGCAGAATTTTTTCATTTAAATCGTCCGCTCGCGGATTTTCGCATTTTCACAATTTTTTTTTCGGAAATTGGCCGATCCCTCGATCGTACCGGCTTTTTGCGAAGTTCGGACATCTACTAGTCCGCTCTCCCTAAAATGCCATCAAGTCCAATCGCAGACTTTATCCCCCTTCTAATGGCATGTCCCATGTTAGCTACCATTAGGGTCGATGTCCTCCGTATGCTTCATCCCTCTCCCCATATCCTTTCCCTCCACCCCCCTCACTGTGCCTATTTGGAGGCATAGATATAGATGTTTGTTCCACTCACGACACCATTTTCCCTGCAGGCAACACTATTCTATGCCAGGACGACCACTGTACTACAATGCTTTCCCAATGAAGACTTGGATAAAACCGATAAATACTGAACCTTCCACTTTTAAAATGATCTAGAAAACATAGGGGATTGCGAAAACAAATTTAAACATATGGTCGGGATGCTATACCTCTCTTACCTGTCCTCCCCTAACTGAATTGGACTCTCATTAACAATGTATAGGAGAGCCCCAAAAGTTGACGTGGCCCGGGGCGCAGACATCAGTGCCGATCGGATCTGAGACTTTTAGAATTCCCAACTCTTCATGTAAATGACCCACACATACCCAATTGTTGTTTTTATCTGTTATAAATGTTCTAAATTTTTATTACAAATAAACTCTCTCTCCAATTCTACAAATACATGTCGTTCCATAATATGCAAGATGTAAACCCTGTTATATTTCGTAAACTGGTAAACCATTTCGTATTGTCTACAATATTTCATTGGCATTGGACGCCACAAATAAAACAATAAAAAACCATATATGTGTGTGGTGTGTGTGGTGTTTGTGTGTGTGTGTGTGTAGAGTGTGTGTGGTGTGTGGTGTGTGTGTGTTGTGTGTGTGGTGGGTGTGTGTGTGTGTGTGTTAGTTTTTGCTGTTACTGCAATGATACGTGGACAGTATTGAAATTGCTGTGGGCAATCTTACCCCATGCTGCCTCATAATCACTAATGAGCATGCTTGACTTCAACTCACAAAAAGTCATTTCAGATGGAAGGAGTAGTCCGTTCATAGTGGGGGGGGATACTAGTCTGAAAACAATGGTACCTGGAAGTTTTGATATAGATATTACGATGAAAGGGATTTCTTTTAATATCGTTGCCCGTGAAGGAAAGAATGCTGTTCGTGATGTACTTACAAAGGTCTTGTTTTCTATTAAAAGCGGTGACCCGTGCAGCTCCGACATTAACCTTTACCACGTTGCCAGGTTGGTTCGAATAATAATTTCCCTGATCTACAAAAGAAAGAAACAATACAGGACAATGAACACATAGTAATTAGTGAAATTAATAATTATATATTTAGTTTTTCTGCTGCTTTACAGAGCCTGTGTCCTTATGTTCAAGACCCTTATATTTGTGAGCAAGCTAGGCTAAAAGAGCAGAGGGCTTTATGTGCTGTTAGATGCATTTAAAAACCTCCTCCCTTGCTGTCATGCGTGAAAACCATTCAAAGACGTATATAATTCACACCAACCGCTTACTGAAATAGTAGTTTTGCTCCAAGGGACTTTGAGCCTATTATTTCAATTTTAAAAAAGAGCTTTCATTTGTAGCCACTGAAACATGAACCCCATTTCCCTTTAAAAACCAAGAGCATATCAAAGTTTCTCAGTAAGGCCTTGTCATCGGTACTGGTGGGTTCAGGAAATTAAAATCCGCACCTTTGTCCAATCAAACCTTATTAGTACTTGCTCCCACAATTACGCTACTGGTACATTTCCTCTTCATATTTAACTATCGGCTATGTACCAGAGAGCCATTTAAGCTCTCTATTTCCTCCATTAGGCAAATGCCCTTGACCGATAGCGTCTCTCATTAATAGTGAATGGGTTTTTTCTCTTTTCCGTACTGAAACTTTTTGTTTGGGAAAAACCCTGTTTTGCGTCTAAAAGCTGTTTCGGCTAGGTACATAGCTTGTGGTGGTTACGCAACACACCGTTGTGTTTACCGTCACAACCCCGTTGTTATGTCTTAAAGTTCCCATTAACAACCCTTGTACAACTGCACCGCAAATGCAGTCGCATGCGATTTCATGTGCGATTTTTTTTGCGTTGGGCTTGCGATTTCTTTTCTCTCTTCAATGTATAGGAAAAACGCAATGCTATTCTGTTAAAAATGCAGAACGAAAACGCAATCGACAACGCAACCAAAATGTGCGGGTTTTTTTCGTTGCCTACTTTTTCAATGATTGTTAAAAACGGCAAGCCCACGCAAAAAAGCCGCAGCAGTGTGACCTAGCCCTTAGAATGTAAAAGCCGTTTGCGGCTTTCGCCACATAGCCCTGTAATGTGTCTTGTCTATGTTAATCACTTTATCTATATTTACCACCCGACCGACAACACTCCCTGCCAAGTGTCAATACTTTTCCCCACCATCTAATTTTGCTTTTCCCCCTTTTTCCACCACACTTTAATTTGACTGCTGTTTGATTCCCAAACTTACTATCTACCCATCCCAATCTCCACTATATGCAGGCCACCAATATCCCCAACTTGTTCTTTTTATCCACCTAACGTCTTATCGTCTATATGTTACAATTTCTAAGTGTTATCTTATCATTTTTTATCGCCACAGAAACAGAGATACGAACATACAAGACCCCCTTCCCAGGCACCCCCGAAACATTGTGTTTGATACTCCTGGGTGCGTTTTTTGTTTCCAGTGGTTCTTTTCAATCCCCCCTTGTACCATTCTTTCTTGCGTGATATCTGCCCCCTTTACTTTAGATATTCCATAATGCCCACCTACTTACTTGTGCCATCCTTTAATCAAGGTCCGTAATTATTCCGAAATATTTGAGCTAATCGTATATAAAAAAAAGCCCTTTTGGCAGAGATTTTTGTGTGTCATGGATCCCCATGCCCTTCTTTCTGGATTATTATTTTTAAGGTACTTTATATTCCAATCTGAACATTTTAACAATCATCATTTCTTTAAAAATCAACACAATTCCTCCCCTCTTCAGCACTGGCTCAAGTGATTACTGACAAATGGGGGGCTGCGGCCTCACAGAGAGTCGTGCCTTTATAAACAGGTTTGGTTAAGAGTGGGGAGGATGGTATACTAAGAGACGGCCCTGAAAAAACTAGTACTAGTACTGGATTAAAGGCAACACACACATCAAATGCAGTGCTTCTTACATTATTTATTTAAAGTTCTAAAGAGGCAAAGTCATTTTTTTCGTTTACATATACCCTTTAAGTTCAATCATTATAATACTACTACCATAGCCGCTCTTGCTCTGGTATATCTTGTTTCTGGTCTTACAAACAGTGGCTTGTGGTAAATCCAAAAGTGGATTTACCCCTGCTCTTAAATAGCTTGTTGTAATGTAATGCTGCTGCCACTGCGCGCAAGCAAGGGTTAAATTTGCACACCGGTGTTTAGCGTGTGACTTTTTAAACACTTTTTAATAACCGCTGAGGTCGTGTAGAATTCGACTGAGTCATACATAGACATTCGTCTAGAACAATCAACTTCTTAATAGCTAAGGCAATAAGAAAACTGTAAACGCCCCAAAAACTATGTTGTTTTTCATAAACCACTTCTCCTAATTGGCCCAATCACGTCCTGTCAACTCATTACCGACTACTTAACGTAAGTGAACTGACAACATAATTGCTCCTCAGATCCACTCATCTTTAAATCATTAGTTAACAAATTGTTCCAATGCAATTTACATTTCGGGGGGGTTCATTTACATCAACAAATTCCCATTCAGCACAGGTGGTTTTGTGCATATATTGTTGGTATCTATGGTTAAAAAGAATCAAAAGGGGGTTAGATTTGATCAGTCCCCCAGTTCATTCAAAATGGGGATCCTCCTTAGAAAGTTGGTCGAAAAACATTTGTAGACATTTCGAGATCCTTTTAAAATTTTTTGAAATACCACTGTGTAGGTCACACTAAAATTTATACCGAGATATTCCTGACAATACGCCGAGAACTCATTTTGTGGAGTATTTTAAGTTATCCTTTAAAGTTTTACTTAAAGGACAACTGAATGCTTAAACTAATTTAGCGTTACGCTGATATATATTATTACAATAATAAAAGGAAAACTCCTGGCAATCAATTTCCTTAGCAACCACCAGGGTTTTATCTACCAGTGGGAAGCTATAACACTGCCTGAAACCATCTTGCAAAAAAGTAATGGGGAATCAAGCCTAATTTAATTAGACCATACTACCCCCCTGCTTACGGATGGTCCCATGAAGAATAACTAACCGAGAAAAGCTTCGGATAACTTTTTCCCTATCCACTTCCTTTCCCACTGATTCACATGCAACCTCTATTTAGAAGGTGCTTGATACAAACATTTCATGATTAGGTGGAAACAGCAAACAAAAATGGACCTGCAAGTTTCAGATCCTTCTTATTGATTCATTTAAAACAATTACACAACCCGTTAGAGATGAATTCCAGGTTTGAAATGGCCCCTGTTTCCGCCTCAAACTTTCAGTTCCAAAGCTTTCGAAGTTCCATTAGAAACCGTGGGAACTTTCCGATTTCCATATTTTTGGAATTGTTGAAATACAGAGCTAATTTGAATGGTACTACTGAATATACAGGCTACTGTAAAAGTGTTACTCAAGATAAATTCTTTCTTTCAAGGGTCCAACTATACAAGTCTACTGTCCAAAGTTCCGACTATACAAGGCTAACTGTCAAAGGTTTACTCAATACATATATGGCTTCTTTCAAGGTTAACCAAATATACAAGTCTACTGTCAAAGGTTACCGCTATACAGGCTATTTTCAAACGGTTACTCAATTACGTGGCTTCTTTCAAGGTGACGAATATACAAGGCTTTTTTTTAAATGGTTACCAATTGTCAAGGCTACTTTCAAAGGTTACTCAATATATATGGTTTTCTTTGAAGTTTACTGATATACATGGCTAACTTCAAAGGTCAAGCATAACGTGGGTTCTTTCAAGGTTCTGAATAATACAAGGCTACATCAAGGGTACTCCATATACATGGCTTTGGAAGGGTGACGGAATATACAAGGCTACTTTTACCGGGTTACGCAAGATACATGGGTCTTTCAAGGTTACTGATATACCAGATACTTTTAAAAGTTAACTTAATATACAAGCTCCCTTTCAAGGCTCACAGACAACAAGGCTACTTCAAAGGGTTTGTGCAATATAACGTGGGTTCTTTCAAAGGTTACCGAATCATACAAGGTTACTTTTTCAAAGGGTTCTCCAAATATACAATGTACTTTCAAAGGGTTGCGCATAATAACGTGAGTTCTTTCCAAGGTTACTGAATAACTGAATATACAAGGCTACTTTCAAAGGGTTACTCAATACATATGGGTTCTTTCAAGGTTACCAAGTATACAAGGCTACTTTCAAAGAGTTTTACTCAATCTACGTGGCTTCTTTTCCAGGGGTTCCGAATATCAAGGCTTTATTCAGTGGTTTACCAATAGTAGAATCGTATATATGCGGGAAACTTGAAAAGCTTGCTTTAAATGAATTTCATTTTTGATAATGTTTTGGTGATTGTACGTGTTCCCTCACCTCTCTCAGGTGCCTGAGCTGCTGTCTACTTGCGCTTTTTCTACCTTATTTTACTCTTGACTTTTCGGATTTTTTCCCCCTATTGACTTCTATGGTTTTGTCTTTGAATTTTCATTTTTTTTTTTGAAAATTTGGGAATCCGAAACATGGGAATAAACTTGCGAGGGATTCACACCTCGACTTAGGATACTAGTACTTTCAATCATGATGTTTGGTATTTAAGGAACATATAAAATTTACAGCCTTTTAAAGGCCCATACAACACTATAATTTTTGCTTAGATATTACTCCTGACGGCCGAACAGCTTGATCGAGGACTTCTAGGCTAGGATCGCTCGTGTATGTGTGGTGTGTTACATAGTGGTTTCTTCTGGAGCTATCTTGTCCCAAAGGTCCCAAATCTCTTATTTTTTCCCATATTGATGAAACAGGTGGACTTGATAAGCACGAAAAAACAATGTATCCTCAATTTAAAGGTTTTTTTAACGCAAAACACGTCAAAATAATAAATCGGCATTTGTAGCAAACTCTGCACAGTGTATGGAGAAACGCAATATTAGCTATCTCGCCAGACTGTCAATTATATAAATAATTCCTAATGATAACTTCAGAAACCTCTTTACCTCTTTACTCTTTCTTTTACTCTTTTCCTCTTCAGATAAATCTCTTAGGAGCCCAGCCATTTGGAGGTAGTCAGCTGGCCCTGCTTGATGTTCTAAACACAGCCTTCAGAAGGAAAGATCAATTTGCTATCCAAAGTAATATAAGGCAAGCTCCTGAATGATAGGCGGGTTTATGGACTCATCATAAGCTCGTTTCCTAAATACTAATAGTCAACTTCAAAAAAGAATTAATTTTATCCATTGCTCAAAATACAAGGTACAACAAAGATTCGACACACGCATACGTTTGTCTTTGCCACAAGATCTATTTTTGCCGTACTTGACATTATCCAGGCCCAACACTCTCAATATTGCTTTGTAAACAATGCTTCGGCCAGCATCAATTCGCAATATGTGCGATAAATTTATGCATAAGAAAACAAAAATATCTCTTTGTCATGAATTTTTTGTCTGTCGCGCTAAAACCGCGCTTTCATAGTCATCTTCCAGCTGTCACAATTTCCAATAAGGTTCCTCTTTGAATATCAATGTATATCCATTTCCTGCCTGTTTCAGTTGGTGTAAATGATGCGAATGTAACTTTCATGCATAATTCCCTTTCCTTCCTGTCAAAGCAGAGATTTCTAGAACGGCAGTGTCATGTTAGGCTCTCACTATGTCCTTAGAACAGGAAAGGAGAAATACGAATAATTCGGGTTAACCTCCACTTCCTAAAAGGCTTTATAATCCTTGCACTCCTAAAATTAGGTGACGGAGTTTTTTGAGTTGACTTGTTTTTCTCTCTTTCTTGAATGACTTTAACACAATTTAAAATCTTCAAACATAGGAATCCATGAAAGAACATGAGCAAAATAATGTGCATAGACTGGAAAAGTAAAGCATCGATGGCCAAAGAAAACACGATGGCCATTTAGTAAATTGTAGTGTAATAAAGGCTTGTGTCAGGAGGATGATTTTCTGTCTCCCTTACCTTCCAGACCACATCTTCCAATATTTAAGCAGAAAGTCTGCTGAAGATCAATGATGCCAAGATGGGGGCATTTTAAAAAAACCGGTTTTTTCTCTTCAGATTGAAAATTCGATTAGGAAAGCTGGGGACTGCTAACAGTAGTAAATGACCACCGCAGTATCTCATACAAATATAAAGACATAGTGAAAGCCCAATCAATTATGTTCTGATTGGTTTCTTCACATTTAAATGGAATATGTTTGATTCCACTTTGCGTCTAAAATTAGAAGCGAAGACAAACCGAAAAAAAGGATTTTGTGTCCCCCCCAGTCTAGCTGGTGTGGGAGTCAACCTCCATAAATGTCTGTTCAAAAAAAAACCAAAATGAATAGGTGATGAGTAAAATGTAAAAAGGAGCACTCATGTATGACCTCACTTTCACGTATGACTCACTCTAACTCAAAGGTAACTCAAAGGACCTGTGCACCTAGCTTTAAATAACCACTTGTGATGCCGGAGTCCCCTAGAAACCTTCAACGCATATACCCACTCTACAGCCACTATCTTTCACCTATAGACAACGTCCCAACATGAGGAACTAGTCACGCCTCGCTGTACACGGTTATCTCCCCAGGGTCTTAGAGCGCAAGGATAGACGCCCGAGGTTGGGTATACTCAGTAAACCGAACACCAATAGATTACACAGAGCTGGAGCCAATAAGATAATGAGAGAACAAACAAAAAACATGATACCAATTGAAATAGAAACGACCCCATGAACAAGACTAGCTACTATCAAAATATCAGGGACACTATTGTGACTATTAACATGCAATGAGGAATCACAGTAACATGCTCTAGGAAGGGACAATGTGGAAAGGAATGAATGGAGTCTGATGCAGGATTGGCAAATTTGAATTAGATTGGTTTCTCCTCCGTCCATACTCATGCCTGCAGTGACAGAGGATTGCCTGCGCACTTCCGTGCGGCACCATAAAACTAGGAGAAATGCACGTCCCAAGAAGATGCCGTGCACCTAACCGCAAGATGCAGCGAGAAACGTCATCGCCCGAATATACGACGAATCCCTCAGATATTCCCGGGATGCCCCATCCCCTGGGAGCGAGGAACCGATAAGCTGTCTTCCGTGACAACCACTACTGAGGTTTTTGCCAGAAATAGGGTAAAGATTAACTACTTCTTACATAGAAGTCGCTCACTCTTTAGTACTTTCCATGGAATAAAAACATTATTATTCCTAATCATTCATATTCTGCCCCAACTAAATCTACCACTAATCATTGACTTTTTCTGTTCCTTTCCTATAATGCATGTTCATGTTCTTCCAGCCTCTGTATAAATAGAATGCATTGTACTAACACTGTTGTAGTAGTCTACATTTACAAATGCAATAAACCTATTTCTGTAATAACTTTACCATATTTAAAGTTTACATAAGATAATAGCACATAGAATTAAACAGGAGAGCAGGTCGGAATCAACCAGTAATTTAATTGGCATGGGAATCAGATGACCATTTGCATTTGATAGAGGTAGGATACCTATCCACCTCCCAGAACAGTTACTATGCTGGAACACTATTTTTATCAAAAATCTGATTTTTACGTATATGGTTATTTAAGATAGCGATCGGAATGATACTTTTGGCTTGAAACTACCGGTGTGACAGGAGTGAAAGTTTTTTCCACTGACGATTTCGCATAAAATTACGGTACGTGACAAAGAAAATTTAGTTGCTAAACCGAATTTTCCTACACTGTCTAAGTTCTACATTTTCACAATGGCAAAGGGAGCTCTTAACTAGATGTTCTTAAGCTTTCGTTCTGACATCGTTTTTCTAATTTTCTAAATGTTTGAAAATTAGAAAACAAACCCATAGAAATTCAATGGGAGATGATTCACGATTTTTTTTTCCGCCTCAGTTTCCAATGTTCCACCACTAAAACTCTGTATCGCATATTCACAATGTGTTATAGATAATTGGTGTTCATACCTTTATGGTTTATTCAATAAAAGTCTTATGGTTTAAATGGTGATACTTTTGGCCCAACCAATCAGATCTCTTCCTTTAACATCCTGATTTTGTTGTGGCAAAATTAACACCATTTTTATTGAATCTCCCCAAAAATATTCGATGTTCTCTATTGAAGCATTTGTTGGTCATATAATATGTTTGAATTAAATATTCATTGTTCGATATTGTATAATATATAGACTCAATATCCAAGTAACGGTAAAGTTTTTAACGGAACTTCAAAACCGGCGGTTCAACAAACCGAGAAACCCATCCCTTTAATTGGTATTTTCCATTTTGAAGTAAGACGACTCATTTACGAATCCTAGTGGCTAGTCATCTCCTATTAGAAACAATGGGACCTTGCCCTTTACATCAACATCTGGTTATCGAAGAAACGGAGGGAATTAGACAATCTGAACCCCTAAAGAAATTGTCTCTTGACTACCAGTGACATCGTCCTGATTAATGAACCCATTACCATGTTTAGCTCCATCCTCTCATGTCAACCCCTCCAATCCATCTCTGTCCTTATTAAACGAGGGACATTGTCCTCCCCTTAACCCTCTCCTATGATTGGAAGTTTTACGGAAAAAAAACAAACATATTTGAGAATTAATCCATGGAAAGATTGAACACACCAAATGCAGCTGGACTGGAAAGAAACATCTATCATTCATCTACAGGTCATCCTAACGCATCATCTGCGTTTATGACTGTCATTCCAAAAAGACTAGTCAAGGCCATCTTTTACCAAACGGTCACCACGCTAGTTTTTCATAGCCACACAACCTTAAGTGGCACTCTGCAGACCCAATTGCTACAACTTTATAGCTAAAAACCTGTAAACAGAGACAACGATTATCGGGTTAGCGATGGTTTTGTCATCATTTTGCTTGCCTGCACCAAAATTCTGTGGCAAAGATCAACAACTTACCACTCTCGCATTGACCCGATGTAATAATGTGTCGCGAGCTGTTACTACAAATCAACAGAAACGAGTGCAGGTCAATTGCGATAAGGGTATTTATGCAGGTCCCCCTTAAAGGGACTGTAACTCCCATAATCTAGAAATCACTATTTGCCATTCGTTTTCTATTATGCACAGGGAGGTTAGAACGCTTATTCCCACCTCCCTGTGAATATTTACGCTCGGGGGCGGGGGACCTGAACTTACCTTAACCCGCTGCTCTCCCACTGCAAGCTGCTTCCTCCTTCACTGAAAGCCGATCTGTCCCGACCACGCTCCCTACCTTACGCGCATGCGCGCCAATACAAAAGATCGTGCGCTCGATTGTGAAGAGAACAGCTTTTTCAGTGAGAAGCGGCTTAGAGTGGGCACGGTAAGGTAAGTTTCCAGGTCCCCTGAGCGTCCTATTATTCATAGGGAGTAGTGATGGCCGGTTCGCGGATCGAACCTGGATCCGCCACGGATTTATCCCTTCGCAACGGCGGATTTTTCGCCTCTCCGAACTTTCCGAACGCGATTTCTCGTATTGTTGAAATACTAGAAATCTCGTAATTTCTAAAATTTTCGAAATACTAGAAGCTTCGATTTTCGAGGATATTTTTCATTTTAATGGGTCACTGCGCGTATCCTCCCGAGCGACCGGATTTTCGACGTTGGACATCTCTAATAGGGGGTAGATAGAGTTCTCATCTCCCTGGAATAATAGAAACGTATGCCACATAGTTAGTTTTAATGGATTTATTGTTCCTTTAAATTACCTAAAGTTAGATACACATAAAATATGATAATTTTATTTATTTATAGGGTGGTATTATTTAGGATTGTAATATTATTTATTATTATTGTTATTATTATTATTGTTATTATTAATTATGACTATTTTTTATTATTATTATTATTATTATTATTATTATTATTATTATTATTATTATTATTATTAAATACCTCAGAGTCTCCAAGTTTTACCTAAAATATTCCTTTACTTACGGCATTAGTAACTTTAGGTTTGCTGTTAACTTTCAAGGATTTTTGAAAGGTTAAATGGACGTTTGTATTTGCCTTAATTTTTATTTAGTAAACTGGAAAGTAATATGCAAATTGGCTCTGTGTTGTTTTCAGGAGACATAAAACCTTTTTCAAAGCCTCCGTGACTGATGGCTATGACATTATGACAGGGGAGAAGCCTGATGATTGCGTTTTCTTATACCGGAATGACTGGAAAACGTGATTTGTTGATCTGTGACCTCATCCATTCCGTAACCTCGACCTTTTCTATCATCGCCATTGGCTGAATGAGACCTAAACCGCCATATGGTTCCTGGAGCAAATCCATGGAGACCAGGTCCAGGCAGCAATAACACAGCTTCCCAACCCATTAACTTTCTCATTTTCTGATCTATCAGATGAAGTCCATTAAGGGATACATTTCACCAATTGTTTTTATTCTCTACTTTGTTCGTATAGATATTTTATTGGAAATTACCCCACAGTAGTATTCTCAGGCTGTATCCAGCTGTACTGCCCCCCCGCTACTCCCACGACCGCAGGGGGTGGACAGTAGTAGGGCCGCCACAAGCCCAAGAACCCTTCTGCATCAGCCGTTTTTAAACAGCTGATATCGCGGGGTATGATGAAGCATTCGTAGCGGTTAATTTCCGGAAGTTCGGATTTGTTTTTTACAAACAGCTGATTGCGTGTATGTTTTTTTATCACTGTATAAAATGGCTAGTCGGGGAAGGCATCTGGAGGCAGAGGGGTCATGGGCCCAGCCTCATTCTTGCGGTGGCCCTGACCCCTGCAGGTACGCCCTTGGTGTTCTTCCCCATTTTCTGATTGCCTTATAATTCTCCATTCTACCAGGGATCCGACTCCCATGACCTCATCCCTCTGAGGCCCCGGCAAACATCTGTACAACGTTAATTGGGCGATGCTTTCCGAAATCCCGTGATGTAATATCCCTTTCCAAGATTTAATGCATCCTGGGATTGCAGTCAAATTATAAAGATGTGTCGGTTTGTTGTCTCCCATCAAAGACCTTTGATTCGTCGCAAAAACTAAACCATCAGGTGCTCAGCACTAATTTTGAAGATGTTCGGAAAAGAGCGCAGGCACCGCTAACCTCGGGTACAAACCCACACTAACCCATAATACACAGGCACATGGTTTTACGCTTTTGGGCCCACAGTTAGCGAAGGTTTCGCTTTGTCTGTGCCATGTGGACCGCACAAATTGTGACAAATTTCGCAACATTTTTTTGCACTAGTTTTGTGTGTATTTTAAGCGAGTTCTCCTGTTTCTCATAGGCACTTCATCCTTATAAAGGCCCAATCATGACAGAATTTTCCAGACATCTGTTTTCCTTCTAAATGAACTCATCCTAGACCATCCGCCATCATTTATTGTTGGGGGCCCCTCGCCTAGACCCAATCTCTTCATGAACCCAACTGCTATATTTAGAAGTCTGAAAATGCTCTTTTTTCCCAAGCTCCTCTGCTTCAGGTAGGCACCTTCCTGTAGCTGACTCTTTATTGGCACCAGTTTCCTAGATTTGAATGGGCTTACATAACCAGCAGGAAGGCATAATGGGAAACTTAATGATTGGAATGGTAGTGTTACTCTGAAAAAAAAGTAACTAAAGACCCCCCCCCCACCCCCCCCCCCCCCCCACCCCCACCCCACCCCCCCCACCCCCCCCCCAAATAAAAAAATAAAAAAAAAGTAGGCAGGTAGGGTGTTTTCATTGCATCCCAGAACATAACTGTAGTTCAGTTTACCCTGTTAAATGGCAATTATTTTCTAACACAATCCATTCTTTCCTATTAAGGATGTGTTGCAAGGCCACCTTTGCAACGAGCCATTTAACACTTTCGGGAGATTCTAATAATATTTCCTTCAGGGTTGTTCAATAAAGTTTCTTATTTTTAAAAATGGTGCTTAATTTTTACCATACCCCAACAATCAGATATTTTTTTAACATTTGAAATGGCTAATATCTGATTGGTTGGTTCAAAATTACATCCATTTAAATGATAAGAACTTTTATTGGAAAACCCGTTTAATCGTTTAAAATGGTGTAATTTTGCCCCCCAATCAATCTTAATTTAACATTGGAAGCTAACATCTGATTGGTTGGGGGCAAAATTAAGCACCATTTTTAACAAAGACTTTTATGGAACCCTGTTTTTGTCAGGTTCCGTCACCTTCTAAAAGATTGAAAGCTCAATCAACTTAATCGCAGTAAAAGACAAAATAAATGGACCTTGATACTTTCCAACCATCAACACTCACAACATAAACAAGGCTGCGATCTATACGGTCTAATGGATATTAATCAGTCTGCAATTAAGATCTAATACCATGATTAGTTTACCCTTTCATTCTCTAATCTTCGAGTCACTAATCTGATTATTTACACTCTGTTGCACGCTTAAGTGTTTTCTTCTGCTTCCTATTGTGCATCACAAATATAACCACCAATGTAATCTCTAACTCTCGCAGTACGGTTTCTTCCACGCTGGGGCTTTTATGGCGTTCCTGTGGTTCTTTGGAAAAATATTTTACAGGCAAAACCGCATTAGCCATATGGTCCTACTTTTCATTGCCAAAGTTCAATCTGTGAATCATTTCAGTGCTATCTCAAGCCTTTATGTTCGTAACAATGTGGTGCAGTTGCGTCTCGATGATTGTACGACCGCTTCGGTTCGTCCGATAATCGGCCCGTGTGGCGGCCTTTATCGAACGAATGTCGTTCAGTCGAGGATCGCCAACGACCGACTTGGCGGATCCCCGAACGACCGTCCGTTTCGGCCGATAAAGTCCCTACACACAGGCCGATTATCGGCCGAAACGAACGGTCGACACATCGTTGTCGTCCGCGGTCGACCCACAATTCGCCAGGGGCCACAGCTACATTAGACAGAGTGAGACCATTCGCTCAGGCGGCACCCTGCACTGAAAAAGAAAGCGGCGACCGTAGTGGTACATTTTTTTCCAGTCAATTAATTGGTAATTGACTGTCTGAGGAAGTGTTAAATACTATGTGATAGGAAATTCAAATCCTAAAATTTTATTACCCATGCCCACCAGTGAGCCACCGCCATTTGCAAAACCACCAAAAGGGACAAAGCCAAGCCCACTACTAATGCAGCGGTGCACGAAGGCGGCATTCAAAGTTTGCTCAGGCTGCAAGCCCTGAAGTGCCGTTTGGTAAGAACCTTTTCATTTCCCACCCCCCAATAAACATGCACTGGGCATATAATAGGTTGGTAAAACTGCAGACAGTTGTATTAACAGCCCAACAACCGCAATAACAGAAAACTAATAATGAGCTATAACCGTGTAAAAAAAAAAAAAAAAACACCAAAAACTAAACCACAAAAAACAAAAACAAAAACAAAAAAAAAAGCCACCCCCAGCGCCCCCTCGCTCCCCCTCCCCCCCCCCACCCCCTCCCCTCCCCCCCCGCCCCGCACCCCCGGCCCCCTCCCCCCCCCCCCCCCCCCCCCCCCCCCCACCCCCCCACTCCCCGCTCCCCCCCCCACTCCGCCCCCCCCCCACGCCCCCCCCCCACCCACCCCCCCCCCACCTCCCCCCCCCCCCACCCCCCCCCCCCCCCCACCTCGCTCCCCTCCCCCCCCTCACCCCCCGCCCCCCCCCCCCCCCCCCCCCCCTCCCCCCCCCCCAACCCACCCCCCCCCCCCTCCCCCCCCCCTACCCCCCACCCCCCACCCCCCCCCACACCACCCCCACCCCCCTTTTTTTTCCAAAACTGGTGAAGATATATTTTCCTATTAATTGGGACATCTAGAAAAACAGTCCTGACTCTGTACTCACTATCGTTTTGGAAAGGTGAGTCCAGAAAAAGCCCTTTTATTGGTTACCGTAGGGATGGCTGGTTCCGAACCCCGATCCTGCCGCGGATTTATTCCCGATTCGCGAACGTCTGATTTTTGGGATTTTCCCGCCTTCCAATCGCAAACCGCGGATTTCTCGTAGTTTTGAAAATTTTCAATTACGAGGATTTCTTGTATTCTTTGTATTTTCTAAATACATATTTCGCAAATTTTTCAAAATTATGAGGACATTCCTCGTATTTTCAAAGATTTTTTTTCCTTTTAATGGGTCCGCTCTAGTATTTTTCAAATTTTCCTTTCAGAAAATTCGCGGATCCTCCGCGCGGACCAATTTTTGCGAAGTTCGGACATCCTCTAGTTACCAGGTTAAAGAGATGTTTCGAATCACCAAGCTTTGTCCCGTGTCCATTTTCGAAAAGATTGAAATTCCAAAATAAACCCTTAAGGTCATGGTAGAAAAAAGAAAAATCTGAAAATTCTGATTAAATTTAAGGTCTAAGGCTAGGCCACACTGTTGCGATTTCTTTGCCATTGAGCAGGCTTTTTCCGAACATTTGAATTGCGGCAACGCCACACCGTTGGTGCCTTTTCGGGTGGCAAGGCGATTGTGATTTGTGTTTCCTCTTTTTAAATACACGGACGTGCGTTTTTTTCTATATGTATAGAAAAACGCATGCGCAAACGCAACAAAATCGCAATGTTTGCGGTTGCAAATGTGTGGCGTGTGCCCTAAATGCAATAGAATGTTATGAAATGATTCAGGCCCAGAAATGGTCTGGAACACATAGACATCTAATCAAACTAACTCTTCTCTTTATGATCGCAAGTTTTCAAGCTTCCGCGTATATTTTTGAGGGAACCAAAACTGACTTGCACTATTTCAAGGTTAGCAGATTGAACATTCTGAATTCAAGGGTTTACTGATTTGAAGTTTTGTTGTTTTTTGAATTTTTTCGAAAATAATCAAATTCAAAAAAACGGAAAGTCCCAAAATTTCAAGTTTCAAAATTTCAATCGGAACTTGAAACCCCAGATCCGATTTGAAAACAGGTTCTATTTGAAGCCCACTACACTCTCTAGTACCCGTAAGAATATATAATTAAGTATTCGGAAGATTGCAAGAATTAAAGGAATGTCCACCCCTAACTAAAATTTGCCCCGTGTGTAGTTTTTGTAGAAAAAGTATTTCCTTACATCTCTGCTCCTTCTGGTTCTCCTGTAGTGCTTTGGTCCAAAGTCCCAGTAAACTGAGAGTAGAAGCTTTCTTCCTGTTTTAAAAATGGTTTCTGTCTCTCCTTTTCCGCTGAGCGACGGTGGCATGCACAGGGGAGCCTTTACCTCCCCTCCCCACCCGTCAAGATCCTTCTATTGCTGTCCCTTCACCTAGCTACAATCCTTTATTATTCAGGGAATTCAATAAAAGTTCTAACATTTAAAACTGGTGCTCAATTTTGCCCAAACCAATCAATCTTATTTAAACATTTGAAAGCTGTCCGTCTGATTTGTGTTGGTGCAAAATTGCACCAATTTTAAACGATAAGAATTTTTAGTGAATAACCCTGATGTACTTTCCCGCCCTCCCACCAACAGCAGTAGATCTCTAATAAAAGCTTCCGAATCATACTCACTGTCTTCACAGCGGTAGGGCGTAGTTGATTGGCCTGCTGGCAGCCATGCAACGGTTAGCAGAGAGCCGAGCAGACAGCCGCGGGACGAAGGGCTATAATATGAGTCTGCATCTTTTATTAAATCCACTCAGCGGTTGAGGGTGGGCAAGGGAAGAACTATTCAACGGTTTTTTTATTTAATTCCTAGGTTGGACTTACCCTTTAAGAAAACAAGAGCCCAAACCCCCTATTTTCTAGATTGTCAACTCAAACTCTTCGGTTCATACCTAAATGAAACCTCATTTTATTATCCTTATGATTTTTTGTAAACCTGTTTGCCAACAATCCATTTCACGTTACCTGCCTAAACGTTTAAGCTGAAGTAAACTTTCGAATACAGGATTAACCTAGTTGCCCTGTAAACCCACACCGTTATGCTTAGCTCAATTGACAGTTTCTTCTTCGTTTGCTTTGAGAAAAAATGAGGCCCTTATTAGATTTGGGGTGGAACTGCCGACAGCAATGGAAGTCGTGATGTAGCCTCTTTATTACCTTCTGTCCTCCTGAAGATCTAAGAGGAAAGCAGAGCCCCATTTGATAGCTCTCACATTCAAGATAGTAACCCGAGCCCAGGAAACGTGATTTATTTTCGGGAATATAAATTTCTTTAATAACAAGCGACTGGTTTTTGTCACACATGGAGCTGTTTTCCGTGTTTGTTAAATCGAGCCCTTTTGATTGGTACCTGTCCAACATGCTCATATCACACAGTTATAAGTCAAAAGTTGAACATGGGAACCTGAGGTGATTCAACACCCCACAGGACCAATGGAAGCTAAAGGAAAGCAGTACCCCAGACGACAACATTATTCTTGTACAGGTGTATGTTGCTTAAGGGACACTAAGCCACCGAACACCACTAACCAGAAGACAGAACACCCTTGATATAACACCAGTAATCTGTGTCTTACCTCTCTTTTATACAGGCTCTGGGACATTGACCAATTAACATTGGTTTTGTGCGTTACTTCCCAGCCATTCTTTAATCACACAGTTGTTGGTCACATGACCTTAATGTTCTGCAACTGCTCAGTCCCTTAGCTATGGCACAAACTTGTTAACAGTTGGTCCACACCCATTAATAATCTGTAGCCATCCTTTTACAGGACAGGTACAGCAAGAAGCATGTGACTAAGGTCGGAGGTGTGGGTCCTGAACAACTGCACATACAACACAGATACTTCACCTTCATCGAGTTCTTAACAGCTTACATGTTACTTTAATACATTTACTGAATTGGGGATTTTAATAGTTTTTATTGTGTTTTTTGGGGGGTTGTTTTCAAATTCTGGGGTATAAAAAATGGGTTTCTTTCTCCTTTAATGGATATGTACCACTAGCCCTCAAATTGCCATTTGGCTAAATTCAACTGGCTGTTGTTCTCTTAGTAGATCGGAGTAAAGGTTTGTACACATCCGAATGTTTTGGGGTGGGTCTTTTGCCAGTCCTGCCTGGCTAATCGGCAACAATCCCCAACCGATCGCATACCACAAACTGTATTTTCTGCCCAAAAATGCCCGTTTATCGCACAATGCATCAATGGTTGGGGGACATGGCTCAGCACACAACATCAGCACGTGTGTACGAACCTTTAGTGTAAGGGCCAGTTCCGGCTCTACTGGACTAAGATTAAGTTTTGAGGCTTCACTTAAACCCCTTGAAGGTTCAGTCTTTAAAGGGCTATATTTATACTTCCTGGTTAATTGGTAAAGTAAGATGGCAGCTGTAGGAACATTTGTGCGAATAATAACCACTGCAATTGTACCGCTAAATCTAATGGGCGGAATTTATCGCTATTGTTATTTATGACGTTAACGTAATATTTACATCTGCAATCGTGCATTTACAACATGGTGGCAATTGGATCATTAATGGCCCGGTACTGAAATTGGCCCTAATGTGGCCCATACACGAACCAATACCCATGATCCCAATAACTATGGATGCATGAGGACTGTATCCACATTTATATTAATCGTAACCGCAGGAAACTTTAATATTGTGTGTCCCTTCTGGACCGCGGATGTCGGCTACTTTTTCTCAGGAACCGTACTGATTCGGCCAGGCAACCCAAAAATTGCCGGGTGTACAAGTCTAACAGGGAAGTTCAGTGCACGTAGTCCGGTTATTCAATAAAAGTTCTTATCGTTTCAAATGGTCTAATTTTGCCCCACCAATCAATGTTTTCTGATTAAATGCTTTCAATGTTAATAGATTCTGATTGGTTGGGACTAAATAGCACATTTTAAACGATAAGAACGTTTAATGAATCTCCAGTAAGTCTTGACTTCTCTATTAAGTCTTAATGTTGTAAAAGTGCACTGGTCCCACGTATTAACAATTATGTCATGTTTACCAGATTGAGAATATAGGACAAATGCAATAGAAAATGCTTCTGAACTGACATTAATACCCAACGCATTTCGTCGCAAGGCCGGTTATATCATTAAATGGGGAAGAGGGAAAACATCGTCTTTATACGAAGCTTTCAAAACCTTTTTTTCTATTACTTACCTGATCATGAGGTAATATGAGATTTTTTTTAAGAACAGGGCAATGACTCGGAAAAAGCCTCCTATGAATAAATATGATATCATTTAAAGCGTATCACCGAATTGCGAGGAGTCCAAGGCGGTTATTTTGATTTCAGCCTGCAAATGTTTTGTGGATGGCTACAAGCACACGGGCTGCCCTGAAGGAGTAATGTATTATGTGATGTAATGGGTGCAATATCATTATACTACTTGACATTATCACTTGACTGTAAATAGAGCACTTATGATATGAAGATTCTCCCGTGCCTGGGAACATTTCCAAATATCAGAGGAAATTTCCACTAGACCTAGAAGGTTTTCTATACAAAAGTCAACATTAATGCCCTGTTAGTGGAATAGTTGGATGTATATTCCCTTTTAATCCATTGCAGCCTCAATAGTCATGTATAATTCCCCCTTTTTCTCCCCTGTTCTGTCTCATAGTGATGTATAATTCCTCCATTTATCCCCTGTGCTTTCCTCAATAGTGAGTATATTCCCTTTTATCCCCCTGTGCTTCATCATAGTGATGTATGATTCCCTTTACCCCTGTGCTTCCTTCCTCCATATTGATGTATAGTTCCCATTTATTATCCCTGTGCTTCCTCAATAGTGAGATATATCCCTTTTATCCCCTGTGCTCCTCAATCGTGATGTATATTCCTTTTAAATTTAATCCCCTGTGCTTCCTCCTCAATAGTGATGTATATTCCCTTTAATCCCTGTGCCTTCCTCCATAGGGATGTATATTCCCTTTTATCCCCTGTGGCGTCCCTCAATAGGGATGGCTATCCCTTTTATTCCCCGGTGCTGTCCTCATAGTGCTGTATATTTCCCTATTTCTCCTGTGGGCTTCCCTCAATAGTCACTGTATATTCCCTTTTATCTCCTGTGCTTCCTTCCTTCAATAGTGCTGTATATTCCCTTTATCCCCTGTGCTTCCTCAATCGGGATGTAATTCCCTTTTTATCCCCTGTGCTTTTCCTCATAGGATGTATAAGTCCCTTTTTATCCCCTGTGCTTCCTCATATGGATGTAATTCCCTTTTATTAATCCCCTGTGCTTTCCTCAATATGGATGTATATTCCCTTTTATCCCATGTTCTTCTCAATAGTTGCTGTATATTCCTTTTATCCCATCTTTCTCAATAGGGAGGTAATATTCCCTCTTTTATCCCATGTGCTCTCATAGTGCCCTGTCTATTCCTTTTTTTATCCCCCTGTGCTTTCCTCAATAGTCAGGTATATTCCATTTTATCCCTGGTGCTTCCTCAATAGTGTGTTATTTCCCTTTTTTATCCCCTGTGCTTCCTCACTAGGGATTATATTCCTTTTACCCTGTGCTTCCTCCATAGGGATGTAATATTCACTTTATCCCTGTGCTTCCCTCCATAGTCATGTATATTCCCTTTTATCCCCTGTGCTTCCTCAATAGTCAAGTATATTCCCTTTTATCCCCTGTGCTTCACTCATAGTCATTAAGAATTTCCCTTTTATCCCCTGTTCTCCTCAATAGTGATGTATATTCCCTTTATATCCCTGTGCTTCCTCAATAGTGATGTAATATTCCCTTTTATTTCCGTCTTCCTCAATATTGAATGTATATTCCCTTTTAAAATCCCCTGTGCTTCTCACTAAGTGCTGTTATTCCTTTTATCCCCTGTTGCTTTCCTCCTCAATAGATGAGGTATATTCCCTTTTCTATCCCCCTTTGCTTCCTCAATATGGATGTATATTCCCGTTTAATTCCCACTGTTCTTCCTCCTCAATAGTGATGCATATTTTCCCTTTTTCTCTGTGCTTCCTCATATTCATGTAAATATTCCCTTTATCCCTGGGCTCTCCTCAATAGTCCCATGTATATTCCCTTTTAATCCCCTGTGCTTTCCTCAAATAGTGAATGTTTTCCCTTTGATCCCCTGTTGCTTCCTCACTATTGGATGTTTATATTCCCTTTTATATCCCCTTGCTTCCTCAATAGTGCTGTAATATTCCTTTTATCCCTGTTGCTTCTCAATAGTGAATGTTATTCCCTTTTATCCCCTTTTTGCGTACTCAATAGTGATGTATTTCTTGTATCCCCTGTGCTCCTCAATAGTGATGCATATTCCCTTTTATCTCCTGTGCTTCCTCATAGTCCATGTATATTCCCTTTGATCCCCTGTTCTTTCCTATAAGTCATGTATATTCCCTTTTATCAAATCCATAGTTATACTTCCCCTGTGCGTCCGCAATAGTCCTGTATATTCCCTTTTTATCCCCCTGTGGCTTCCTCAATAGTGGATGTAAGATTCCCTTTTATAAATATATCCCCTGTGCTTCCTCAATAGTGAGGATATTCCCTTTTATCTCCTGTGCTTCCTCAATAGTCATGTAAATTCCCTTTTAATATCCCCTGTGCTTTCCCCATCGTCAGTAATTATTCCCTTTATTATCCCCTGGTGCTTCCCCAATAGTCTGTATTTCCCTTTTAAATCCCTGTGCTTCCTCCATATTCCATGATATATTCCCTTTTAGATCCCCCCCGGCTTCCGCAATAAGTGGGAGTATAGTCCCTTTTCTTATCCCCCCTGTGCTTCCTCAATCTTGATGTATAATTTCCCTTTTATCCCCTGTGCTTCCTCAATAAGTGCTGTATATAATTCCCTTTACCCCTGTGCTTCTCAATATGATGTATATTCCACCTTTTATATATCCCCTTTGCTTCCGCATAGTGATGTATATTCCACCCTTTATTTTATCCCTGTGATTCCTCAATAGTGAGTCTATTCCCTTTTAGTCTCCCTGTGGCTATCCCATAGTCCATGTATAATCCCTTTTATTTATTAAAAAAATTCCCCCTTGCTTCCTCATAAGTGAGTATATTCCCTTTTATTCCCATGTGCTTCCCCTCAATTGAATCTGTTCCGGGTTACATCTACCCATTATAGGGGAGACAATGTGGTACGTTTAAATACGTAGCCCATATCTACAAGATCCTAATTGAAATATTATCCCCCATGGAACTGAACTATACATTTACGTTACTGTAATTCTTCTTCTATATTCTGAGAAGAATGATTCATCTTTGCTACTCGTGTTTTTATTCTTAATGCAATCGCTTTTATGATAGATGAATCTGAATCTCCCCTATACAACGTGGAAATGAAGAGTGACTCTTAAAGGGATGTTGTCCTTAGTGTGGGTGTTAATCGTATAATGAAGTTCACCAAGTGATTTCCAGGAATCAAACTTGAATCCTCAACATTCGTAACTTTTTTAAAAAATTTTCTGGCCATACAAAAGTGTTCTGCATCTGGTGATGTACAGCTCTAAAAATGCCAAATTCCTAAAATCCGTTCTGATTTCAGATTTTCAAATTTTTCTGAATAATCCAAAATCGACCCATTAAATCTGGGGAGCACCACAAATCTTAAAATTTCAAATAAAAGGCTCAATAAGAAATGTAACTTAACTGGTATCCTGGCCCTTGGACGGGAACTGGGTCTGGGAACACGTTCCAATTATCCATGACTCTGCCACACTGTACATTCCATACTTACCGTATTCCCCTAGTTCATGGGTTCAGAATTGGTAACTCTCCATATATGGACAGCGGGGTTAAAGATAATATTGGTTGTTTAGTTTTTTTTTTAAAATACAGTTCCAAATGAAAGTTACTTGGGACAGGGATATAGGACTGGTTTCCTACCTCCCACTATTTGTTTTTCTGTGAAGAGCCACACACCCCAGAAAATGATTCGCCATTCTTTCCCTCCCTTGCTTCAGCCTATCTTTAATACATAATAGTCCAGACTAACCTTGCAAATGAAACTATTACTGCTGTATCCTTACCAAAATTATAGTGTCGGTAGCAGAAAAATAAAAATCCGCCTCCATATCCCAGGTAAACTTTCCAATTTTATAAAGTTAACAATTTAGAAAGTAATTGTTATCCTTTATGCACTGCTAAATAGCTGTGGTTGATGATTTCAGATCATTGGCGAATTGGTTTTCCACAAATGTGATAATTCCAAAAACCCGAATGCAAATTTCACAAAATCCGTAAGTCTGAATGCTTGTTAGGAACCGTACGAAACCAGATTCGGACCTCTTTTTTATATCATTATATGGATTCTATGTAGCATTTTTCCAATTTAAAGATAGCCAACTGTAATGTGTTACAATTGCAAGCAGTTGGAAAAAGTCCAATAGTAGCAGACAATCACTCCTTTTTTAGGTTTTTAATTAGAATTCTTATGTTGCTTTTTACCAGAAGTAATTTGTTATGATTAATTTTTTTTTGACTAATTCTTTGTCTTGTACAGATGCTAGATGGGTCATTTAGTTTTATGCAAATATATTAAATACTTAACATTTCAATTGTAAAGGAGGAAGGGTGGCAATATATAGAGATAAGCCCTAGTAACTACATGATGGGCTCTTTATAATGCAGAACCTTGTCAAAAAAAGAAATTAAAGCCAGCCTTTAACTGGAATCAATAAAACTACTAAGTTAATTGCTTTAATGTATCCAATTTAATAGCAAGTTCGCAGATGTACGTGGCCACTGTTTGTTGCTCATTAGCCAGAC
Source organism: Hymenochirus boettgeri (assembly GCA_019447015.1). Taxonomy (NCBI): domain Eukaryota; kingdom Metazoa; phylum Chordata; class Amphibia; order Anura; family Pipidae; genus Hymenochirus; species Hymenochirus boettgeri. Next base: position 5,244,362 of record CM033474.1, read on the forward strand.
ATATTGATCGGTGGAAATGCTTCTCAGCTCATCCCCTACCTCAGGGCTACACATCATGCAAGGTATAGAGTAGAGGGTCCAATTTACATACAACGTTTCGGGACTCACGGTCCTGAGGAAGGGACTGTGATCCCCGAATGTGTATGTTATACTTGTTTTATGTGTACTACTCACAATTCTCACCTACGTCGTGTGCTCCTCTGGCTCTAAACCCATTTAATACAGCACTATGGATAAGGGCCACCCTTAACTGTCAGGGTAATTTCAGCTTAGATACAATCTCGAAGGTGGGAGACACTTAGGAGGTCGTTTGATCCTTACATGATTGAAAAACGAGCTTAGCATAAGCAAAAATATTCTTTAGTAACCAGAATCCCTACAGAACCGGTGTATAGTTAATAGAGGCTACCTTTGGTGAAAAGGGCATTGGTGAAATAGGTTGCCAGAGTTAGACATGAATCTCATTAGCAGTACTGTAAATACCTCATAATGTTGTAATCACTTCTTACCATGCTTTGCGATATGGCATAACGATTGAATAGACAGTTTTATTAGTTTAAGTACAGATAAACAAACATAGCTGGTTGGTTTGGTTGATATTCATACTATTACCAAGAGTATACTACAGTTAAATTAATGCCTCCTTATACAGTATGTTTTATTATGATTAACTAAGAAAGCATGAATACATAAGGTGTCCCTTCTTTTATAAACAAAAGTCACTCTGCATATACTATAATTGGTTGGAATAACGGGGCCATGTTCCTATCTTCGTATTTCTGGTTTGTTCAGGTTGATATCCAATGTAAATATTGTTGTGTCCAAGGAAAAATGTGCCAAGACTGAATATACCTTCCCCAGGGTCTACCATGCAAGCCCGACATTTGAACAAGACCGGTTACAACCCGACTTGTTTCCTGGCCCCAAACGACCAACACATTGAACAGTGGACATTGAGCAGAATTTAGGTCAAAAATGGGGTAGGAATAGGGGCTCTGTCCTTCAGTATACTTCTTTAATACCTTTAGACATCCAACACTCCTACCCAGATCCCCAATTTAGTAAAACAGTTAAACCCCCTGTTTACTTCCAAACATTAGGGTTTTGGTCTATTCAGCTCAATATTCTCAAATTTTAAGGGACAGTTAGTGGAACTGATCATATTTGTTAATTGTTAGTTGTATAATGCCTTCTAGTTCTTCTACCTATTCTCTTCTCTTCCATTTTCAAAAATCCGTTGATTTCAATTCCCTTTGGGCTGTTCCCTGCTGTTGACATACTGACTGACATTTCAAGGTTCTACAGTCCTTCTTCTTCCCAGAATGCACCACTACCTTGGAATGTTTTCTACAGTAATTTCTACTGATTGGGCGTTGGGATGATCCAAACTGCTCAGATCTCACGAGCAACTGAACAACCCAGGCCTGGTTCAAGGGCAGAAACCATAAAGTCTCTATTAGGGGTCCTGCAACAGGAAGTCGTAATTTCAGTTGCCATTTATTTTACACATACAAATGGCTGACTTGCAGATTAAAGGTCATGGGGAATGGGAATACTGCTCTTTTTTTCTGAAAGCATATGTATTTGCACTGAATTTCCTCCCCGCTTTAAGAATATTTCTTAATACAAAATTACTCGTGGGCTCTGCTTTCTTAAGTTACTTCCTGGACCTGCTTCTTTTCTCCCTTAAACTCCACGTATAAAGAGAAATTGCCCCTCTCTATAGGTTTTGTTCATGAGGCCTTAATGGCCATTGTACTGCGGTTTATCTATTGTCAATAGAATTCTTTATAAATGAAGAAGGGGTCCTATTTATAAAAGATCGGTATCGTGTTTCTAGCGGTCCGGCGTACAATAACGATCGGTATTCTACGATCGCGATCATTATTCTACGATACCCTCATTATTCTACGTTAACGACGTTACTCTATTCTCGATAATTGAATTGTTATTCTATGATAACAATCGTGATTTACGATAAGGGTATCGTAAAATCTACGATCGGTATCTAGAATCACGTGCATCGTAAAATAACGATGCGATTATTAGCGATCACCCATCGCGGCTTTATAAAATGGCCCAAGGAGTTCTTTCTGAATTCATATTAAAAAAAACTGAAGGAAGGATATACAGTGAGTCCTAATAGCAGTCCTCATTCCCACATGATGTATTAATTAGTCCATTTAATGTTCAGTTCCCTGGACCCTTAATCATATACCAAATATTCCCCAGCAATCATATAAAAGTGCAGTGAGTGGAGCTTTAGGAAAGTCCTTGCAAGCCACGTGGATGGATCCTCATCTCTGTGTTATTTACATTGTCCTGTCCTGTTCTGATTTTTCAGATCTGTTGGCATTCTAAACGAAGGCTGGAAAGTTCTTTAATTCCGGTAGAGGAACTGTCGAAGTTCCTTCCCGACAAAAATGTGAATGTCTGTCCGCATTGTGTAAAACTTCAGACCTGACTTACCATTTTGAATATTAAATCCGATAAACGCAATAAGGGGTAATGTGCATTTATCTTTAGAAGGGATCAGTAAATAAGTGTCCGTGTTTGAGCTCAGTTTATCAATCTAAACTTTGGAAATGAAACAAATAAATCGTAAATCTCTTCCTTTTTTATCTCTCAGTAGCTTTAATGCGTAACTCGATTGTTCCAATCCCATTTATTCAGCTATACGTATCCAGAATCTTCAGGCAGAACTGTGCTTCCCACAGATAAAGCATGATCACTGATATCTCACATTTTCTTTATCTACTGGCTTGTTTGGCGGGTCACGTGTGGCAGCAATTAATCGGATTTTCACAATGACCTATTACTTGTTAATTGTGCCACACCCAATCTAAACTATCCACACACTCTTTTTGCTGTTTGTACATAATTGGTTGGATCACCTGTCATCGATGGGGATTGGGGATGTCCTTCACCTCAGCACCTCAGTAGCCATTCATAAAGTCTATATTCACACAAAGCAGATCTGCATATATTCCTAACTACTCCCTTCTCCTGATATATATTTCCTAACTACTCCCTTCTCCCTTGATATATCTTCCTAACTACTACACTACTCCTTCTCCCTTGATAATATATTCCGACGACTTCCTTCTCCTTGATATATAATTTCCTAGCTAATCCCTCTCCTTGATATTATTCCTATCTACTCCCTTCTCCTGATATATATTCCTAACTACTACTCCCTTTCTTGATATATATTCCTAACTGCTCCCTTCGCTTTGAGATATATTCCTAACTACTCCCTGCTCCTTGATAGATATTCCTACACTATTCCCTTCTCCTGATATAATTCCTAACTACTTACACTTACCTACCCTTCTCCTGACATATATTTCCTGATACTCGCCCCTTCTCCTTGATATATATTCCTAACTAACCCCTCTCCGTGTATATATCCTAGGGCTACTCCCTTCTCCTTGATAATATTTCTAGCTACTACTCCCGTCTCCTTGATATATATTCCCTAATTCCGAACTACTTCTACTTACTTTCCCTTCTCTCTCCTTGTATAGATATTCGAACTACTATTACTACTACTAACTCCCTTCTGCGCTTGATATATTTCCTAATTCCGAGCTACTCCCTTCTCCTTGATATATATTCCTAAACACTCGCCTTCTCCTTGATATATAATCCCTAACTACTCCTTCTCCTTGATATATATTCCCTACTACTCCCTTCTCCTTGATATATATACCTAACTACTCCTCTCCTTGAGACTATATTCTTTAGCTACCCTCTCCTTGACATATATTCCTACCACTCTCCTACTACTACTACTATCGACTCCCTTCTTCCTTGATATATATTCCTAACTACTACTAACTACTCAACTACTCCTCTACTACTACTCCCTTCTCCTTGATATATATCCTAACTACTCCCTTCTCCTTGATATTATTCCCTACTAACTCCTTCTCCTTGATGATATTCCTAGCTACTCCCTTCTCCTTGATATATAGTCCTAACACTTCCCTTCTCCTTGATTATATATTCCTAGCTACATCCCTTCTCCTGATTATATTCCTAACTACTTATCTCTTACTACTCACTTCGCTCCTTGTATATATCCTAGGCTCCTCCCTATCTCCTTGATAATATCCTACGAATCCCTTCTCCTTGAGATATTCCTAGCTACTACTCCCTCTCCTTGCTATATTTCCTAACTACCACTCCCTTCTCCTTTGATATATATTTCCTAACTTTACTCCCTCTCCTTGAGATATATTCCTAGCTCTCTCCCTTCTTCCCTTGATATAGGCTAAGTTCCTAGCTACGTCCCTTCTTCTTGATATATATTCCTAACTACTTGACTTAGCGGTAAACACTACTCACACTACCGCAGAAGGGACGGTCTACTTAACTCTACTTACTTCTACTACTTTAAAACTACCTACTCTACTACTCTGACTACTAACTACTCTCCTCGACTCTACTACTAACTACTTACTACTATTAACTCTACTACTCTCTCTACTCTACTTACTCTCAACTACTAACTACTTACTACTTTCTACTACTCAACTACTAACTCAGGGTCTACTCGCTCCTCTAACTACTAACGTACTACTACTCTAACTAACGCTAACTACTACATCTTTACTACTCCTACTCTCCCTACTCTACTGACTACTCTTTACTACTCTACTACTACGCTACTACGCTCTCTTCCTAACTACTCCTTTACTACTACATTCCACTCTACAACTACTTACTTCTGACTCTTCTAACCCTACTCCTACTCAACTACTACATCTCCTACGTACGTACTCTATACTACTCTCTACTATATTCCTACCTACTAACTCCCGTCGCTCGACTTTTTACTACTACTACTAACTACTCTACCTACTCTACTCTTCTTCCTAACTACACTTCTCTACTTAACGACTGGCTCCAACTACTCTCTACTAACTAACTCTACTCTATCTTAACGCTCTACTACTACTCTACTACTTACTCTACTAAACTACTGCATACTCTTACTACAACTTACTCATCTACTACTACTTCTATATCCTCCGCCAAGGACCTCTATCTTAAGGTGCCTCTAGAGCTCCCAGGGAGGGAGAGTGGAAGGGACGCTAAAGAAGCGGAGTGAATTTGTACTCTACTACTACTAACTACACTCTACTACTCTACTTACTACTCTCCTCTACTACTACTTACTCTTACACTACCACTCTTCGTCTAAACTCTAACTTACTACTCTACACTATACCTATAACTACTCTACTAACTACTTACTTACTTATACTACTCTCCTTAATCCTAACTAACCCTACTCTTACTCCTTACCTAACTTCCTCTTCCTAACTCCTCTACTACCCCTCCTCCTAAACACGAACGTCTACTTTAACTACTCTTACTCTTAACCTACTCTCTTTTACTCCTCTCTCTACAAATTTTACTTCTCTAACTAAATACTTACTCTGTTTACTCGTAGTTTAATTCTCCTAACTACTCTACGTCTTCTAATTACTACTACTCTGCTCCTACGCTAACTACTACACTACTACTGTAACTACTCTTACTACTACCTACCTCTACACTCTACTACTCTTTACTCCTACTACTACCTTACTCTAACATACTACTCGCATACTAACTCTACGACTATACTTACTCTACTTACTACTACTACTACACTACTAAGGAAACGCTCTCTGCGACTCTCTACTACTCCTATACTGTGACTACTCTTACTAACTACTATCTACTACTCTAATCTCTACTTCTATTCCTAACTACATTCTATACTTACTTCTCTACTACCTCTCCCTACTTAACTTACTCTACTACTTACTTCTAACTACCTCTAAACTTACTCTCCTACTCTTCAACTACTACTACTACCTCTACTCTACTACTCTACTGCCCTAACTACTCTACTACTACTAACTCTAACTTACTACTCCTACTACTTAAACTAACTAACTACCTCTACTACTACTCTTTACTCTCCATCTACTTAACTAAACTCTTACTCTACTCTACTTAACTATTCTCTACTACTCGACTTACCTAAAACTATCTACTTACGACTAACTACTCTCTCTACTACTACTACGTTCCTACTTCTACTACTAACACAAAGATACTTACTAACTACTACTACTACTCTCTACTTAACTACTTACTCTACTACTCTACTACTTACTCTACGACTAACACCTCTACTACTCTAGCTACTTACTTACTCCGATACTCCTACTCTACTTTTACTCATTCTTACTACTACCTAACTCTCTACTTACTACAACTACTCTCATACTACTCTACTACTCTCTCTTTACTTAACTCATCTCCTCTCTACTACTCACTAACCTACTCTCTCTCTAACGACTACTACTAATCTTACTTAACTACTCCTCGACATTAAACTACTTTACTACTACTTCCCTACTAACTCGTACTTACTACTCGACCTACTCCTACCTACCTACTACTTCTACTTACTTACTACTTATACTACTACTAAACTAACTCCTCGCTCTCTACGACGACTCTACTTTACTACTCTTTTCCTAACACTACACCTCTACTCTCTACTCTACTCTCACTTCTTTCTCTACTCTTTACACTCTTCCTAACTACTCTACTTACTCTACTACTTACTACTACTAACTATCTACTCTAACTTCTACCTTTTTTAAACAAAAACTAACTCTACTCTACCTACTTTAACTAACTACTTTTAAACTACTTCTTACTACTACTACTACTAACTTTCTCTACTAACTACTACTTACTCTAACTACTTTTACTTACTTTAACTACTCTCTTACACTTCGTCGCTACTTACTAACGTACTTTACTCTCTAACTACCCTAACTACTTCTACTACTTACTCGTACTGCTAACTACTCTATACTACTTACTAATTCTTACGACTTACTAACTTCTACTCCTTAACTACTTTACTACTTTACTTCCTAACTACTCCTACTCTCTTAACAACTAACACTCGACTTACTACTACTCCTAACTACTTCCGTCTACCTCTACTCTTACTAAACTTTTCCTAACTACCTACTACGCTCCTACTCTCTAAACTAATAACTAAACTACTATCTACTTAACTACACTACTCTACCTCTACTACTACACTCTACTACTTACTTTAACTAACTACTTCTACTCTAACCTCACTATACTACTCTACTCTACTTATAACTCTTCCTAACTACTAACTACCTCCCTTAAGTACCTTAATCTCTAACTTCCTAACTCCTACTAACTTCCTAACTACTACTTCTACCTAACTTCCTAACGACTACCTCTAACTACGTCAACTTTACTACTAACTACCTCTACTACTCTCGTCTAACTACTACCTACATATCCAAATTTACTCTCTACTCTCTATAACTAACTCTTACCACTACTCACTACTATACTGGCTCTACTCTACTACTCTAATTTTCCTAACTAAACTCTAACTACTCTTAACTACTCTAACTACACTAACTAACTCTACTACTCTACAAACTACTTTAACTACTAACTAACTACTTAACGACTCTTAACTTGCTTACTTAAATTAACTACTACTTCTAAACTCTTACTCACTCTTTACTGTTTTTACTACTACTTACTACTCTACTACTACTTACTTACTACTACTAACTCTACTCTTCTCCTTACTCTAACTACTTTCTACTACTCTAACTCTACTCTCTCTTCCGACTACTCTTCTACTAACTACATACTACTACTTTCTACTCTCACTACTCCTTACTACGACTTTACTACTACTTACTTACTCTTCCTACAACTCACTAACTTACTCTACTAACTACTACTACTACACTACTACTCATCTCTCTAAGTCTACTTCCGACTAACTACTACTCTACTACTTACTACACACTAACACTCTCCTCTACTACTCTTCTAACTACTACTACCCTACTCATCCTACTCTCATACTCATCACTACTACTACTCTATAACTCTAACTACCTCTAACTACTACACGACCCTAACAACTTTTACTACTTCTTTACTACTCTTTTACTCACTTTTACTAACTACTCCTACTACTATTAACTAACTTACTACTTCTACACTCTACTCTCTACTTCCTAACTACTTCTTACTACTTCTACTACTACTCTAACTTTACTAACTACTTACTACATACTATTCCCTAACTACTACTACCTACTACTACTTACTTACTCTACCTAACTACTTCTCTTACTGACTACCTCTACTCTCTACTTACTAACTACTACTACTACGTACTAACCCGGTACTCGTGCAATCTTAAATCGGTTAGCACGACTTTAAGCCCATAAATGTGTGCTCCTCGTGTGTGTATCTGTGTGTGTGTGTGTGTGTGTTCCTGTGCGAAGAGGGTGAAGAAAAATGTGTGTGTGTGTGTGTGTGTTCCTGTGCGAAGAGGGTGAAGAAAAAAAACCTGCAGACCTTGTAGAAGTTTAACTTTTTTTCACAGTTGTATTTTTGCTGGAAGCAGATCTAAAGATGGTTAAGTAATTGTTAATAACTTGTCGTGAGCTAAACATGATTGGTAATAAGATTCATGTGTTTGTCAGCCAATTTGAATATGTCCATATTATATTTTAGCCATTCAGTAGTTACAGCGCAATATTTCGAAAGGCTAAATCTATAAAATGTAATGGCAATGGAGATAGAAATCTTCATATCTTAGCTCTAGAAATTGTAAAGTGGTCACTAATGGCCCTGACATCCCTGCACCTAAATAGAATTGTCATTCAGGATTGTAGTGTCACCCTCTACTGGACCAGTGTGGTTTTGCAGCTTTTTTTTTTTTCTTACTGAAAAATTTAAAAAGATAGATAGATGATAGATAGATAGATAGATAATAGATAGATGATAGATAGATAGATAATAGATAGATAGATAGATAGATAGATAGATAGATAGATAATAGATAGATAGATAGATGATAGATAGATGGATAATAGATAGATAAAAAGATAGATAATACATAGATAAAAAGATAGATAATAGATAGATAAATAGATAGATAAAAGATAGATAGATAGATAGATAGATAGGTAGGTAGGTAGATAGATAGATAGATAGATGATGGATAGATGGATAATAGATAGATAAAAAAATAGATAATAGATAAATATATAATTTATAGATAGTTAATAGATAGATAGATTATAGATGATAGATAGATAGATAGATAGATAGATAGATAGATAGATAACAGATAGATAGATAGATTATAGATAGATTATAGATGATAGATAGATAGATAACAGATAGATAGATAGATAGATAACAGATAGATAGATATAGATCTATAAATAGATAGATGGATAGATAATAGATGATAGATAGATATATAGATAGATAGATATATAGATAGATAGATAGATAGATAATATAGTATTTGAGGTTGAATAAAGACATACGTACATCCAATCCAACCCATCTAGCAATATCCTCATTCCCTGCCTAACTGTCAATCCAGAGGAAGGCAAAACAAACAAAAAAAAACCAACAAATTTATGAAGGAAAAAAAATTTCCTTCCTGACACCAAGTGGCAATCGGAAATTTCACTGGATCAACTCTAATTTATCTATCAATATCAGTAACTTGCAACATTCCTTTTTTGCAAAGAGATAGATAGATAATGGATAGATTTTGATTTGATAGATGATAGATAGCCCGATCGATAGATAATACTAGCTCGATAATGATCGATACAGTAGATAGATAGATAGATAGATAGATAGATAGATAGATAGATAGATAATATCTAGCTAGATAGATAGATAGATAGATAGATAGATAGATAGATAGATAATAGATAGATACAGTAGATAGATAGATAGATAGATAGATAGATAGATAGATAGATAGATAGAACTGGATGAAGTATTGTGTGTATGTGCAGTGTTAAGAACCACACTCATGACTTTAGTCCCACATGCTTCCTTGCTTTACCTGTCCTGTAAAAGGAATGCTACAATTATTAATTGGGTTTTGACCAAACGGTACAAGTTTGTGCCATAGCTAAGGATCTGAGCAGGTGCAGAACCTAAATGGTCAGTGACCAAAACTGTTGTGATAATAGAATGTGGGAAGTAAAGCACAAACCATATGTTATTTAGGTCAATTTCCCAGGCCTGATCAAAATGAGAGGTTTACGAGGTAAGACCACAGATTACTGGTTTTATATCAAGGTGTTATGCCTTTCTGGTTCAGTGTTGTTCTGTGGCTTTGGGCTTTAGTGTCCTTTAAGCAAAAATACACTGTACAAGAATAATTGTTTGTCGTCTGGTTTTACCTGCTGTCCTTTCGCGTCAACAGTGGTCCAATTTTTTCTAATCACCTCAGGTGCCCATGTTCAAACTTTTGGCCTATAACGTGGTGATATGAAGCATTTGGACAGGCTACCAATTCAACATGGCTCGATTTAACAACACTGAAAAGCTCCATGTGTGACCAAAAAAACAGAGTCGATTGTTATTAAAGGAAATTATATCTTTCCCGAAAACTAACTCACGTTTCCTGTGCGTTCTGGGACTTATCTGAAATTTGAGAGAGATCAAATGGGGCTTGCTATTCCTCGAGACTCTTCAGGAGACAGAAGGTAATAAGAGCCATTAATCACGAACTTTTCCATTGCTGTCGGCAGTTCAACAATCTACAAGGCCTAATTTTTTCTCAAAGCAAAGGAAGAACTGTCACATTGAAGCAAAGCATAAACGGTGTGGGTTGTACCGGGGCAAAACTAGGTTAATCCTGGTATTCGGAAAGTATGCAGCTTAAACGTTTCGGACAAGGAACTTGAAATGGACTCTTGCAAAAGTTGTTACAAAAAACAAATCAAATGGATATATAAAATGAAGGTTTTTAACTTTAGGTTATGAAAACCAAAGGGTGAGTTGACAATCTAGAAAATAGTCTGTGTTTTCTTCTTAAAAGGGTAAGTCCAACCTAGAATAAAAACCTTTGATATGTCTCCCTGCCCACCCCAACCGCTGAGTTGGATCTCTAAAAGATTCCGAATTCATAATTATAGCCTTCGCTCCGCGGCTGTCTCTCCGGCTCTCGCTAACGTCTGGCCATTGGCTGCCAGTCAGCCAATCACCTACGCACTACCGGCTGTGAAGAACCAGTGAAGTATGATGGGAAGCTTTATTAGAGAGCTAACTCTATGGTTGGGGAGTGGGCAGGGAGAAGAGGGAGAGAAGACATTCAGGGTTATTCACTGAAAATTCTTATCGTTTTAAATTGGGCAACTTTGCCCAACCAATCATATGTTAAGTTTCAAATAGTTAAACATAGATCTGATTGGTTGGGGCAAAATTAGCACCATTTTAAACTGAAGAGACTTATTGAATCTCCCTCTGAATATATCTAAGGTGAAGGGCAGCAATTGAAGGGCAGCAATAGAGGATCTGAAGGGTGGGAGGGAGGTTAAAGCTTCCCTGTGCATGCACATGTACTCTCAGAGGAAAAGGAGAGGAGACAGAAACCATTTTACAAAGGAAGACAGCTCCTACTCTTCAGTTTACGGGACTTTGGGACAAAGCCATACAGGGAGAAAAACCATAAGGAGCAGAGATGTAAGGAAATTAATTTTTATACCAAAAACTACACACTGGGGCAAAAATTTTAGTTTTTGGAGTGGACATGCCATTGAAAGTTCTGCAATTCTTCCAAATACTTTAATTATTATAATTTCTTCTGGTATATGAGATGTAGTGGGGCTTCAAATAGAACCTGTTTTCAACAATCGGATTTTATATGGGGGGGGTTTCAAAGTTCGATGGACTTTTGTGAAACTTGAAATTTTGGGAATTTCTCCAGTTTTTTTTGAAATGTTGATTATTTTCGAAAATTCAAAAAATCACAAACTTCAAATTTCAGTAACCCTTGAATTCAGAATTTCAATCGTGCTCCAACCACGAATATGCAAGTCAGTTTTGGTTCTCCCTCAAAGAAATATAACGCAGAAGCTTGAAAACTTTGCTATCATAAAGATGAAGAAGTTAGTTTGATTATATGTATGTTTCTCCAGACCATTTCCTGGGTCCCTGAATTCATTTCCACTAAAACATTCTATTGCTATTTAGGGCATGGTCACACTGCAACGCAAACATGTGCGATTTTGTTGCGTTTGCGCATGCGTTTTGTTCTATACATATAGAAAAACGCAAGCGATTGTGATTAAAATGCGAGGGAACACAAATCACAATCGACCTTGCCACCCGAAAATGCACATCGGTGCGTGCCGCCAATTCCAATGATCGGAAAGAAAAAAAAAATGCCATGCTCAATGGCCAAGAAAATCGCAAAACAGTGTGGGCCTAGCACTTAGACCTTAAATTTAATCAGAATTTCTCTGATTTTCTTTTTTATCCCTGACTTCTATGGTTTATTTTGGAATTTTAAATCTTTTAGAAGAAATTTGAAAACGGGAAAAGCTTGGTGATTTCGAAAAACATCTTCTACTGGGAACTAGCGATTTTTTTTTTTGTCCGAACTTCGGCAAAAATCTGGTCGCTAGAGGATCCGCGAATTGCGAGAAGGAAAAATTTGAAAATCCGCGACGCGACCCCATTAAAAGAAAAAAAATCTTTGAAAAATACGAGAGGAGAAATCCTCATAATTTGAAATTTTCGAAATATGTATTTTCGACAAAAATACAAGAAATCTCGTAATTTCGAAAATTTTCAAAAAAAATACGAGAAATCCGCGGTTTGTTGTAAAAACTCGGACGGCGGGAAAAAATCCAAAAAATCCGCCGTTCGCAATGGGATAAATCCGCGGCGGATACGGGGTTCGGGACCCGCGAACCAGCCCATCCTACTGGTTAACCAATAAAAAGGGCTTTTCCTCGGACTCACCTTTCCAAAACGATTAGTGAGGACCAGGGAGTTCAGGATATGTTTTTCTAGATGCTTCCAATTAATAGGACAAAGATCTCTCTCACCAGTTACAGTTGTCACTGGTTATAGCACATTATGAGTTCTGGTTATTGCGGTTGTTGGGCTTTAATACAACTTTCGCAGGTGTACCAACTGATTAGCTGCCAGTGCTTAGTTTATGGGGGGTTGGAAATGGGAAGGAAATGAAAAAGGTTTCTGTACCCACCGCACTTCTAGGGCCTTTTGACGCCTGAGCCAAACTTTTGAATGCCGACCTTCGTGCAACCGAATGCATTAGAGTGGGGTGTGGTTTGTCCATTGGTGTGGTTTTTTGCCCATGGCGGTTGGCTTCACTGGTGGGCATGGGTAAAATTGTAGGATTTGAAATTTCCGTATCCACATGGGATTTAAAACACTTCCTCAGACGGTCAATGACCAATTATGACTGGAAAAAAATGGCACCCCCACTACCTGTCTGCCTCCTTTCTTCTTCAGTGCAGGGGTGCGCCCTGAGAAGGAATGTCTCACTATGTCTAATGGTCAGATGTGGCCCTTGGCGTTGGGGTCGTCCGACCTCCGACGACGATGTGTACGACCGTTCGTTTCGGCGATAATCGGCCTGTGTGTAGGGAAGTTCTCGGCCGAAACGGCACGGTCGTGCGGGGATCCGCCAAAGCGGTCGTTCGGCGATCCTCGACTGAAGTACCATTTCGTTCGATAAAGGCCCGCACACGGGCCCGATTATCGGACGAAACGAACGGTCGTACACATCCATCGGGACCCGCAACTGCCAACATGTGTACGAACCTAAAGGATTGAGATAGCACTGAAATATCCCACAGATTTGAACTTTTGGCATGAAAGTAGGACCATATGGCTAAGGTCGGTTGCCTGTAAATAATATTTTTTCCAATGAACCAACCAGGAACGCCATAAAAGCCCAGCGTGATGAAGAAAACCGTGAACTGGGAGAGTTGGATGATTAACATTGTTCGGTTTCTATTGGATGCACCAATAGGAAGCAGAGAAAGAAACATTTCAAGCTGTGAACAGAGTTAATTAATCAGATAGTGACGGATGAATATTTAGAGAAATGAAACTGGGAAACTAATAGTTGTTTAGATCTTAATTGCACATGAATGATTAAATATCCATTAGCCGTAGATGAGCCTTGTTTACTGTTGTGAGTGTTTGATGGTTGGAAGTATCAAAGGTCCATTATTTTGTCAGGTTCACTGCGATTAAGTTGATTGAGCTTTTTCAATTTCTTTTATGAAGGACCCTTGACACAAACAGGGTCAATAAAAAGTTCTTATTGCTTAAAAATGGTCTATTTTGCCCCAAACCAATCAGATGTTAGCTTTCCAATGTTAAATTAAGTTCTGATTGGCGGGGGCAAAATTATCACCATTTGAAACGGATAAAAGGGTTATTCAGAAAAGTTCTTATCATTTAAAAATGGTGGCTAATTTTGAACAAACCAATCAGATTGTTACGCTTAAAAAATGTTAAAAACAATATCTGATTGGTGTGGTTTAAAATTAGCAACCACCATTTTTTACAATAAGAACTTTTATTTGAACAACCCTGAAAACTATTATTCGAATCTCCCGAATGTGTTAATGTTCTCGTTTCAAGGTTGTTTGTGCCGTGGCAAACACATTAATAGGAAAGAATAGATTTGTGTTAGAAATAATTGCCATTTAAACAGGGTTAATGAAAACTACAGTAGGTGTTATGGTGATGCCAATGAACCACGTACCTGATACTTTTTTTTTTTTTTTTAAATTTTGTAGTTACAGTACAAAATTACACATTCCAATCATTAATGTTTCCTTTCTTAATGTGTCCCATTATGCCTTCTGCTGGTTATGTAAAGCCCATTCAAATCTATGGCACTGGTGCCAATAAGATAAAGATTCAGCTTACGGAAGGTTGTACATGAAGCAGGGAGCTTGGGAAAAAAAGAGCATTAGTTTCAGACTTTCTAATATATAGCAGTTGGGGTTCTCATTGAAGAGATGGTCTTCTATGAGGAGGGGGCCAAACCAAAAAATGAGGGCGGGATGGTCTTCTTAGGATGACGTCATTTAGAAGGAAAACAGATTTCGGAAAATTCTTGTCATGGCTTTGGGCCTTTATTAATGGATAAGTCCCTACTGGAAACAGGGAGGACTCGCTAAAAAATTACACTACAAAACTAGTGCAAAAAAGTGCGAAATTTGTCCACATTGCGGTCACATGGCACAGACAAAGCGAAACCTTCCCCGCTAATTCTGGGCAAATTAGCGTAAAAAAACCCATTGCTGCCTGCGTTTTGTATTATTGGCGTTAGTGGGGCTGTACACCGAGTTAGCGGTTGCCTGCAGCTCTTACCGAACATTTCAAAATAGTGCTGAGCCACCTGATGGTTTAGTTTGGGCGAATCAAAGGTCTTTGATTGGGAGACAACAAACGGGACAAAATCTAATTTGACTGACAATCCCAAGATGCATTAAATCTTGGAAAGGGATAGTAATCACGGGATTCGGGAAGGCATCGCCCCATTTAACGTTTGTACAGCTGTTGCAGGGCCTCAGAGGGATTGAAGTCATGGGAAAGGTCGGATCCCTGTAGAATGGGAGAAATTATAAGGCAATCAGACAAATGGGAATACACCCAAGGGTGTACCTGCAGCGGTCCGGGCCCCCCCGCAAGAATGGAGGCTGGGGCCCATGACCCCCTCCTGCCTCCAAGATGCCTTCCACGACTAGCCATTTTATACATCTGATAAAAAATAACGCAATCAGGTGTTTAACAAGGACCCATCCGAACTTCCGGGAAAATTAACCGCACGCATGCTTATTCATACCCGCGATTAAGCTGTTTGAAAAACGGCTGATGAGAAGGGTTCTTGGGCGCCTGTGGCGGGCCCTAACTACTGTCAACCCCCCGCGTCGTTGGGAGTAGTTAAGTAGCGGGGCAAGTACAGCTGGATACAGCTCGAGAAATACCTAAGTGGGGTAATTTTCCAATTAAATATTCTAGTACGAGATAATATTTGTGGGACTTTGGGGAAAATAAAAGGAACATTGGGCAAGTGGAACAAATTAGGATAAACAATGTGAATGTATCCACTTAATGGACTTCATCTGATAGATCAGAAAGAGAAAGTTGAAATGGGTTGGGAGCTGTGATTATTGTTCCATGGAACCTGTCTCCATTGATTTGCGTCTCAGCAATATGGCGGTTTAGGTCTGCATTCAGCCAATGGCGATGAAGAAAGGCAGGGTTCCGGAATGGATGAGTCACAGCTCACAATCGCGTTTTCCCAGTTCATTTCCCTTGTACATAAACGCAATCATCAAGGCTTCTTCCCTCTGGTCATAAAGGTCATAGTCCATCAGGTCAAGGAGACTTTGCAAATGTTTTAAGGCGTCTCCTAGATAACAACACACACAAGAGGCAATTTGGCAAATTAATTCCA
This sequence comes from Hymenochirus boettgeri, assembly GCA_019447015.1. Classification (NCBI taxonomy): domain Eukaryota; kingdom Metazoa; phylum Chordata; class Amphibia; order Anura; family Pipidae; genus Hymenochirus; species Hymenochirus boettgeri. Next base: position 5,260,728 of record CM033474.1, read on the forward strand.
GATGTACTAAAGAAATTAAGCAAATTTACAAACAAAACTCCCAGTAACCTTTCAAAAAAATCCTGAACGTGTAACAGCAAACTAAGTTACTAGTAATGCCAGGTAAAAGAATGGATTTAGGGAAAACTGGGAGGTACTATGGAGGTAGGAAGAATAATAAGAAGAATAAGAATAATAAGAAGGTTAATAAATAATAAGAATAATGAAGAAGCAGATGAGTAAGTAAGAATAAGAAGCAAGAATAATGAAAACAATAATAATAATAATAGTGACAATCCGAAGTAAAGACCACCTATAAATAAATAAAAGAGTCCATATTGGATGTGGTATCTAATGTAGTAATTTAAAGGAAACCACTAAATCCATAAACAAACTTGGTGGCAGCCGTTTCTATATTCACAGGGAGAGAGAACTCTTATTCTCAACTGACCTATTAGAGAGGTCCGAACTCGCAAAATCCGTCCGCTCGAGGATCGCGAGCTGACCATTAAAATGAAAACTATCCTCGAAAATTCGCGATGAGAGATTATCGTATTTTCGAAAATTTTAGAAATTACGGGACGATTCTCCGTTATTTTCAAAAAATACGCTGAAAATCGCGGTTCGGAAGTTCGGAAGGCGAAAAATACCGCCGTTTGCGAAAGGGATAAATCCGTGCGCGGATCAGGTTCGGATACGCGAACGTCCATCCCTACTCCATCTGAAATAAATAGGTACGGGCAGGGGGACCTGGAAAGTACATACCGTGCTCCACTCTCAAGCCGCTCTTCACTGAACAGGGTTCTCTCCAATGCGCGCCCTCTCTTTGTATTGGCGCGCAGAGCGTAAGGTAGGGGCGTGTCGGACAGACGGCTTTTCAGTGAAGGAGCAGCTGCAGTGGAGGCAGCGGTAAGGTAAGTTCCAGGTCCCCCGAGCGTTACTATTATTCACAGGGAGGGGAGGGAATAAGCGTTATAAACCTCCCTGTGAATAAATAGAAACGAATGGCAAATAGTTATTTTCTAGGAGTATGGGAGTTACAGTCCCTTAAGGGGGGACCTGCAATACATTTCCCTCTAGCGCAAATTGACCTGCACTCGTGTCTGTGATGTAGTGAACAGCTTCGCGGACAATGATACATCGGGTCAATGAGGAGTGGTAAGTTGTGATCTTTTGCACAGATATTTTGGTGCGGCCCAATGCAAAATGGATGCAAAACCTCGCGCTTACCGATTAATTAAGTTGTCTCATGTTCCAGTTTTTAGCCTTAAAGTGTCGCCATGGGTCTGCGAGTGTCCAACTTTAGGTTTTGTTGGGCTTTATGGACAAACTAAGCGTGTGTGACAGTTGGGTTTAAAATATTTGCCTTGCTAGTCTTTGGAAGACAGTCATAAACGCAGATGGATTGGGTTAGATGACCTGTCAGATGAATGATAGAGGTTCTTCCCACGTCCAAGGCCTTGAGATGTGTTATCGTTCCATGGAATTAAATCTCAAATATGTTTTTTTTTTTCGGAATAAAACTTTCCTAATCATCGGGAGAGGGTTAAGTATGGCAATTGTCCCTCGTTCTAATTAAAGGACAGCAGGGAGGAGGGGTTGGATGGAGGGGTTGACCTGAGAGGATGGATGTCTACCATACATGGTGAAGGGGTTCCATTAATCAGGAAGATGTCACTGGTTACAAAGACATTTTCTTTAGGGGTTCTTCAGAGGTTCAGATTGTCTATTCCCTGCGTTTCTTGATTAACAGATGTGATGTAAAGCTGGGACAATGTACATGTTGCTATATAGAGATGGACTAGCCCAATAGGATTCGTTTAAATGGAAGTCGTCATTTTACTTCAAACTGAAAAATACCAATTAAAGGATGGGTTTCTGGGTGTTTTCGAACCGCCGGTTTTGAAGTTCCGTAAAACTTACCGTTACTTTGAATATTTGAGTCTATATAGTATTACAATATCGAACATGCATATGTTAATTTCAAAAAATATATATTGGACCACCATTCTTCAATAGCGAACACGAATTTTTGGGGAGATTCAATAAAATGGTGTTATTTTGCCACAACAAAATCAGATGTGTAAGTAAGAGCGATTGGGTTGGGGCAAAAATTATCACAATTTTTAACAATAAGAACTTTATTGAAAACCATAAGTTATTGAACACCAATTATTCTATAACCACAATTTTGATTGATATATTCGATCGAGCCGTTGAACATTGGAAACTGATGGCGGAAAAAAAAATCGTTAATTTCATCTCCCAGGGACTTCTATTGGGTTTGTTTTCTAATTTTCAAAAACATTTGAGAAAATTAGAAAACCGATGTCAGAACGAAGCTTTAGAACATCTACTTAAGTTCTCCCTTTTTGCCAGAAAATGTAGAATTAGACATGTAGGGGGAAAAATTTATGTTTAGCAACTAAATTTCTTTTGTACTTACCGTAATTTTATTGCGAAATCGTTCAGTGGCAAAACTTTCCTGTCAAACCGGTAGTTTCCAAGCCAAAGTGATCCACTTCCGATCGCTAATCTGAAATAACCTATACTGTAAAATTCCAGATTTTTGATAAAGTAAAAATAGTGTTCCAGGCATAGATAAATGTTCTGGGAGGTTGGATACGTATTCGTACTTTATCAAATTTGAAAATGGTAATCTTGTTGTCCCCATGCAATTAAAATTATTGGTTGATTGCCGACCGGTTCTCCTGTGTACCTTTCTATGTGCTGCTTATCTTATGTGTAAACTTTTAAATATGGGTAAGTATACGGTAAATAGGTTATTGTAATTCTGTAACATGTAGACTACTACAACAGTGTAGTACATATGCATCTATGTATAAGAGGCTGGAAAGAAACATCGTTGCAATAGGACCGGAACAGGAAAAAGTCCAATGATAGGGTAGATGGTCATTTGGGGAGAATTATTGAATGATTAGAATAATAATAGTTTTTATTCCTTGGAAAGTACTTAAAGAAGCTGGATTTGACTGATATGTAAGAAGATCGTATCTTTACCTATTTCAGTGCAAAAACTCTCAGTAGTGGTGTCACGGAAGCCAGGTACCTGTTTCTCGCTCCCACAGTGATGGCATCCTCGGGAAGCTCTCGGCGGCGTTTTCGTCGTATCTTCGGGCGTGACGTATCTCGCTGCATCTGTGGCCTGGTGCACGTGCATCTTCCTGGGCGTGCATCTTCCTGAGTCTTCCTGGTTGCCGCACGACGTGCGCAGGCACCTCCTCTGTCCTGCAGGGCACATTAGTATTGGACGGAGGAGAAACCAACTAATTCAAAATTTGCCAATCCTGCATCAGACTACCTATGCATTCCTCTCCCCATTGGTCCCCTCTTCCTATTTAAGCCAGTTACGTGATCCTCAGTGCTGTTATAGTCACACTAGTGGTCCCTGCTATTTTTGATAGTAGCTAGTATTGTTCATGTTGCGTTCTATTCTTGTATCCTTTTTCTCTCATTATCTTATTTGTCTTCCAGCTCCTGTGTAGACTATTGGTGTTCGGTTTTCCTGAGTATACCCGACCTCAGGTCTATACCTGCGCTCTTAAGACCTGGGGATAAACCGTGTACAGCAAGGTGTGACTAGTATCCTATGTTGGGGGGACGCTTGTCTATAGGTGAGGACAGGCTGTCTCTGTAGATTGGGGCTATAGGCGTTTGAAGGTTCTACAGGGGACTCCGGGCATCACAAGTGGTTTATTACAGCTAGTGCACCAGGTCTTTGAGTTACTCTGATGTAGAAGTGAAGAAGTGATGTCATACGTGAAAGTGATGTCATACATGATTGCTCCATTTTACATTTTCACTAATCCCTCTATCATTTTGGTTTTGAACAGACATTTATGGAGTGACCTTCCCCACCAGCTTAGACTGGAAAATCTTTTTTTCGGTGTGTCTTCGCTTCTAATTATGACGCAAAAAGATGGGAATCAAACATGATCCAGTTAAAGTTCATAGAAACAAATCAGCACATAATTTGATTGGGCTTTCACATATGATATTTTATATTTTGTTTATGAGATATCTGACGGTGGGGTGGTCAAACTACTGTTAGGCAGTTCCCAATCTCATAATCGAATTCAATCTGAAGAAACCGGTTTTAAAATTTGCACCATCTTGCATCATTGATCTTCAGCAGTTTCTTGCCTTAAATCTTCTGAAGATGGGTTCTGCGAAGGTTAAGGTAGACGAAAATCATCCTTCCTGGACACAATCCTTTATACAACTACAATTTACTAAACTGGCACATCGTTTTTCTTTTGGCCATCGATTCCTTGCTTTACTTTTCCGTCTATTGGCAATTATTTGCTCCAATTTCTTTCATGGATTCATATTGTTTTGAAGCATTTCTAATGTGTAAAGCTAATTAAAGAACGAGAGAAAAACAAAGTCAACTCAAAAACTCGTCCACCTAATTTAGGAGTGCTAAGGATATAAAGCCTTTTTAGGAAGTTGGAGGTTAACCCGAATTATTGTAGTTCTCCGTGCCTGTTCTAAGGGCATAGTGAGAGCTTAACCTCGACCACTGCCGTTCTAGAAATCTCTTCTTTGACAGGAAAGGGATTATGCATGAAAGTTACATTTCAAGCATTCATACACCAACTCGCACATGGCAGGCAAAATGTATTATACATTGATAGTCAAAGAGGACCTTTTATTGGAAAATTGTTGAAGCTGGAAGATGAACTATGAAAGCGCCGTAGCTCGACAGACAAAAATTCATTACATAAGAAGATTGATTTTTTGTTTTTTCTTATGCATTAAATTTATCTGCAACATATTGCGATTGATGCTGGCCGACCGGCGCAGGTTTCCAAAAGCAATCTGACGAGTAGTTGCTTGATAAGGTCAGTACGGGCAAAATAAGGATCTTGTGCAAGACACACGTATGAGGAGTGTCTGAATCTTTGTTGTACTTGTATTTTGAGGCAAGGATTATAAAATAATTCTTTCTTTGAAGTGGACTATTAGTATTCTAGGTAACATCTTATTGATGAGTCCATAAACCGGCCTATCATCAGATGGCGTGCTTATATTACTTTGATAGCAAATTGATCTTCCTTCTGAGAGACGGTGCTGTGTTCTAGAAAATCAAAGCAGACAGCTGGAATACCTCCAAAAATGATTGTTCCTTTAGAAAGATTTTATCTGAAGAGTAAAAGAGTTAAAAGAAGAGGAAAAGAGATTTCTGAAGTTATCATTGGAATTCTTTTTAATAATGGGGACAGTCTGGCGAGATAGATAATGATTGGTTTTCTCCATCACATTTGCAGAAGTGTTTGCTACAAAATGCGATTTATTCTTTTGACTGTGTTTGCTTTAAAAACCTTAAATGATTGGATACATTTTTTTTTCGGGCTAGCAGTCAACCTGTTTCATCAATCTGGGAAAAATAATAGGGACTTTGGGACCTTTGGGACAGGAATAGTCAGAAACACTATGCTAAAAACACACCCATACACGAGCGATCTCGCTAGAACGTTCGATCAGCTGTTGGCCTTCAGGAGAGTATAATCTAAGCAAAATTATATGTGTGTATGGGCCTTTAAAATTTATATGTGTCCCCAGTAACTACCAAACCTCATGTTGAACAGTACAGTTAATCCTACTAAGTCGAGGTGTTGAATCCCTCCCCAAGTTTATTCCCATTTTTCAGATTTCCAAATTTTCAAAAAAAAAAAAAATTGAAAAATCAAAGACAAAACCATAGAAGTCAATAGGGGAAAAATAATACGAAAGTCCAGAGTAAAATAAGGTTAGAAAAAAAGCGCAGTAGACAGCTCAGGCACCTGAGAGAGGTGAGGGAACACGTACCAAGCTCAACAACACATTATCAAAAAATGAACTTCATTGTACAAAGCAAGTTATGTTCAAGTTTCCGCATCTGAGACGATTCTACTATGGTTTGTGGGAGTAACTTGAATAAAGCCTTGTATATTCGGTTAACCCTTTGAAGAAGCCACGATAGATTGAGTAATCTTTGAAAGTCGCCGTGTATACTTGGTAACCCTTGAAAGAACCCATATTATTGAGTAACCATTGAAAAGTACCTTGTAATTTAGTAACCCTTTGAAGAACTCACGTATTTTGCGCAACCCTTGGAAAGTATGCATTGTATATTGGGAACCCTTTGAAGTAACCTTGTATATTCGGTAACCTTTGAAAGCACCCCACGTATATTGCCAATCACCCTTTGAAAGTAGCCTCGGTGATGTCGGTGCAGCCTTGAAAGAAGCCTTGTATATTAAAGTAACTTTTAAAAGGTATCCATGTATATTGAGTAACCCTGTAAAGTAGCCTTGGTTTATTCGGTAACCCTCAAAGAAGCAATTTATTGAGTACCCTTTGAATGTGCCGTGTATATTCAGTAACCCTTTTGTCTTTGAAGAACCCCTGTATATTGCTTGACCCTTTGAAAAGTAGCCATGTATATTCAGTAAGTAACCCTTCAAGAAACCATATTATTGAGTAACCTTTGAAAGTAGCCTTGTACAATTGGGAAACCTTTAAAAAAGCCTGTATTATTCAGTAACCCTGAAAGAAGGCCACAGTATATGAGTAAACCCTTGAAAACCAGCCTGTAGATTCGGGTAACTGGGACAGTAGACTTGTATATTGTAACCCTTGAAAGAGGATATATATTGATTAACCCTTTGAAAGTAGCCTTATTGTATATCGGAAACCTGTGACAGTAGACTGTATATTGGTAACAGTGTGAAAAGACGCCATTTATATTGAGTAAACCCTTTGACAGTAGCCTTGTATATTCAGTAACCATTCAAATTAGCTCTGTTATTTCAACAATTCCAAAAATCTGGGAAAAAATCTTGAAATTCCAAACGGTTTCTAATGAACTCGAAGCTTTGGAAACTGAAAGTTCGAGGCGGAACAAGGTTCCATTCAAACCTGTGGAATTTCATCTCTAATCGGAGTTGTGTAATTGTTTTTTTAAGTGAATCATTAAGAAGGATCTGAAACCTGCGCTCATTTTGCTTTTGCTTTTCACCTAATCCTGGAAATGTTTGTTATTTCAAGCACCTTCTATGAGAGTTGCATGTTACTCAGTGGAACGGAGTGGATAGGAAAAAGTCTCCAGAAGCGTTTCTTCCTGGGTGAGTTATTCTTCACTGGGGACCCTCCGTAGCAGGGGGGTATGTCTGGTCTAATAATTAGGCTCTGTTCCCCATTTACATTTTGCCAAAGATGTGTGTCAGGCAGTTTTATAGCTTCCCCACTGTTAGATAAACCCATGGTGGTTGTAAAGGAAATTGATCCTGCCAGAGAGTTTTCTTTGTATGATTTAATAAGATATATTCAGCGAACTAAATTAGTTTATTAAGCATCAGTTGTCCCTTTAAGTTAAACTTTAAAGGATAACTTAAAAATACTCCCAAAAAATGAGTTCTCGGCTAGTCAGCGAATCTATCGGTATAATTTTAGTGTGACCTACACAGTGGGTATTAAAAATAATTTTCAAAAGGATCTCGGAAATGTCATATCAAATGTTTTCCCGACCGAACTTTCTAAGGATCCCCAGTTTGAATGAAACTTGGGGGACTGATCAAATCTAAACCCCCCTTTTTGATTCTTTTAGACCATACGCATTCCCAACAATATATGCACAAAAACACCTGTTTGAATGGGAAGTTTGTTGAGGTAAATGAATCCTTCCCCCGGAAAATGTAAAAATTGCATTGGAACAATTTGTTTAACTAATGATTTCATAGATGAGTTGGATGGAGAGCAATTATGGTGTCATTCACTACGGTAAGTAGTCCGGTAATGAGTTGACAGAATGTGATTGGGCCCAATTAGGAAAGTGTTTATGAAAACAAAATAGGTTTTGGTGGCCTGTTACCGTTTTCGATTGCCTCTTGGCTATAAAGAAGTTATTGTTCTAGACTGAATGTATATGTATGCACTCAGTCGCATTCTCCACCGACCTCGCGGTAATTGTAAAAGTGGGTAAAAGTCACACTAAAACCACCGGTCGTGCACATTTACCACTTGCTTGCGGCAGCAGCATACAATACCACAAGCTATTTAAGACTCAGGGTTAAATCCTGTTGGATTACCACAAGCCCACTGTTATACCAGAAACGAGATCTACCCAGCGCAATAAGCGGATATGGTGTAGTAGTATAAGTGATTGAAGTTACAAGGGATGTATGTAAACTGAAAAAAATGCTTTGCCGCTTTATAATCTTTAAATAAATACATGTAAGCAGCACTGCATTTGATGTGTGTGTTGCCTTTAATCCAGTACTAGTTTTTCTCAGGATAGTATCTCCTTCACTTTAACCAACACCTGCTGATAAGGAACGACTCTCGTGAGTGCAGGCATGCTCAGTAAATCACTATGAGTCCAGGGCTGGAAGAGGGGGATTGTGTGATTTATTTTAAAGACAGCGTTGATGTCAAAATGTTCAGATTGGATCTCTAAAGTACATTAATAATAATCCAAAGATTAGAGGGCCGGTGGACTAAAGGACCCACAAAAAAATCTTGTCCAAGGGCTGTTTATATCCTATTAGCTCAACATTTTCGGATCATTACGGGACCCTTTGATAAAAGGAATGGCAGCAAGTAAGGTAGGTGGCATTAGGGATATCTAAAGAGTAATAGGGAGCAGATCACGCACTAAAGATGGTTACAGTGGGGATTGAAAAGAACCACTGGGGAACAAAACGCACCCAGGAGTCATCAACACAATGTTTAGGGTCTGCGGAAGGGGGCTTGGATTCGTATATCTGTTCTGTGTGTGATAAAAAAAATTCTAAATATTAACAATTATGAAATGTATTTACAATATAGGTAGGATGGATAAAAAGAACAAGTTTGGGGCATTGGAGGCTGCAATATAGTGGGATTGGGAATGGGGTGGTAAGATAGTAAGTTTGGGATCAAGCAGCAGTCAGTCAAATTAATGTGTTGTGGAAAATGGGGAAAAGCCAACTTAGATGGTGGGGAAAAGTATTTGACACTTGGCAGGAGTGTGGTGTAGGGGGTAAATATAGTAAAGTGATTTTATTGTGTTTGGATTTAAATTTATAGGAATCAATGTTTGACACAAAACGCTATGTGAATCGGGCGGGCAACGAAAACAAACCCGCACATTTTTCCGGGGGGCATTGCGAGTGGTTTTTGCGTTCTGACTTTTAACCGTAATCGCCATGCGTTTTCCTATACATTATTGAAGAATCGCAAGCGCAAACTCAAAAAAATTGCACATGAAATCGCATGCGACTGATTTGCGTTGCAGTGTACCAAGGGGTTAATGGGACTTTAGACATAACTAACGGCGGTTGCGACGGTACACACAAGTTGTGTTGCGTAACCACCACAAGGACTATGTACATAGCCGTAACAGCTTCTTAAGAGCAAACAGGGTTTTCCATAACAAAGTTTCAGTACGGGGGGAGAAAGTGAAAAACCATTCACTATGTACTGAGAAGACGCTATTGGCTCCAATGCATGCCTTTAATGGAGGAAAAGAGAGCATAATGGCTCTCGGTAAATAGCCCCTGATAGTAAATATTGAAGAGGGGGGGGCAAAAATTGTCCAATTAGCAGTAATTGGGGGGCAAGTTACAATAAGGTTGAACTGGACAAATGCAGATTTTCATTTCCTGAACCACCACGTACAGACCTGTAAAAGGCCTTACTGAGAACTTTGATATGCTCTTGGTTTTTAAAGGAAAATGGGGTTTCATGTTCAGTGTACACAATGAAAGTATTGTTAAAATGAAACTAATAGGCTCAAAGTCCCTTGGAGCAAAAACTAATATTTCATGTAAAGCGGGTTGTGTTGAACTTAATACGTCTTTGAATGAGTTTTTTCCAGCATTACACGCAATTGGAGGAGGTTAAATTCATCAAACAGTCACAAAGCCCTCTGCTCTTTTTAGCCATAGCTTCCTCCACAACTATAAGGTTTAACATAAGACAACAGGCTCTAAAGCAGCAGAATAAAGATACTAATTAATTAACTTCAACTAATTACTATGTTTCATTTTCATGTATTGTTTTCTTCTTTTTGTAGATAAGGGAATTTATTTATTCGAACCCAACAGGGCAACGTGGTAAGTTTAATGTGGGCTGAACGTTGTCAACGCTTTTGAATAGAAAACAAGACATTGAAGTACATCAAGAAACAGCATATATTTCATTGTAAAGGGGGCAACTATATTAAAGAAATACATTTCATCTTAATCTATATCAGAGCCAGTACATGTTTTCAAGACTAAGTATCCCCCCCCACTCTTAACTGACTCCTCCTTCCATCTGAAATGACGTTTTGTGAAGTCAGCATGCTTCAGTATTGATTTGAGGCAGCATTGGGAAAAGTAAGAATTTCCCACCATGCAATTTCGCACCGACGGTCCAACGGGATCAGGCAGGAACAGCAAAATACACGACACACACACCACACACACACACACACACACACCAACACCACCACCACACAACACACACACACACACACACACAAGAACAAACACACACACACACAAACACACACACACACACACACACACACACACACACTACACACACACACACACACACACACACCAAACAAACACACACACACACACACACACACACACACACACACACACCCAAACACCAACAACACACACCCACATATATTTTTTTTTTAATTTGTTTATTTTAGTGGGCCCAATGCCAATGAAATATTGTAGCAATTTAACGAAAATGGGTACTACAGTTATAGAAATAAACAATGGTTTACATCTGCATTATATAGGAACGACATGTGTGAGATGGAGAGAGAGTTTATTGGTAATAAAAATAGAACATTATAACAGTACAAACAACAATTGGTCTGTGTGGTCATTTACCTGAAGAGTGTTGAATTTAGTAAAGTCTAAGGATCCGCATCGAATGATTGTTCTGCGGCCCCCGGGGCCCCTGTTCACATTTTGGGGGCTCTCTTTATACATTGTAATGAGAGTACAATTCAGTAGGGGAGGACAGTGTCAGGAGAGGTCTAGGCCATCCCGACCATATTTCTTAAATTTGTTTTTCGCATCCCATATGGTTTCTAGATCATTTAATAAGTGGCAAGGTCAGATTTTTATCTGTTTTATCCAATTCTTCACATTGGGAAAGGCATTGTAGTACAGTGGTCTTCCCTGGCATAGAATCGTGTTGCCTGCAGAGGAATGGTGTTCGTGAGTGGAAACAAACATTATATTATGACTCCAAATAGGCCACAGTTGAGGGGGGGTGGAGGGACTAGGATAGGGGAGAGGGATTAAGTACGGAGGGACACATCAGACCATAAGGTAGCTTACAATGGGACATGCATAGAAAGGGGGATAAAGTTGCCGTTGATTGATGGCATTTCGGAGATGCGGACTAGAGATGTCCGAAACTTCGCAAAAATCCGGTACGCTCGAGGATCTTGCCAATTTCGAAAAAAATTTGGAAAAATTCGAAAATCCGAGAGCGGACCGATTAAAATATGAAAAATTCTTCGAAAACACGAGGAAATCCTCGTAATTTTGAAAAATTTTCGAAAATACGTATTTTCCCGCATTTTGAAAATACTTGAAATCTCGTAAGTTAGTTCTTAAAAATTTTCGAAAAATAAGATTTCATGCATTTTCGAAAATACGTTGAACCTCGTTAATTTCGAAATTCTTTCGAAAAATTACGTTTTTCGTCTGAAATTTTTGAAATACGAGACATCCTCGTAATTTTCGAAAATTTCCGGAAAAAAAACGGTTTCGAAAAAGTTAGGAAGGCGGGAAATCAGGAAAATCCGCGCCTATACGCCTCACGGACTGAGGGAAAAAAAAATACGCCGAACACGGAGATCCGCGAACCGGGCCCTACTAGAGCTGACTATCTCCTGCACAGTGTAGTGCTCCTCATCAAGTTTGTATCTTCCAAATCTGGAGGACCATTTGGTTTTTTAATATGAGTTAAGTGGGGATGCGATTTACTGTATAAGGCAGCCTATACAGGCGAGAGATCATACCCTGTGGGCACCTGGGTGCAGACACCCCGATCTCCGGAAGTGTTTATTAATTGTAAGGTTAGGGGATTGTAGAGTGTACTCAATGCATGGGCGTAGTTGTAGATTACTGTAGTTGCATGGTTTATTGTCTGGTAGTTTGTAAAGTGGTTGCCGTTGGATTAAAGGGATATTGATCCATTTTGAAGGATGTGACACATATATTGTGATAATAAAGCAACTCGATTGACATCTGAAATGTAGATGCTTCAGATTTGTTTATCTGAGAAAAAGGGGAAAGATCATCTAAAAAATGGGAGAGTGATAATTGGGAAGACTTTTAGCTTCCAGTAATCGGGCAATTTAAAACAACTTTTACTCAGTATAGGACGCCCTCTAATAACAGCATGCAGGACCTGAGCAATTAGTTATGGTTCATATGTTTTATGTTAAATATTCATACAAGATACTCCAGTGGACTGGGAAACACTGTATACAAAATGTGCTGCCAACCAGTGGCATAACTAGGAATTTGCTGGGGCCCCAGCAGAACTATGATGGGCCCCCCAAAACTGGCCATAAGATTATTATGAATGAATGATAAATTATAGAATGATGATGATCTCACAAACATTGCTAATACTAAAGAATGATAAAGAATGTTTTTGTTTTGTTTCATACCTGTGGGGAAGCTCTATTATTGTCTCTTAAAGGAACTACTTACTTTTTAACTTTTTAAAAAATGAAAAGAACCTGGGCAAGGAGATGGGATTGATTATTTCAACCTCCCATAGTGTTTGGTTGAGGAGCTACAGCACCATACAGGTCATCTGCCAGGTTATGGCCCTGGGACATTCTTATTAAAAAATAGTGCTGGAAGTATGGCAGGAAGACTGGCAGAGCAGTTGTCTTCATCTGGCTTGCTCCTCCATAGAATGATATTGGGAGGTTAAAGGTACAAAGCACCAATCCTACCTCCCTGTCTCAAGTACGGTTATGTTAACTGTTTATAAAAAAAAAATTTCATACATACTACAGTTTCCCCTTAAAGTTCACTAAATGACCTCATAAGGGACCAATCTTTTACCGGTAGTAGCACAGGAATTGCAGAGAACACCCTGGCAACAGGAAGTGAGTCTCTTTCTTGATTACTGAACTACACATACTAAATGAGAAAAAATAGTAATGCTAGGCATTACGGTCTTAGTTTACACAGTTTGCCCCACAGGCAATCATTGGACATGGGTAACAGGATCGTGAAAATACACCATTGCAGGTTTGTACATTAATTGGTATGGAATATCCATGAGCCCAATTTATCAAAGTGGATCTCTATATATTAATAATTCACGAGATGAGATAACATTTACACGTTTACACTACAAAACTCTTGATTGATTCAGACTCACCCGAAGACTCCGGCGGGGAGTAACTGATCGACCCAGTTCAGTTACTGGTTTAGCAACAAGGTCCCGTGCGCCACCGCACCTTACCCGCCAAACAGACATTCTCACGCTAGAGTCCCCAGTGCTCATGGTGCATATTTAAACCTGACGTGCTCAGGTTAATGATTTTACGTGGAACTCTTACAGCTGCATTAGTATAAAATGCAGCGCTAGCTTGGCGAGTCGCCGGAGTGGTGGGTTCCAAGGAACATCATTTGGACAAAAATGACTGCCGGTTTGTTCAGAATCAATCAAAAGAAACTGAACCATAAAAAATCAATACCCTCATGACTAATGGCACATAAATTCGCTAAGTAGGGATTTTCATCGCGCTTCTGTGGAGTGGCGAGTCTGTACCCGTTGGCACAGTACTGGCTCGTATTGGTGTTCTGAAATCTACGTCTATCAAACCGTTGTTGTTGTTTTTATCCTTCATGCAAATCATATCAGTCTCGAACATTTCTATGGAAAAGTCTGGGTGTTGTAAAGATTAAATGAGACCGCCATAGGTTTCTGGGCGGCACACACAATTACCATGTTTCCATTGCTCTGAATCGTTAAACAAAATTGCTCAGCCTGGACGCTCATTTAGTTCGGTGTGGTATGGCCTTCATTTGCAGATGGTTCTATTCTCATCGCTTTTGCAACTGAAAAGGGGCATTGAATTTGTTCCGTTCGATTTTTGTGAAATTCTAACGTAGTTTTCTGGAGATTCCAAACCAATAGTTCGGGCTCCTGTGTTTGTTCTTCTAGAAAAATAAAAATGCTTTCAAAAAATAGTGTATAAAGTACGAGGAGGGACCCTAAAATATAAGATAAATACAGGACGAAAAATAAATATACTGGTGTATCAGACTATTCCCTGTCACCAGGTTAAAAAATCGAAGTTGAGATGGCGGGGGGAACTTGATTTATTATCATGGTGGAGAATGGTACCAAATGCAACCATAGGTTCTTCTTGAAAATTAAATAAGAGTTGGCTCTCACTCATTCTCCATTAATTGAGCCTGAGACCCACATAAGGCTCTGGGTGGATTGTGAAGGTCGCTTATCATCTGTGTAGGGCCATGACAAAATTTGTTTCTTGGAAACAGGCGTACATAAATAATAAAGTACCTTCCTCGAAAACACTGAGGTCGTTATACTTACATTGGTTCCCATATCTTTGCCGGCGATTCTCGCTTTTCTCTGCCAGATGAATGAGATCTGTAAGGACAATGGTAATGGTAAGCAGCCGTTATGGCCAGCTGCAGTGTCGGACTGGACACTTCCAGGAAGGAAGTCACACTGATGAGGACACAGTGGAGAATAGAGAAATACAGGACTTTAGGGACTTAAGCTGGGTACACAACCAGCCAATATTTTAGGCCGGATGCAGAAGTGTCAGAAAATCACGATCGAATCGTGCGGTTCTCTAATGGAAGGGGCCACACGTAGATTTGTGCTGCGACCGGACGGGAAATTTGGTCAGGTCTATTTGTTACCCAAGCCTACAGAAATTCTCTATTTCTTTATCACACTTACTTGCATGGGGATTTCATCCAATCGTTGGGAGGAGGTAGTGGCCCTGGTAAATTTTAACTAGTTTTGCGAATTAAAAACGAACAATCGTTACAGCTAGTTACAAAATGCACAGTCGGCCATAATTTCCCAATCTGTATTAATTGTCTTGTGAGAATTGGACCAACATTCGCTTTGGTCACAGCCCACTACCGATATTTCATCCCAATTGACGGATAAAATCTGTTTGCAAAACTGTCCTTAAAACATGGGGCAGATGGAAAGAATCTAAGGGTTTGCTATTTATCGCAGCCATTAGAAAGATAGATAGATAGATAGATAGGGATAGATAGATAGATTAGATAGATAGATAGATAGATAATACAGCTCATAGATGATCGATACAAGATAGATACGCATATAGAATAGATAGATCGATAGATAGATAGATAGATATATGATAGTAGATACAGACAGAATAGATATGATAATAGACAGACAGATCAGACCAAGTAAGAAGACAGATCAGACACGATAGATAGATAGATAGATAGATACTGAAGATAGAATAGATAAGATAACATGATATAGATAGATACGGATAGATAGATAGGATAGATAGTATAGATAGATAGAATAGATAGATGATAGATAGATAGATAGATTTTTAGATTAGATAGCGATAGACTAGATAGATAGATTATGAAGATGATAGATAGATAGATAGAATAGTAGATAGATAGATAGATAAAATAGATAGATAGATAGACAGCGATGACAGATAGATAAGATAGATAGATAGATAGATAGATAGATAGATGATAGATAGATAGATAGATAGATATAGTATATAGATCGATAGATAGATAGACGATATAATAATAGCCCATAGCGATAGATAGATAGGATAGATAGATAGAAGATAGATGATAGTTAGATAGATAGATAGATGATGTCTAGATGTAGATAGATAGATAGATAGAGATAGAAGATAGATAATAGACAGATAGATAGATAATAGATATAGATAGATACGATATAGATAGATAGATAGATAGATAGATAGATAGATAGATAGGATCAGTAGATAGATGATAGATAGATAAATGCTGATAGAAGATAGATAGAATAGATAGATAGATAGATAGATACTAAGATATCTAGATAGATAGATAGATAGATAGAAGATAGATAGATAGAGAGATTTAGATTAGATAGATAGATAGATAAGTAGATAGATAGATAATAGATCGTTAGATAATAGAGGATAGAAGATAGATAATAGATAGATAGATAGATAGATTAGATAGATAAGATAGATAGATAGATAAGATAGAATAGATAGATAAGAGATTAGATAGATAATAGATAATAGATGATAGATAGAGAAGAGATAGATAGATAGATAGATAGATAGATAGATCGATAGATAAGATAATAGCTAGCTAGAAATAGATAATAGATAGATAGATAGATAGATAGATAGATTAGATAGAAGATAGATCGATAGATAGATAGATAATAGATAAGTAGATAATAGATATGATAGATAGATAGATAGATAGATAGTAGATAGATAGATAGAGTAGATAGATGATAAATAGATAATAGATGATAGTTAGATAGATAGATAGATAGATAGATAGATAGATAGCATAGATAGATAGATAGATAGATAATAGATGATAGATAGATAGATAGCTAGATAGCTAGATAGATGATAGATAGATAGATAGATAGATAATAGAAGAAGATAGGTAGATAATAGATGATAGATAGATATATAGATAGTAGATAGATAGATATAGATAGGATAATAGAGGATAGATAGATAGGATAGATAGATAGATAGATAGATAGATAGAAAGAGATAGATAATTAGGATGATAGAAGAGAGATAGATAGATAGATAGATAGATAGATAATAGATAGATAGGATAATAGGATGTTAGATAGACAGATAGATAGATAGAAATGATGGATAGCTGATAGATAATAGATAAATAGATGGATAGATAGATTAGATAGTATGATAGATAGATAGATAGATAGATCGATAGATAGATCGATAGGATAGATAGATAGATTTATTCTAATCAGTTGGGAGGAGTGGGGGTGGTGGTAACATTTCACTATTTGGATTAAAAAAACACCGACCACAATCGTTAACAGCTAATTAAACAAAATGCACAGTCGGCCATACATAATTCCCAATCTGTCTAATTGTCTTGGAATGACCAACATCGCTTGGTCACAGCACACCTACCGATATTTCCATACCAATATTGACGATAATTAAATATGTTTGAATTAACTGCCTTAACATGGCAATAAAGAACTAAGGTGTTATCGAAGACAAGATAAAAATAGAATATAGATAAGTAAGGATAAGGGATGAATAGATTGATGGGTGGGATTATGGACCATAGAAGATACAGAAAGATAGATAGATGATTAGATAGATTAGATAGATGATTAGAATTTTGATAGATAGAGTCATAATGATTAGATAGATAGATAGAAGATAGATAGTAGGACTAGATGAGATAGATGATAATAGATGTAGATAGATACATAATAGAGATAGATAGATAGATAGATAGAGATAGATAGACATAGATATGATAGATATAGATAGATAGATAGATAGATAAACATTAGATAGAGTAGATAGATAGATAGATAGATAGATAGAAGTATAGGACTGATAGATATAGGATACGATAGATAGATAGGATAGGATAGTAGAGATAGATAGAATAGATGATAGATAGATTAGTAAATAGATAGATAGATTAGATAGATGATAGAGATCGATAGATAGATAGATTATACAGAAGTAGATAGATAGATAGATAGATAGATAGATAGATAGATAGCGAAGAATGTAGATATCGTAGTAGAGATAGATAGATAAAATGATAGATAGATAGTGAAGATACATGATAGATAGATGATAGGATAGATAGATATAGGAATAGTGATAGATAGATAGATAGACTGATAGATAGATAGCAGATAGTGATAGATAGATAAGAGGATAGATAGGAGAATAGATAGACCGATAGATCGAGAATGTAGATAGATAGATAGCTAGATAGAAGATAGATAGATAGAATAAAGATAGTAACTAGATAGATGATATAGTAGATAGATGAATATAATGATAGCTAGATAGATAGATAGATAGATAGATAGATCAAGATTAGAAGAGAATAGATGAAGACAGACATATAGATCAGACAGGTAGACATATAGATAGATAGATAAGATAGAGAGATAGTAGATAGATAGATGATGATAGATAGAAGAAGAAGATAGATATCGATAGTAGATAGATAGATACTAGATAAGATAGATAGATAGATAGTATAGATAGATAGATAGATAGATAGATATAGATAGATAGATAGATAGAATAGATAGAGATGACGATAGGATAGATAATAGTAGATGATAGATAGATCATATATTGTAATAGAAATAGATAGATAGATAGATGATGATAGATAGATGATGATGATAAATAAGAATGAAGATAGATAGATGCTATGATAAGATGATATAGATAGATAGATAGATAGATAAGAAATAGAAATAATGATAAAGGATAGATAATGATAGATATCGATGATAGATAGATAGATAGATAGATCATGAGATAGTAATTGATAGAATATAGATAGATTAGATAGATAGTAAATAGATAGTAGAAGATAAGAGATAGATAGATAGATAGATAGATAGATGTAGATAGAATAGCTAAATAGATAGATAGATAGATAGATAGATAAAGATAGATTAGATTAGAAAATAGAGAGATAGATAGATAGATAGATAGTAGTAGATGAATAGTAGATAGGAAATAGATGATAGATAGAGAAGATAGAAAAGGATAGTATAGTAATAGTATAATGGATAGATGATAGAATGATATAGATAGATAATAGATAGATAGATGATAGATAGAAGATAGATAGATCTACATGAGACTGGTGGGGTACTATATTGAATTTACGACAACTCAGGCATTACAAATGCAAATGAATCAAAGTATGTCGGTGAATCAACGTGAAGCCTACGATACACCAATTGACCTGATAAATCTAGTATCTGAATGGCAGATAAAGAATAATAGGTTGTATCGAGTCAATAGATAGATAGATAGATAGTAGATAGATGAGATAAGTAGTAGATAGATAGATAGATAGATGGATGGATGATGATGGAGGACAGTAGAGAGAGAAGATAGATAGATATGTTATGATGATAGATAGACATAGATAGATAGATAGATAGGATGAAGATAGATAGAAATAGATAGATGAATAGATAGATAATTATAGATGATAATAGATAAAGATTGACTAGATAGATGATGAAGCTGATAGTAATAGTATGTGATAGATAGATATGTATAGATGAAGATATTAGCGATAGATAGAGATAGATAGATAGATATAGATGATGTAGATAATAGATAGATAGATAGATGATAGATAGATAGATAGATAGATAGATGAAGATAGATAGATAGATAGATAGATGATAGAAGATACGAATGATAGAATAGATAGATAGATGTAATGATAGATAGATAGATAGATAGATAGATAGATAGATAGATAGATAGATAATAGAGGATAGATAGATGATAGATAGACAGACAGACAGATAGATAGTAGATAGATAGATAGTAGATAGATAGATAGATAGATAGATAATAGATAGATAGATAATAAATAGATAGATGATATATAGTAGATAGATAGATAGATGATAGATAGATAGATAGATAGATAGATAGATAGATAGATAGATAGATAGACAACAGATGATAGATAGATAGATAGACAGACAGACAGACAGACAGACAGACAGACAGATAGATAGATAGATAGATAGATAGATGATAGATGATAGATAGATAGATAGATGATAGATAGTGATAGTAGATTGAGAGATAATAGATGAGATAGATAGATAGATAGATAGATAGATAGATATAGAGTAGATAGATAGATAATAGATGATAGATAGATAATTGATGTATAGATAGATAGATAATAGATGATAGATAGTAGATGATAGATAGGAAGATAGATAAATAGATAGATAGATAGATAGATATATAGATAGATGATAATTAGATGGATAGATAGATAGATAGATAGATAGAGATTAGTAGATGATAGATAATAGACAGAGATAGTATAGAGATAGTAGATAGATAGATAGTAGATAGATAGATAGATAGGATATAGAAGATAGATAGATAGATCTAGATAATAGATAGATAGATAATAGATGGATAGATAGATAGATATAATAGATGATATAGAGTAGATATATTGATAGATGAGATAGATAGATAGATAGATTGATAGATAGATAGATAGATAGATAGATAGATAGATAGATAGATAGATGAGTTAGATAGATAGATAGTTAGTAGATAGATAGATAGATAGATAGATAGATAGATAGATAGATAATAGATGATAGATAGATAGATAATAGATAGATCGATAGATAGATGATAGATAGATAGATAGATAGATAGATAGATAGACTAATAGAAGATAGATAGATAGATAGATAGGATAATAGAGATAGATAGATAGATAGATAGATAGATAGTTATAATGATAGATAGATAGAGATAGATAGATATATATCGATAGATAGATATATCAGATAGATAGATAGCATAGATAGATAGTATAGATAGATAGATAATAGATAGATAGATAGATGATAGATACGATAGAAGATAGATAGATATAATAGCTAGATAGATGATAGATAGATAGATAATAGAGGATAGATAGATAGAGAGATAGACAGACAGACAGATAGGATCGATAGATAGAGATAGCTAGATGAGATAGATAGATAGATAGATTAGATAATAGAGATAGATAGAGAGATAATAAATAAGATAGAGAAAAGAATAGATAGTAGAGATAGATAGTAGATAGATGATAGATAGATAGATAGATGATAGATAGATAGATAGATAGATAGATAGATAGATAGATAATAGATGATAGATAGAGATAGATAAAGATAGAAGATAGAAGATAGGATAGAGCAGATAGATAGATAGATAGATAGATAGATAGATAGAATAGATAGAGATGAGTAGATAGATAGATAGGAATAGATAGATGATCGATAGAGATAGATAGATAGATGGTGATAGATAGAGAGATAGTAGATGATAGATAGATAATAGATAGATAGATAGATGAGATAGATAGATGATATAGATAGATATTGATGATAGATAGATAGATGATAGATAATAGATGATAGATAGATAGATAGATAGATGAGATAGATAGATAGAGACATAGAATAGCTAGATAGATAGATTATAGATAGCAGTACATGATTGCTAGATAGATAGATAGCGAGTAGATAGATAGATAGATAGAGAGATAGATAGATAGATTAGATAGATAGATAGAAGATAGATTTAGATAGATAGATAGATAGAGAGATAGAATAGATAGATAGATAGTAGATAGAATAGATAGATATAGATAGATAGGACGATAGATAGATAAGCTAGATAGATAATAGATTGATGATGTAGATAATAGATGATAGCTAGATAATTGTTGATAGATAGATAGATAGATAGATGATGATAGATAGATTAGATAGATATAGATAGATAGATGAGATAGATAGATAGATAGATAGATAGATAGATAGATAGATAGATAGATAGATAGATAGATAGATAGATAGATAGATAGATAATAGATGATAGATAGATAGATAATAGATGGATAGATAGATAGATAGATAGAGAGGGATGATATAGATAGTAGAGAATAGATGATAGTAGATAGATTCGATAGCAGATAGATAATAGATAGATAGAAGATAGATAGATAGATAGCTCGAAGATAGATAGATAGATGGATAGATAATAGATAGATAGATAGATAGATAGATAGATAGATAGATGATAGATAGATAATAGATGATAGTTGATAGAAGATAGATAGAATAGATAGATAGATAGTAATAGATAGATAGAAGATAGATAGATAATAGATAGATGAGATAGATAGATAGATAGATAATAGATGATAGATAGATAGATAGATAGATAGATAGATCGATAGATAATAGGATAGATGAGATAGATAGGATAATAGATAGATAGATAGATAAAGATAGATAGATGATAGATAGATAGATAAGATAGATAGAGATAGAGATAGATAGAGAGATAGATAGATAGATAGATAGATAGATAAGATAGATAGAAGATAGATAGATAGATAAGATATAGATAGATAGAATAGAGATAATAGAGAGATAGAATAGATAGATAGATGAGATAGATAGATAGAAGAGAATAGATAGATAGATAGATGAGATAGATAGATAGATAGATAGGATAGATAAGATAGATAGATAGATAGACGATAAGATAGATAGATAGATAATAGATAGATAGATGAGATAGATAGATAGATAGATAGATATGATGAAGATAAGATGATAATAGATGATCAGATAGATAGATAACCCGGGTATAGTGCAATCTTAAATCGGTTAGCACGACTTCTAAGCCCCTAAATGTGTGCTCTCGTGTGTGTATCTGTGTGTGTGGGTGTGTGTGTTCCTGTGCGAAGAGGGTGAAGAAAAAAAACTGCAGACTGTAGAAGTTTAACTTTTTTCACAGTTTGTATTTTTGCGGGAAGAGCTCTAAAGATGGTTAAAGAATGTTAATAACTTGTCGTGAGCTAAAACATGATTGGTAAAAGATTACTGTGTTTGTCAGCCAATTGGAATATGTCCATATTATATTTTAGCCATTCAGTAGTTACAGCGCAAATTTCGAAAGGCTAAATCTATAAAATGTATGGCAATGGAGATAGAAATCTTCATATCTTAGCTCTAGTTGTAACGAGGGTCACTAATGGCCCTGACATCCCTGCACCTAAATAGAATTGTCATTCAGGATTGTAGTGTACCCTTACTGGACCAGTTGTGGTTTTTGCAGCTTTTTTTTTTTTCTACTGAAAAATTTAAAAAGATAGATAGATGATAGATAGATAGATAGATAATAGATAGATGATAGATAGATAGATAATAGATAGATAGAATAGATAGATAGATAGATAGATAGATAGATAGATAGATAGATGATCGATAGATGGATATAGATGATAAAAAGATAGATAATACATAGATAAAAAGATAGATAATAGATAGATAAATAGATAGAAAAAAGATAGATAGTAGATAGATATAGATAGGTAGGTAGGTAGATAGATAGATAGATAGATGATGGATAGATGGATAATAGATAGATAAAAAAATAGATAATAGATAAATATATAATTTATAGATAGTTAATAGATAGATAGATTATAGATGATAGATAGATAGATAGATAGATAGATAGATAGATAGATAACAGATAGATAGATAGATTATAGATAGATTATAGATGATGATAGATAGATAGATAACAGATAGATAGATAGATAGATAACAGATTAGATAGATATAGATCTATAAATAGATAGATGGATAGATAATAGATGATAGATAGATATATAGATAGATAGATATATAGATAGATAGATAGATATATAATATAGTATTTTGGAGGTTGAATAAAGACATACGTTACATCCAAATCCAACCCATCTAGCAATATCCTCATTCCCTGCCTAACTTGTCAATCCAGAGGAAGGCAAAACAAAACAAAAAAAAACCAACAAATTTATGAAGGAAAAAAATTCCTTCCTGACACAAGTGGCAATCGGAAATTCATGGATCAACTCTATTTAGTCTAATCAATATCAGTAACTTGCAACATTCCTTTTTGCAAAGAGATAGTAGATAATATGAGATTAGATGTTGATTTGATAGATGATAGATAGACAAGAAGATAGATAAGTAGATAGATAGAAATAGAATAGATACAGTAGATAGATAGACAGATGATAGATAGGATGATAGATAAGATAGATAGATAGATAAGATAGATAGATAGATAGATGACAGACAGACAGACACAGACAGATAATAGATAGATCAGACAGACAGACAGACGACAGGAAGACAGACGGACAGAAAGACAGATAGAGTAGATAGAGTAGATTAGATAGATAGATAGGATAGATAGAAAGCGACATAGATTAATAGATAGATACAGTAGATAGATAGATAGATAGATAGATAGATAGATAGATAATAGATAATAGATGGATGGATAGATAGACAGATAGATAGATAGATAGATAGATAGATAGATGTAGATGGATGGATAGATAGATAGATAGATAGATAGATAGATAGATAGATAGATAGATAGATAGATGATAGATAGATAGATAGATAGATAGATAGATAGATAGACAGAGAGATAGATAGATAGATAGATAGACAGATAGACAGATAGATAGATAGATAATAGATGATAGATAGATAGATAGATAGATAGATAGATAGATAGATAGATCATATGTGTGGAAAAGATACAACGTTAAATAAATGTGTCCTGCCTAATTATTTGTACCCCATATAGAGGCAGGGCATGGTAGGTGAACAATTCAGCACCTCAACTAGTTTGCCCCAAACAAATGAATCTTCTCTACCTACCATGGTCCTGCCTCTATATGGGGTACAAATAATTAGGCAGGACACATTATTTAACGTTGTATCTTTTCCACACATATGATCTATCTTTCTATCTATCTATCTATCTATCTATCTATCTATCATCTATTATCTATCTATCTGTCTATTGGTCTATCTATCTATCTATCTATCTATCTATCTATCTATCTATCTATCTATCATCTATTATCTATCTATCTATCTATCTATCTATCCTATCTATCTATCTGTCTATTGCTCTAATATTTCGATCTATCTACTCTATCTATCTATACTAATCTATCTATCTATCTATCTATCTATCTATCATCTATTATCTATCTATCTATCTATCTATCTATCTATCTATCTGTCTATCTGTCTATTGGTCTATCTATCTATCTATTATCTATCTATCTATCTATCTATCTATCTATCTATCTATCTATCTATCTATCTATCTATCTATCTATCTATCTGCTATCTATTATCTATCTATCTATCTATCTATCATCTATCTATTCTATCTATCTATACTATCTATCATCTATCTATCTATCACTTATCTATCTATTATCTATGTATCCTTTCTATCTATCTATCTATCTATCTATCTATCTATCTATCTATCTGTCTGTCTGTCTGTCTGTCTGTCTGTCTGTCTGTCTGTCTGTCTATCTATCATCTATCTATCTGTCTGTCTGTCTGTCATCTATCTATCTATCTATCTATCTATCTATCTATCTATCTATCATCTATCTATCATCTGTCTATCTATCTACTGTATCTATCTATTATCTACTACTACTTATCTATCATCGCTATCTATCATCTATCAAATCAAAATCACCATTCTCTATCTATCTCTTTGCAAAAAGGAATGTTGCAATTACTGATATTGATAGTAACTTAAGAGTTGATCCAGTGAAATTTCCGATTGCCACTTGGTGTCAGGAAGGAATTTTTTTCCTTCATAAATTTGTTGGTTTTTTTTTGTTTGTTTTGCCTCCTCTGGATTGACAGTTAGGCAGGGAATGAGGATATTGCTAGAGGGGTGGATTGGATGTTACGTATGTCTTTATTCACCCTACTAAATCTATATATCTATCTATCTATTCATCTATATATCATCTACTATATATCTATCTATATCGTATTATCTATCCATCTATCTATTTATAGATCGATATCTATCTCATCGTTATCTATCTATCTATCTATCTGTTATCTATCTATCTATCATCAAATCTATCTATAATCTATCTATCTATCTGTTATCTATCTATCTATCTACTATCTATCTATCTATCTATCATCTATAATCTATCTATCTATTAACTATCTATAAATTATATATTTATCTATTATCTATTTTTTTATCTATCTATTATCCATCTATCCATCATCTATCTATCTATCTATCTACCTAACCTACCTATCTATCTATCTACTATCTATCTTTTATCATCATTATCATTCTATCTATCTTTTTATATGTATTATCTATCTTTTATCATCATATCCATATCAGTATCTATCATCATCTATCTATCTTTATCTATCTATCTATCTACAGTCTATCTATCATCTATTAGCTATCTATCTATCATCTATCTATTCTTATCTATCTATCTATTATCATCTATCTTCTTTTTAAATTTTTCAGTAAGAAAAAAAAAAAAGCTGCAAAAACCACAACTGTCCAGTAGAGGGTGTGACACTACAATCCTGAATGACAATTCTATTTAGGTGCAGGGATGTCAGGGCCATTAGTGCCCATTTACAATTTCTAGAGCTAAGATATGAAGATTTCTATCTCCATTGCATTACATTTTATAGATTTAGCCTTTCGAAATATTGCGCTGTAACACTGAATGGCTAAAATATAATATGGACATATTCAAATTGGCTGACAAACACAGAATCTTTTACCAATCATGTTTAGCTCACGACAAGTTATTAACCAATATTAACCATCTTTAGATCTGCTTCCAGCAAAAATACAACTGTGAAAAAAGTTAAACTTCTACAGTCTGCAGGTTTTTTTTTCTTCACCCTCTTCGCACGGAACACACACACACACACACAGATACACACACGAGGAGCACACAGTTAGGGGCGGGAAAGGCGGGGCGAACCTGAGGAAGAGGGACGAGGACGGGGGAGCGAGCGAGCGAGAAGGCGAGGAGCGAGCTAGAGCGAGGAGCGAGCGAGCGAGGCGAGCGAGCGAGCGAGCGAGCGAGCGAGCGAGCGAGGCGGCGAGGAGCGAGCGAGCGAGCGAGCGAGCGAGCAGCGAGCGAGCGAGAGCGAGCGAGCGAGGAGGCGAGCGTAGTCGCGGAGGAGGAAGCGGAGCGAGCGGCAGCAGAGCGGAGCGAGCGATCAGGCGAGGAGCGAGCGAGCGAGAGAGCGAGCGAGCGAGAGCGATCGAGCGAGCGGAGTGCGAGCGAGCGCGGAGGGCGAGCGAGCGAAGAGCGAGGAGCGAGCAGCTAGAGCGAGCGAGGAGGCGAGCGAGCGAGCGAGGAGCGAGCGAGGGCGGAGCGAGCGAGCGAGCGAGCGAGCGAGCGAGCGGAGGAGCGAAGGAGCGAGCGAGGAGCGAGCGAGCAGGAGGAGCGAGAGAGCGAGCGAGCAGCGTAGAGCGAGCAGGCGAGCGAGCGGAGCGAGGAGCGAGGTGACGAGGAGCAGCGAGCGACGCGAGCGAGCGAGCGAAGCGGGGAGCGAGCAGAGCGAGGAGCGTAGGCGAGCGCGAGCGACAGCGCGAAGAGCGAGCAGAGCGAGCGAGGCGGCGAGCGAGGAGCGAGCGGAGCGACGAGCGTGCAGCAGCGAGAAGGAGCAGATCGAGCGAGAGCAGGATGGAGCGAGCGGAGAGTAGCGATGGCGAGCGAGGAGGAGCGACGAGTCGAGGCAGCAGAGCGATGCGAGCAGTAGAGCGAGAGCGCGAGGCGAGAGCGAGCGAGCGAGCGAGCGAGAGAGCGAGCGAGCGATGCGAGAGAGAGCGAGCGAGCGAGCGAGCGGAGAGCGAGGGCGAGCAGGCAAGCGAGGGACGAGCAGCGAGCGAGCGAGGGAAGGAGCAGCGAGGAGCTGGAGGGCTGAGCGAGCGAGCAGGAGCCGAGGCAGGCGAGCGAGCTGAGGCGGAGCGAGCGAGCGAGCGAGGAGCGAGCGAGGCAGGGAGGAGGACGAGGAGGAGCGCGAGACGAGAAGCGACGGCGAGCGAGCAGGCGAGCGAGAGAGCGAGAGCGAGCGAGCGAGCGGGAGCGAGGCACAGAGCGGAGCGAGAGACGGACGAGGAGCGAGAGAGCGGGAGCTAGGAGGCGCGAGCGAGCGGAGACGGCAGAGCGGAGCGAGAGAGCGAGGTCAGCTAGCGAGCGAGCGCCGAGAGGATCTATCTATCATTATCTATATTTATCTTATACGTCTATCCTATTATGCTATTCGATTCGATCGATCATCTATTATCTAATAGCTAGAAATCATCTATCTAGTGATCATATGATAGACACTATCTAATATCTAATATCTATCTATCTATATATCATTGCTATCTCTTTCTCATCATCTATCTACTATCTATCTATATCTATCTATCATCATCTTTATCAGCTATCTATCTAGCATCTATCTATTATCTATCTGTCTGGCTGTCTGCTGTATGTGGTGTATGTCTAGCGATTCTAGCTAGCATGCTGTGGCTAGGCTATATATCTATCATCGAGCGAGCGAGCGTAGCGAGCGAGCGAGCGAAGAGCAGCGACGAGCGACGAGAGAGACGGAGCGGGAGCGATTCGATCGATCGAGAGGAGGAGAGAGAGATCTAGCGAGCGATCTAAGATGCTATCGATCTACTAGTCGAGCGGGAGGCGGGCATGATCAGACTATATATCCGCTATGAGCGAGCGAGCGGCGAGTCACGCGAAGCGAGCGAGAGAGCGAGCGAGAGCGAGCGAGCAGCGAGGAGCGTAGTAGAGCGAGGAGCGAGATGAGCGAGGAGAGAGGAGGAGGAGAAGCGAGGAGGCGAGCGGAGAGCGAGAGAGCGAGCGAGCGAGCGAGCGAGGAATGCGTAGCTGAGCGAGGAGGAGGAGCAGGAGCTAGGCGAGCAGTCGAGGAGCGAGGAGGAGCATCAGGAGCGAGCAGAGCGAGAGCGAGCGATGGAGCAGGAGGAGAGCGAGGGAGCTAGCGAGCGATGAGCGAGAGAGCTAGCGAGCCTATCTATTTTCTCCTCTCTCTCCTCTCTCTCTCTCGATCTATTCTCCTCCTTCTCTATCTATCTCTCCCCTCAATTTCCTCTCTCCTCTCTCTCTCTATTATTCTTCTCGCTTCTCTCTCTCTTCTTTATTCTTCTATCCTCTTTCTCCTCTCTTCTCTCTTCTTTCTCTCATTCTTTACAATTCAGCACCTCAACTAGTTTGCCCCAAACAAATGAATCTTCTCTATACCTACCTCCAATATCCCCTCAATATTTCACTCAATATTTCATTGGGTTCCATGGGAATTTCCCTCACAAGGATGGATGGGAGTTTTGTCGCAAATCTGGTCAAACAAATGTTTTGGCTGACGAAATTTCTACAGTTGAAACTAACATAAAATGGAATTACAAAACTTTTTGTGAACATTTTGTGGTTTTTAGGAATTTTGGTTGCAAGCGCTGAAATTCTGGCACAAAATCTTTAATGTGTTCCGTGTATCCCACCCACCACAGCAATGACAATGTAGATTATACCATCTTCCAACTAGAAGCTTAAGGAGCATCCCATATATTGCCTCTTAATTCAATATCAGATGATCCCTTTTTACTTGTGTACTACAGTTGGTTGGTTGGTTGAAAACATTAAAAAAACATCTGATTGGTTGGTAAATTAATAGCACTGACAAAAATGTTGAGCCCCATTGTGTTTGACAACTGATAGTTTTTTTATTGTCTTACCAAACACATCATTGCTGAAGGAACGCTGCCATAGCCTCTGAAACACATTTTTATTCTGTAAAAACTACAATGCCACGGCATTGTATTAATGTCCTTAGAAAGCCTTAGGTTATTAACAAACAGATGAAAGCAATGATGACTCAGAAACCACAGAAACCACAGAGAGAATGTACGGGATCAAACCTACACATGTAGTGGTATTTGTTCTACTTACACTTTCCTAAAGTAGAGACACATTAACAATGATGCAATAAGAGAAAAGTTGAAAAGTTTTCTTTAAAGGGGTGGACCCTTTAAACAAGCACTATCAAAGCCAATTACTTTTATAATAAAGCAAAACAAGAGGTAGGAAAACCTGCTCCTGCCTCTTACAGAATTCTTAAGTTAGGATAAAAAAAAGTTTTTTTAGTGAATAGGAAATTTCGAAAGTCCGAGTTTCGATTTTTGAAAATCATCGATAAATAATTTCGATAAAAATCAAAAATTCGGGTTCAGTGAAATTCAGGAGTTCCAAAAGTTTTGTGGGGACCTCGAAACCCTCAGATTCGATTCAAAACTGGGTTCTAATGGAACCCACAATTACATCTCTAGATACTAGACGGTGTTAAAGTTACACCCAGATCTACAACCTTGATATTAACAACACTACAGCCCACATAGAAAACTACAGCTCTACATAAATCTGGCTGCAAAGATGGGTACACACAGTATTGGCCCCTTCTTGTTACTGTGTCCGCATTTTATGAATAATCCAGAGGCCAAATAAAAGTTCACCGGTGGCCTCACGGGCGTTGGAAAAATCCTGAAAATTCCATTGTCTATGGTCGCCTCCCTGTACTTAAAGGTCAAGTGTGTATTCAGCTTTAGAGACACAGTTCATTGTTTCCCACAATGATGGTTAGAAAGGATGGGTATAAGTGAAAGGGGATGTTTAAACTGGATTAACAGAGATTCAGGTGCTCAATATGTGGATAATCAGCCTAGACCAAAGCTATTTAAAGTTAGACCTGAGTCTAATTTGTTGTTTAGTTGTTGATACATATTAAACTTTCATTATCCAGGAGATGTTTCAAGGGCAATACAGAAAAGTAGAAAAGCTTGAATGAAATATATTTGCACTCTGAAAGCTTTCGTCTCTCCTCTCCCCCCCCCCCAGCATCTGAAACATCATAAGTCTTAGACTGACGGGGAAACGATGAGTGTCCAGACGTTCCCTAAAACTTTGAGATCTGCTTTACATCTTGTCCCACCTATGGAACAAAAAAGCATTTTGTCAATTTCTGTTTGACATTTATTGTGTCTGTGCAGTGCAGTCAGTGAATCAGAAAAAAACAATAGAATATATGCTTGTTGATTTGCTGCTTACAGGTCTATTACGGGTCTTTCCATCTGTGGTATCAGATCTATAAGAACAGTTACAGTAGTTTCCCTGCAAAGTTCTAAAGGACAAACTCCTTATACTCTCTTTTATTCTTCCTACTTTTTGGAAAGAATGTTATACCAGTTATCAAGCTAGAGACACAAAATTTAGGACAGGCATGCGGGACACATTGGAGAAGTTTCTATTACCTAGATAAAAAAAAAAATCTATAGAAGCATGTATGGACATTTTTTGCACGTAAGCATTAATAGATGTGTGCAAAAAATTAACCTGTGCTGATTACCTGTCTCTTTATTACATTCAGCTGTGTCACAGACCTAATCAGTGCTGATTACCTGTCTCTTTATTACATTCAGCTGTGTCACAGACCTAATCAGCTCTGATTACCTGTCTCTTTATTACATTCAGCTGTGTCACAGACCTAATCAGCTATGATTACCTGTCTCTTTATTACATTCAGCTGTGTCACAGACTTAATCAGCTCTGATTACCTGTCTCTTTATTACATTCAGCTGTGTCACAAACCTAATCAACTCTAATTACCTGTCTCTTTATTACATTCAGCTGTGTCACAGACCCAATCAGCGCTGATTTCCTGTCTCTTTATTACATTCAGCTGTGTCATAGACCTAATCCGCACTGAATACTTGTCTCTTTATTACATTCAGCTGTGTCACAGACCTAATCAGTGCTGATTACCTGTCTCTTTATTACATTCAGCTGTGTCACAGACCTAATCAGCGCTGATTACCTGTCTCTTTATTACATTCAGCTGTGTCACTGACCTAATCAGTGCTGATTACCAGTCTTTTTATTACATTTAGCTGTGTCACAGACCTAATCAGCGCTGATTACCTGTCTCTTTATTACATTTAGCTGTGTCACAGACCTAATCAGCGCTGATTACCTGTCTCTTTATTACATTCAGCTGTCACAGACCTAATCAGCGCTGATTACCTGTCTCTTTATTACATTCAGCTGTCACAGACCTAATCAGCTCTGATTACCTGTCTTTTTTACATTCAGCTGTGTCACAGACCTAATCAGCGCTGATTACCTGTCTCTTTATTACATTCAGCTGTCACAGACCTAATCAGCGCTGATTATCTGTCTCTATATTACATTCAGCTGTCTCACAGACCTAATCAGCGCTGATTACCTGTCTCTTTATTGCATTCAGCTGTCACAGACCTAATCAGCGCTGATTACCTGTTCTGTAGTACATTTAGCTGTCACAGACCTAAGCAGCACTGATTACCTGTCTCTTTATTACATTCAGCTGTGTCACAGACCTAATCAGCTCTGATTACCTGTCCTTTTATTACATTCAGCTGTGTCACAGACCTAATCAGCGCTGATTACCTGTCTCTTTATTACATTCAGCTGTGTCACAGACCTAATCAGCGCTGATTACCTATCTCTTAACTACATTCAGCTGTCACAGACCTAATCAGCTCTGATTATGTCTGTTTATTACATTCAGCTGTGTCAAAGACCTAATCAGCGCTGATTACCTGTCTCTTAACTACATTAAGCTGTCACAGGCCTAACCAGCGCCGATTACCTGTCTCTTCATTGCATTCAGCTGTGTCCCAGACCTAATCAGTGCTGATTACCTGTCTCTTAACTACATTCAGCTGTCAAAGACCTAATCAGTGCTGATTACCTGTCTCTTTATTACATTCAGCTGTGTCACAGACCTAATCAGTGCTGATTACCTGTCTCTTAACTACATTCAGCTGTCACAGACCTAATCAGTGCTGATTGCCTGTCTCTTTATTACATTCAGCTGTGTCACAGACCTAATCAGCTCTGATTACCTGTCACTTAACTACATTCAGCTGTCACAGACCTAATCAGCGCTGATTACCTGTCTCTTAACTACATTCAGCTGTCACAGACCTAATCAGCGCTGATTACCTGTCTCTTTATTGGATTCAGCTGTGTCACAGACCTAATAAGCTCTGATTACCTGTCTCTTTACTGAATTCAGCTGTGTCACAGACCTAATCAGCACTGATTACCTGTCTCTTTATTACATGCAGCTGTGTTACAGACCTAATCAGAACTGATTACCTGTCTCTTTATTACATTCAGCTGTGTCACAGTCCTAATCAGCTCTGATTACCTGTCTCTTGATTGCATTCAGCTGTGTCACAGACCTAATCAGCTATGATTACCTGTCTCTTTATTACATTCAGCTGTGTCACAGACCTAATCAGTGCTGATTACCTGCCGCTTTACTACATTCAGCTGTGTCACAGGCCAAATGAGCTTTGATTACCTGTCTCTTGATTTCGTTCAGCTGTGTCACAGACATAATTAGTGCTGATTACTTGTCTCTTAACTACATTCAGCTGTGTCACAGTCCTAATCAGTGCTGATTACCTTTCTCTTTATTACATTCAGCTGTGTTACAGACCTAATCAGACCTAATCAGCACTGATTACCTGTCTCTTTATTACATTTAGCTGTGTTACAGACCTAATCAGCACTGATTACCTGTCTCTTTATTACAATCAGCTGTGTCACAGTCCTAATCAGCTCTGATTACCTGTCTCTTGATTGCATACAGCTGTATCACAGACATAATCAGCACTGATTACCTGTCTCTTTATTACATTCAGCTGTGTCACAGACCTAATCAGTGCTGATTACCTGTCTCTTGATTGCATTCAGCTGTGTCACAGACCTAATCAGCGCTGATTACCTGTCTCTTTATTACATTCAGCTGTGTCACAGACCTAATCAGTGCTGATCACCTGTCTATTAACTACATTCAGCTGTGTCACAGACCTAATCGGCGCTGATTACCTGTCTCTTTATTACATTCAGCTGTGTCACAGACACAATCAGCACTGATTACCTGTCTCTTAACTACATTCAGCTGTGTCACATTCCTAATCAGTGCTGATTACCTGTCTCTTTATTACATTCAGCTGTGTCACAGACATAATCAGCACTGATTACCTGTCTCTTTATTACATTCAGCTGTGTCACAGACCTAATCAGCACTGATCACCTGTTTCTTTATTACATTTAGCTGTGTTACAGACCTAATCAGTGCTGATTACCTGTCTCTTAACTACATTCAGCTGTGTCACAGACCTAATCAGCGCTGATTACCTGTCTCTTTATTACATTCAGCTGTGTCACAGACCTAATCAGCGCTGATCACCTGTTTCTTTATTACATTTAGCTGTGTTACAGACCTAATCAGCGCTGATTACCTGTCTCTTTATTACATTTGGCTGTGTTACAGACCTAATCAGCACTGATTATCTGTCTCTTTATTACATTCAGCTGTGTCACAGTCCTAATCAGCTATGATTACCTGTCTCTTTGTTACATTCAGCTGTGTCACAGACCTAATTAGTGCTGATTACCTGCTGCTTAATTACATTCAGCTGTGTCACAGGCCGAATGAGACAGGCCAAATGAGCTTTGATTACCTGTCTCTTTATTACATTTAGCTGTGTTCCAGACCTAATCAGCTCTGATTACCTGTCTCTTGATTGCATTCATCTGTGTCACAGACCTAATCAGCTATGATTACCTGTCTATTAACTACATTCAGCTGTGTCACAGACCTAATCAGCGCAGTTATTAAGTCAACAGAAAATTAACAATTTGTATACACTATTGGGCTGATACAATTAAACAAGAAAAAGGTTGCTCAGGCTGTTAATCTCACACAATCAATCAGATGTTTTAAAGCTAGCATCTGATTGATTGCTGATTTCATGCAAATAAAGAGCACGTCAAATTTTTGAACCTATTGTTGCATCAGCCCTTATAGGGCTGATGCCCCTGAGGAAGTGATGAGTGGTCACGAAACATGTTGGGCGGAGCTAACAGGTGAATAGTGTTGGATCTTGGTTCCGATCCGATGTGCTGTTTTTACATTTGAAATAAAGTTTATTGGATTTTATCGGTATACCGGCTGCCCGCCTCTCATTGGGGGTTAATCAATAAAAGTTCTTATCGTTTAAAATGGTGCTAACTTTGCTCCAACCAATCAGATGTTAGCTTTCAAATGTTACATAAGTTCTGATTGGTTGGGGCAACATTAGCACCATTTTAAACGATAAGAACTTTTATTGAATAGCCTTGTTTGTATATACAGGGATCGAGATTTGGCCGAGGAGGAGCCGGCAATATTGGAGGTGCTGGGAGTGCTGGATGCTGAAGATGTTGCATGGTGCTCCCGGGTTGGATACTGTGAGTAACTATAATAATCTAATACCATCATCTAATTACAGTACCATAATACAGTCATTTTTTAAAAAACAATATATAAAGGACGAGTGTTCAGTCTTTCCATTTCCACGCTGTGCTTTTTAATAAAATAAAAGGAAATGGTAACAAAACATAAGGTGTCAGGCTGAGAATTGTCTCGTTGTCATGTTTTCAGCTGGAAGGTAAATGTGTATAGAACACTCCACAGGTGTCCTAGGTAAGAACTACACAACGTGCAGAATTTGAATGATATCGCCGATGGCATTTGCACATTTACAAATCCATTTAAAAAAAAATGAATTGAGAACACGCTTTACCCTTCGCATGATAATTTCCCAACCTTTTGTATCTGGCTCTCATCCGCCAGAACTTATCCTAAACGCTTAAGTGATTATAATGAATATTTCAACACTTCGTGTCGGGTATTTCTACATAACAATATGGCAGGTCAGAAAGAAAAACACACGCGCACAGCATTTACAAGGATTAATTGGCCGCTAGTGTGGATGTTTTGTTTCCATGTGCCTTCGATGAAGCATGGCTTTCTTTAACAGATTAATATTAGTCAACTACGCAACCTATGTAAATCTTTTGAACTCTACCTCATATGGAGACCTCAGTAGAGACAACTGGTTTGCTGTGACCAAGGCTACACAGGCCACACTATCACTGGCGCCGAGAAATAACTACACATCCTACTTGATGTACTAGATTGTAATGTCAAACTTCAGCAACAAAATTATCAGGCCAACAAAATTGTACAAAACCTGGTTCAGTTCAGTAATGGAAGGTTTCACCTTAACGTAACCCAATGTTTGTTCTTTGGCCACTTGTAACCTTTGATATCTTTTATCCAGATGGTTTATTGTATGTTAACAAGCTCAATATTGATCAAGGAAGAAGCTAATATATGTTTGCAATGTGTTGTAATAATGTATGAATGGGGCATTTTCAAAGGGTATCTCCAACTTTCTTAAAAACTTTTTCTGTAGTGTAGTTGACCCCATCGCACCCCCAACCGCCATATCCTCCAGGTTTCCCCCACAAGGATGAAGACATACTAATAACTTATATGTGTAAAATAGATTGTAAGCTCTTTGGGGCAGGGCCTGATGTGAATGTATACATCTAATTGTAAAGCGCTACGAAAGATGTTGGCGATATATAAATCCAAAATGATTACAAGCGGTAAGAATTATTTACCCTTTAGGTTTCCTTTACCAGATAATACTGTAGCAATAATACACTTCCAGTACTCACTAACCTTACTTCTCATTCTCCCAAATTCATTGGGAATTCTGTAGACTGATCCTAACCAGTGTCAGCTATCATTATTCTATCTGACAATGGAGGGAAAACCTTTATATTTTAACTCTCTGATCTAGCTGCTGCTTTTCAAAGATTTGATCATAGGCTTCTATGTGATATCCCGTTCCCCTATAGCGTATGGGATACATTTTTATTTTATGTATTCTTTTGCTGTTTCTTTTCTGTTGTCTTGGGTGAAAGTCTTAGTTTGAGTTCTGCAGGGCTCTATAATTGGACCTCTGCTATTCCCTTTATACCCTGAATGATTTGGAAAAATATATCAACTCCTTTGGTTTTCAACATCATAATGTTGACAGACACTTGAATTTATCCGTCTTTTTATCTGTTGGTATCAAATGTTGATCTATTAATCTTTTGAATGTCCCTTCACTACCTCAACTCTCCGTAGCTATAGCAGAACATATTATTATGTTCCCTCATCAGAAAACAGCAAATGCTCTCACTTTATCATGGCAGAAAAACTCCATCACTTGAATATTCACTGTTTTGTGATTGATTAATTCTTCCCCAGCCAGGATATTTCATAGGCAGGTACAGAACATGTAAACGGATATGGATATGTACAAATGATCTAATTTAATAAAACAAAATAATCACAAAGAACTGAACAGGACCGGTAAGCAAGGTGCAAACTGTAGTTTTCAACTACCCTGGTTTATCCAAGAGCCTTGTCCCACCAATTTGGATTAATGTAGTGATGGGCTATATCTTACTAATGATGGTGTAGTTGTTTTGGGGGAGAAGATGGCTAGAGGGTTGGAGGAAATTTTAAGCTTGGTATGGAGGAAGGGTATTTTGGACTACACTGGGACAGATAGATTGATAAGGAATCAGGGTGCTAATAAGATAATGTAGGGAGGGAGAATAGAGGATAGGGAGGCATGTACGCCAAAGAGTGGAAATAAATTAAATGATATTCTAAAATGTATGTTTACAAATCTAAGAAGTGTGCCTGGAAAAACTGGAGAACAAGAACTAAAAGTTTTTAAAGTATGATGTGATCGGTAAAGCAGAATCATGGCTAAATGATTCACATGACTGGGTAGTAAATTTGGAAGGTACTGTATTTATGTTAAACAAAAATAGCTGGGGGTATAAATGAAAATGCTGAAACAATATGGGTGGAGCTGTGCACAGGAAGCAATAAGTTGGGTAAATTAACTGTAAGTGTCTGTTACAAGTCTTAAAGGATGTCTGTGTGTCCTTTGACTTGTTTTACTGGTGAACAATGCACCAGATAGTTTAGTGTATGGCCCATTAATGTATTTCTATAGTGTTCATATTCCCACGCAAGCACCTTTTTTCTATTGTGCATAATTGTAACCGATCCAATCTGTCTTCATATTCAAGCTCCACCAAGTCCCCTTATTAATTCAGTTGCCCTTCTCTGAATCCTTTCCATTTCCAAGATGTCCTTTTTGTACACAAGCTTCCAAAACCACACTGCATATTCCAAATTTCTAAAGAGGGAGAATAAAATGTTTACCCCTTAAATCCATACCTCTCTTTATACCAGTTGCCACCAGGCACTGCTTGCTACATGTAAGTTTGTTATGCACCAAAACTCAAGCAGGGCGATTTACCCAGAGCCGCTATCGCTCTGGATAAATCTTGCAAATGCAATTCAATATCACGTTTGCGCACGTGGGTAAATCCCAAAAGGGATTTACCCATAGCCGGCGTTAAAATCAGTCTTTAAAAATAGTGCAAATGCGATGTTAAATCACGAGTGCCGGAGGTGTCTTTTACGTAACATGCACACACGGCACTAATATTGAGTTTAAGTCTCGCTGAGTGGTAGCAAACTGCTTATTGTGACTTTAACTCCAAATACCTGCCCAGAGTGGCTGGGTAAATCGCCCTGCAAGATCCCTTTCCAACAGGGATTCACTTAACACAGAGCCATTTATAGTATAAGTAGCACAAGTATTTTTAAGTCCAAAATGCATCACCTTACATTTATCAACATTGAATCTCATCTGCCACTTAGCAGCCCAATGTGATAATATATCTAGATCCCCCTTGCAACAATTGCACATCCTCTGAAGTTTTTAATGGTCGACAAAGTTTTGTGTCGTCAGCAAACACAGAAACCTTGCTGACAATACCCACTTCCAAATCATTAATAAATAGATTAAATAGAAGCCCCAACACAGAACCCTGTGGCACCCCACTTAGTACTTTAGTCCATAATGATGAAGCCCCATTTACAACTACTCTCTGCATCCTATTCATTAACCAAACTCCTACTCCCTTTCACTTACCTTAGTGATGAGATGGACTGAATTCTATGGCTCTCCCCCCAACACACACCCTATGTGTAACATGGGCAGGCATGTACCCTTAGTCAAAGAAGGGGAGGTTTTGGGGACGTGCAGGTAAACTGTCAGCAAAGAACGGGAGGGAACAGGTGTAAAATATTCCT
The DNA here is from genome assembly GCA_019447015.1 of Hymenochirus boettgeri. Classification (NCBI taxonomy): domain Eukaryota; kingdom Metazoa; phylum Chordata; class Amphibia; order Anura; family Pipidae; genus Hymenochirus; species Hymenochirus boettgeri. Next base: position 5,299,584 of record CM033474.1, read on the forward strand.
ATGTTACAGGCGAGAGGGGCCACAAAAGGACCATTTTATCCATTATTTTTCTATTGTATGAAACACAAAAAAGCATCATGGATGTGGATTTCTGTGGAAGCCAAAACGAGCGCCGGTTGCAGTCCATACCAACATGTACGTAATAAAGAAGAAAGATCTCACTGTAGTTGCTCATTAAGGGCCCTGTGGGTTTTACTGCACACACCATCCCTATCTTGTGAAAATGATTACGTGTTGGTTGCGGATGTACATGAGTACAATGCCTGAACATCTGGCCTCTTTATCAGCATTAAAACTGTCTTTGTCTGTCTGTGGCGGAGCATAAAGTAGCTCTGTTACGGAAAGCTGCTGATTTAGGGTCACTTGGGAAAGCTCGGCCAGCATCAAACACAGCAATCCCATATTATTCTGCTGCATATGCATCCCTCCAAGATTTCTTAATTAAATCTTCATTACTTAGAAATTCCAAAGGAAATATTCTCTCTTTGGTTTATAGGCAGTGAGCTAGAAAAAGAATTGTCCATCAGCTGGTAAACGGCATACATTGTACGCTCTGAAGCTTTACTACAGGCTCCGTACATTTGCAGGTATCCAGTATTAAAAGTTCTTATGGATTTATATAGAGCCAACATCTTCCGTAGCGCTTTACAATTACATGTATACATTCACATCAGGCCCTTCCCCCGAAGAGCTTACAATCAAAGGGGGAGATTCAATATGGCCCTTTTCCGTCTAAAACCCACGTTAACCCTAAAAAAATTTGGGTTAACGTGGATTTTGGACGGATTTTCGAGCACAGCGCCATTTCCGAATGTTTTTGTGCTGTGCTAATGATCCAAACTCGTAGTGTTAAGTTTTGCGCTACTTTGTAGCGTGAAACTTAACGCTTCGGGTTGTGGAGCGTAAAAGTCCCGCTCCTTACCTTAGCCCGATCCCGCGATGCAATAACTGGCGTAATCTCGCTTATGTCAGTTATTGTATCGCGGGATCGGGCTAAGGTAAGTAACAGGAGAAGCGATATTGAATCTCCCCAAAATTACATTTATTTGACACTAGAGATGGGATCCGGGTCCGACACGGAACCCCTCGGTTACCAAATCCGAATGATCCGTCTGAGTACCGACGGATAGTCTGGATTTCGGGACTTCGAAGCACATTTTTGATTATAATCGAATGTTTGAGGCTATTTTCGATAATTTTGGGAAATAGCCTCGAACATACGAATATATGATCGGAAACGCGAAAATAGTCTCAGATCGTATTTTCGAGGGTTATCGAATGTTCAAGTTTTGGATTTTCGGAACTTTGGGGTTTTCCCGAGATCTAAGAATCTGAAAACAGAAACTGGTGAGATTTGGCCATCTCTATTTAACACATACAACCAGGGGTGTTCATAGGGTTTTTGACACCTGAAACAACTTTTAAATGCCACCTATCAGAGGATGGGTGGTGGCAAGTGAAGAGGGTGTGGCTTCATCAGGGAACATAGGTGTGGAGGTGGGTGTGGTAGGCTGATTTACACTGACTGGTGGAATGGAGGGCTGACTTATCACTGATTGGTTGACTGGAGGGTTGACTTAACACTGATTGATGGACTGGTGCTCAAATGCTGAATTGCAGGAAGGAAGAGTTTTTTTAACTTCTGCCTTTTAAGTGTTCTGCAGGGGTGCGCCCTGAGCAAATGTTTCAGTTTGCTTCATGGTAGGGGCACCCCTGCATACACCCTATCAGTATGTCTTTATGATTGTGGGGGAAACCGGAGTGCCTGCAGGAAACCCACGCAAGCACGGGGAGAACATACAAACTCCTTGCAGATTTGTACAAGGGTGGAATGCCAGGCATCAATGCTAACCACTAAGCCACCTTGCTGCCCGTTGTACGAAAGTTGTACATTTATCCAATCTTCAAAAAAAAAAGAAGAAAAGAAATGAATAGGGAGATTCAATATCACAATTGTTAGTCTAAAGTCCACACAACCCGATGTAGGTTAATGTGGGTTTTTGACTTATTTTAGGGCACATTTTGCACTAAATGGTATCGTTAAACTTAACGGGAGATTTTAAAGGGACCTTAAGGCAGTGCAAAACGCGTCTTACCTTTCCGCAATCCCTCAATGCAATACCGGAAGTAATCGCGTTAAGGTTACGGCGTGCTTTTGCGATATCTCACTAACATAGTATAGAATACTGGAGTAAAACAAATCTAGGAAACCAAATTGTTTAGTGAAATTTATTAATTTGAACCATTAGACGTAAATCTCTCAAGACTCCCCAGTGTATAGAAAAACCTTACCCCAAATAACACTCATACAGCGTATAACTTTATACTACTGTCCCTCATAGTAAGGTAATATATTATAGTCTCCAACAATGTAACAACAAATATTTTTTCTTTATCAATAATGTAATTTAAAACTTTGTAGCCTGACAGCACACTCTCTAGGCCAGAGATTAGCTAATGGTATGCCTCCAGATGTTTCCAAAAATTAAAAATCCCATTACTCCCATACAGAGGGAAGCCTGGGAATGCTGGGAGTTGTAGTTGTTTAACCTACATCTGGAAGCACACATTTTGCAAATCCCTGATCTAGACTGTAAACTCACTAAGCTAACCCCCTAGTTTGTAAGCTCACTTCCTAGTTTGTAAGCTCACTTCCTAGTTTGTACTCTACACTGTAAACTCACTCTCTAGCCTTTTAGCACTCTCTAGACCGTAAGCATACTCTCTAGACTGTAATCACACTCTCAACACTTTAACTTCACTCTTACACTCTCAACACTTTAACTTCACTCTTTAGCCTGTAAACACACTCTGTGTACTCCACACACGGACTGTAAGTGCACTCTCTAGACTGTAATCACACTCTGTGTACTCCCCGCACAGACTGTAAGTGCACTCTCTAGACTGTAAGCTCACTCTCCAGCCTTAAATCATAATCTCCAGACTGTAAGCTCACTGTCTAGCCTGTAAGTGCACTCTTTAGAGGTAATCACATATGCGTTTTGTGTACTCTAACGCACAGCAATCCGGAACGGCACTCTCTAGACTGTAATCACACTCTGTGTACTCCACGCACAGACTGTAAGTGCACTCTAGACTGTAATCACACTCTGTGTACTCCCACGCACAGACTGTAAGTGCACTCTCTAGACTGTAAGCTTACTCTCCAGCCTTAAAGCATAATCTCCAGACTGTAAGCTCACTGTCTAGCCTGTAAGTGTACTCTCTAGACTGTAACCACACTCTCTAGATTGTGAACTCACTCTGTAGACTGTAAGCACCAGGATTGGTGAGCGCATACACACAAACGATTCTCGGCTGAAGCGGCCGTTCATCGGGTGTGCCGCTCTGCCGTTGGGGGTTGTGCTTCGCTCGAATATCGAGCATGTGTACAAGGCTTTACCTTTCAATGATCATTTTGCAGCCTACATTATGTCTAGAATGTCGGCCGGGACAAATGTCCGTCATTCGCAGCAAACTCCATAGGGAACCGCACGATCGATCATGATTTCCCGCCCCACACCAGCCAATATTTTCACCCGATCGACCGAAAGTGCCGTGAATCAGTCGATTGGCTGGAAATATTGGCTGGTGTGTGCCTAAACTGACAGTTGTAGGAATCCTTATTTTCTGCCAAATTGGTGGGGGAGGATAAAGTCCAATGGGACTTGGTGAGCAATTCAGGAGCAATTGTAGGGGGCAAGGACTAAACATTTCCTGCTGTGAGTTTCTAATGTCCTGATCCTTATTAAAAGCTGTAAGGTTGGGTACACTGATCCTTATTAAAAGCTGGAAGGCCGGGTACACTGATCCTTATTAAAAGCTGGAAGGCTGGGTACACTGATCCTTATTAAAAGCTGTAAGGCTGGGTACACTGATCCTTATTAAAAGCTGTAAGGCTGGGTACACTGATCCTTATTAAAAGCTGGAAGGCTGGGTACACTGATCCTTATTAAAAGCTTGAGGCTGGGTAACACTGAATCCTTATTCAAGCTGGAAGGCCGGGTACACTGATCCTTATTAAAAGCTGGAAGGGGGGGTACACTGATCCTTATTAAAGCTGGAAGGCCGGGTACACTGATCACCTATTAAAAGCTGGAAGGCTGGGTACACTGATCCTTATTAAAAGCTGGAAGGCCGGTACACTGATCCTTATTAAAGCTGTAAGGCTGGTCACCTGATCCTATTAAAGCGGAAGGTGGGTACCGATCTTATAAAAGCTGGAAGGCGGTACCGTCCTATTAAAAGCTGGAAGGCCGGTGTAACACTGATCCTTATTAAAAGCTGTAAGGCTGGGTACACTGATCCTTATAAAAGCTGGAAGGCGGGTACACTGATCCTATTAAAAGCGGAAGGCTCGGGTACACTGATCCTTTTAAAAGCTGTGAAGGCCGGGTACACTGATCCTTATTAAAAGCTGGAAGGCCGGGTACACTGATCCTTATTAAAAGCTGGAAGGCCGGTACACTGATCCTTATTAAAAGCTGAAGGCTGGGTACACGATCCTTATTAAAAGCTTGTAAGGCTGGGTCCGATCCTTATTAAAGCTGTAAGGCTGGGTACACGATCTTATTAATGGGAAGGCTGGGCAAGCACACAGAGATCCTTATAAAAGCTGAAGGCTGGGTACACCGATCCTTATTAAAAGCTGTAAGGCTGGGTACACTGATCCTTATTAAAGCTGTAAGGCTGGTACACTGATCCTTATTAAAGCTGTAAGGCTGGGTACACGGATCCTTATTAAAAGCGGAAGGCTGGGTACACTGACCTTATTAAAAGCTGGAAGGCCGGGTACACTGATCCTTATTAAAAGCTGGAAGGCTGGTACACTGATCCTTATTAAAACTGAGCGGTACACTGATCCTTATTAAAAGCTGTAAGGCTGGTGACACTGATCCTTATTAAAAGCTGTAAGGCCGGGTACCTGATCCTTATTAAAAGAGTAGGCGGGTACACCGATCCTTATTAAAAGTGTAAGGCCGGTACACTGATCCTTATTAAAAGCTGGAAGGCCGGGTACACTGATCCTTATTAAAAGCTGTAAGTCTGGGTACACTGATCCTTATTAAAACTGGAAGGGCCGGGTAACTGATCCTTATTAAAGCTGGAAGGCGGGTACACTGATCCTTATTAAAAGCTGGAAGGCTGGGTACACTGATCCTTATAAAAGCTGGGAAGGCTGGGGTACACGATCCTTTTAAAAGCTGTAAGGTTGGTACACTGATCCTTATTAAAAGCTGTAAGGCTGGGTACACTGATCCTATTAAAACTGGAAGGCGGGTACACTGATCCTTATTAAAGCTGGAAGGCGGGTACACTGATCCTTATTAAAAGCTGGAAGGTCCGGTACACTGATCCTTATTAAAAGCTGTAAGGCTGGGTACACTGATCCTTATTAAAAGCTGTAAGGCTGGGTAAACTGATCCTTATTAAAAGCTGTAAGGCTGGTACACTGATCCTTATTAAAAGCTTGAAGGCCGGGTTACACTATCCTTATTAAAAGCTGTAAGGCTGGTGTAACACTGATCCTTATTAAAAGCTGTAAGGCTGGGTACACTGATCTCTTATTAAAAGCTGTAAGGCTGGGTACACTGATCCTTATTAAAAGCTGTAAGCGGTACACTGATCCTTATTAAAAGCTGTAAGCTGGGTACACGATCCTTATTAAAAGCTGTAAGGCTGGGTACAGATCCTTATTAAAAGCTAAGGCTGGGTACACGATCCTTATTAAAAAGCTGTTAAGGCTGGGTACACTGATCCTTATTAAAAGCTGTAAGGCGGGTACACTGATCCTTATTAAAGCTGGAAGGCGGTACACTGACCTTATTAAAAGCTGTAAGGCTGGTACACTGATCCTTATTAAAACTGAAGGCGGGTCACCGATCCTTATTAAAGCTAAGGCGGGTACACGATCCTATTAAAAGCTGTAAGGCTGGGTACACGATCCTTATTAAAAGCTGTAAGGCTGGTACACTGATCCTTATTAAAAAGCTGGAAGCGGTACAACGATCCTATTAAAAGCTGTAAGGCTGGGTACAAACTGATCCTTATTAAAAGCTGTAAGGCTGGGTACACTGATCCTTATTAAAAGTGGAGGCTGGGTACACTGATCCTTATAAAGCTGTAAGGCTGGGGTACACTGATCCTTATAAAGCTGGAAGGCTGTACACTGATCCTTATTAAAAGCTGTAAGGCTGGGTACACTGATCCTTATTAAAAGATGAAAGGCTGGGTACACTGATCCTTATTAAAAGCTGGAAGGCCGGGTACACTGATCCTTATTAAAAGCTGGAAGGTGAAAGTTCCCTCGTGTGAAGCTGCCCTACATTAATCATAACATTAAGGCTGATTTACCATCACGTCCGATCGAACAGGCGTCAGACATTGGGTGACGGCACAAATGCCGGGGATTCTTCGTCCTGACCGACTGATATACAAAAGTATCAGTAGGTTTGCCTGAAAATCGCCCCGTGTGTACCAAGCCTAAGGCTTCGCTCACACTAGGCTACGTTTTTGTGCGATTTCATGCAGGAAACAGACTGCTGTGATGCAGTGCATTGTAACAAACACAAGGCATGCAGCAGTTCTGTGCGGTACTGCATAGCAGTGACTATGCGATATGCAGGGGACATTGCACTACTTGGCAAGTAGAGAAAGTAGTACTGGCTCTTTGTATTGCACTGATACTACTGGAAACGACCTAAACACCCTGACTGGTAATGTGTCACTCAGAAAAATCTAAGGAATAATATTTATTTGTATTTATATGTTTATTTATAAAGCTTCACTAGAGGGCGCAGTGCTGTACAGTATAACAATACAGATTATACAGTATGTATGTATGTTTATTTATATTGCGCCACTTGGGTACACAGAAGCTGTTACATGTATAACAATACAGATATTTATTACAGTAGTATGTAAGTAGTTTACATATTATATAGCGCCACTTGGGTCCACGACTGTACTTAAACCATTACAGATTATACATTATTGATGTAATGTTAGTTATATAAAGCGCCACTTGGGTACGCAGCGCTGTACATTATAACAATACAATTATACAGAGTATGTATATGTTTATTATTATAGCGCCACTTGGGTACACAGAGCTGTAACATTTAACAATACAGATATACAGTATGTATGTATATGTTTATTTATATACGCCACTTGGGAACAGCGCTGTACATTATAGACATACAGATTTACAGAATGTATGTATATGTTTATTTATATAGCGCCACTTGGGAAGCAGCGCTGTACATTATAACAACAGATATACAGTATGTAATGTATATGTTTTTTATAAGCGCCACTTGGGTACACAGAGCTGTACATTATAACAATACCAGATTATACGATATGTATGATATGTTTATTATATAGCGAGCCACTTGGTGGACACCAGCGCTGTACATTATACAATACAGATTATACAGTATGTATGTATATGTTTATTTATATAGCGCCACTTGGGGACGCAAGCGCTGTACATTTAAACAATACAGATTATACAGTATGTATGTATATGTTATTATTATAGCGCCACTTGGGAGGACAAGCATGTACATTATAACAATACAGAGTTATACAGTATGTATGTATATGTTTATTTATATAAGCGCCACTTGGGGACCAAGCCTGTACATTATAACAACTACAGATTATACAGTATGTATGTATATGTTTATTTAATAGCGCCCACTTGGGGACACAGCGCTGTACATTATAACATACAAGATATACAGATGTTATGTAGTATGTTTATTTATAGCCACATTGGGGGACACAGCGCTGTAAATTAACAATACAGTATTCAGTAATGTATGTATATGTTTATTTATATAGCGCCACTTGGGTACACAGCGCTGTACATTATAACAATACAGATTATCAGTATGTAGGTATTATGTTTATTTATAAGCGCCACTATGGGACCAGTGCGTGTACATTATGGACAATACAGATTATAAAGTCATGGATGTAATGTAATATGTTTATTTATAAAGCGCCACTAGGGGGCGCAACGACTGTTACATTATACAATACAGATTATACAGTATGTATGATATGTTATTTATATAGCACCACTGTGGGACACAGCGTTGTACATTATACAATACAGACAATACAGTATGGTGTTATGTTTATGTCGATATTGGGGACACAGCGCTGTACATTGCATAAACAATACAGACAATTCAGTATGTATGTATATTGTATGTTTATTATATGCGCCACTTGGGGACACAGCACTGTACATATAACAATACAGATTATACGGTATGTATGTATATGTTTATTTATATAACGCAACTTGGGTAGCACTTTACAGTAACAAAATACAACTAGAAAGGGATAAACTTTGAATTTGGCTTGAAGGGTTGCATTTTTGTCCGGAAATTCACAGATAACGCCGTAACGCTTCCGCGGATTCCTTAGCTAGAAGATAGCACACTTCTCCTATATGTACCGAATTTCATGTCTCTAGCTCAAAAAAACTGGGGAAGAGATGACGATCCAAAAAAAAGCGGAGAGAACAAAAGAAAGAAGAAAAAGAAATAGAAGAACAGTAATTGGACTTTTCAAGCCAAATTAATAAGCATACAAGGGGGATAAATACATAGATAGTTCTGTACATAAATATGTAAATTATATATATAGATATAAGTACTAGAGCCTTACCAAGAGGGCACCTCACAGGAGGTCTTTTCTGCTGTTACTTCGTGCAGGTAGAGGGAGATGGGACATACCACAAAGAATTTAGGCCTGAACCGCGCGACATAGCACTTCAAGACGGCCAATAAACATCTAATGGTGTGGAGGTGGGCGCGGCGCGCCGAGCATCTCAGTTGCACGTGTGAAGTGGACTAATGGGCGATCGGGTCCAATCCATTGGTAAATCCCGGACGATCGTGCGGTTCCCTATGGAGGCTGACCGAGCACTCACAGCGAACGCTTGGTCAGGACAAAAAGTCCTGCAGTGTGTACCCAGCCTTTACAGAAATAAACACTATTGTATCATTGGGGAACATTGTATGACTATGGAAACAACGTTTTTTTTTTTTCCTTAAGCTAATTGGGTGTGACATTGAGAGTAAAATGAGATAAGATAACTCAGTTTGACTCAGATATCCTTTGTCAACTCACAATCCAAGCTTCACCCATCTGTATCCAGCTCTATTACAGAATCCAGCTCTATACCATTATCCAGCCACATTCCAGTATCAGCTCAATACTAAAATCCAACTCCATACCAGTATCCAGCTCTATTACAGAATCCAGCTCTATACCAATATCCAGCTCCATACCAGTATCCAGCTCTATTACAGAATCCAGCTCTATACCAATATCCAGCTCCATTACAGTATCCAGCTCCATACCAGTATCCAGCTCCATTACAGAATCCAGCTCTATACCAGTATCCAGCTCCATTCCAGTATCCAGCTCCATACCAGTATCCAGCTCCATTACAGAATCCAGCTCTATACCAATATCCAGCTCCATTCCAGTATCCAGCTCCATACCAGTATCCAGCTCCATTATAGAATCCAGCTCTATACCAATATCCAGCCCCATTCCAGTATCCAGCTCCTACCATACTAGATCAATCCATATCAATCCATATATTATCTAGACTCCATACCATCATCGAGTCATTCCAATATCGCTCATACTAAATCCACTCCATACCAGTATCCTGCTCCATTCTAGCATCCAGATCCATTCCAGTATCCAGCTCCATTCTAGCATCCAGATCCATTCCAGTATCCAGCTCCATTCTAGCATCCAGATCCATTCCAGTATCCAGCTAAATTCCAGTATCCATATCCATACCAGTATCCAGCTCCATTCCAGTATCTAGCTCCATACCAGTATCTAGCTCCATTCCAGTATCCATTTCCATACCAGTATTTAGCTCCATTCCAGTATCCAGCTCCCTACCAGTATCCAGCTCCATACCAGTATTTAGCTCCATACCAGTATCCAGCTCCCAGTAACCAACTAGGCATCCAAGATAGCCCATCAGTCACTCCATACAGATCCAGATCTATACCAGTATCCAGATCCATACCAGTATTCCCTTATGCAACTTCTGCTTCTTGCCAGCCTCCCCCTAAAGGCAATCTTTGTGAGTACCTTGGAACCTTCGGGGCCTGTATTTGTCCAGCTCACTCTCTAGACTTTAAGCTCACTCTCTAGACTGTAAGATCACTCTCTATATTTTAAGCTCACTCTCTAGACTATAAACTAACTTGGACATGGTCATTTTCCTATTGAATTACTGTAAATTAACTTGACACTTTGTTACACTCTAAGTGCTACAATACATTGTATTCTATGCACAACCCTTGAATGTAACATGTATGTGTTCCTTGTAAATAGAGTATCAATGTAATTTATAAAACGCCATAGAAGATGTTGTACAGTCCTCAAGCAGGTACACCCCAGCACACCTCCTTTGGCACGGCCTCCAATTGATAGGTGCAATCCTCCCAGCCCTCACCTCAAGGCCACCAGTAATACGGCAAAAGCAACACAAGTTGGAGGAGCACACTATTTCATTTCCAGTGTTTTTATTTAGGCAAAAAAAAATACAACGTTTCGGGGATGTGACTTCCCCCGAACGTTGGTATGTTTTTTGCCTATAATAAAACACTGGAAATGAAAAATAGTGGCTCCTCCAACTTTGTTGCTTTTGCCATAGAAGATGTTGCCATTATGTAAATGAATAATAATATTAATAATAATTATAATAATAATAAGAGTGTGCCTGTTATATTTACTACCCAAAACATGTACAAAACATGCTGTAACAAGAGGGATTATTAGAGAGTATGGCTATAGAAAGCTTTATAGAGATTGTGACTATGTTTTTCGATATAGGGAAAGCTGCAGAGGAGTCTGATAGATAATGTTATGGAGTTTCTGAGCTTACGAGATTGCGATGTGTAATTAACAGTAGTGGGTAAGACTGATGACCAGTTCACAGCTGCTGAACAAACCAAGATAAATTACATCCAAAGCAGCATTAATAGCACGGCTAAATTACCGTATAACCAGTAAATATAGAAAGACAGAAAACAACATTCAAATTTGTATTAAATCAAGATGTTATACATCAAACCTACAAACAACTCTTGAAGTGATATTCTGAAACAGAATATCAGCTAAAATAATCCATACAACAAGATCTTTGGTTTAGTCTCTGATGCTATCCATACATGTGTATAACCTATTTATAAACCTAGACAGGGCAAGAATACCTACTGTACTTTAGTGATGAGTCGTGGTCAGAATTGTACCTGGCTTATAAAACTTGTGGATCTGGTGAAACTCAAAGGGCAGAACTTTGTGAAATTTTGTTGAAATGTGATGTCAAAAATTCTAAATGCGATGCTGAAAATGTAAAATTCTGTTGTAAAATATGATATCCAAAATTCAATACTGCTCCTATTGGAGACATCCTATTCTGCAAATGTGCTATCCACGACACACCCCAGGGACCCCTTTCCAGACCACTCTGAACCCTGCAGCCTCATTGGTTCCCCAAAAGTAAATTATTTTCTGCCATATTACGGCTTTTCAAAAACCTTTCCCGGCAGATTCTTGGAGTTTCCCTGGACTTTGGGCCACCCCAAATTTGGGTAGGGTTTGTGGGTGCATGAGACACCACTCCAGAAGCTGGGAGACTCCTGAAACTGCTAGGAGGGCTGGTATACCTGCTTTTAAATTCAATAAGGTTTGATTTAAATTTTCAGTTCTGCAGATACAGTACATTCTTTATTGGAAATAGAAAAAATATAAAATGCTACTGTATATATAATAAACAACATCCACCAAGATAAATACTGTAGGATGAGGCTTCAAAACAAACCTGGTTTCAAATCAGAATTTATCATCAAAAAATGAAAATTAGGAATAATTGTGATTAAAAATTAATTAAAATGGGCTTGTATTGGATTTTCGAAACTTCGATATGTTCCACGGATATGTTTCAAGTGCTGTCGGAACATAACTGCAGTCGGAATGGTGCTCGCCGTCTTTAGTGATGACCGCAAAAAACATACAAAGCCATGAATTTAATCTCAATATCACTTTGTTTCTACAAGTCAAGAAGGTGAACGCATCAATCTTTCTACCTACAGTATGTTAATAAGGTCTTGTTTTCTTAACATGTTGGGTTGAGATCTCGGCATGGGGGTTCTTTTCTTTCACATTTTTTCTTGCCATTTTAATAAACTTCTCTGTTTTTCTCTTAAGGCAAATAGACATCAGCTTTAATCCTGCTGGATTTCTGTGTCTAACTGTGCGCAGATTAACTTTGTTTTCTCTTTTCTGGAATTGGAGCTTAATGGAAGGAACTCAACTATTTTGGTGTTATAATGAGTCATAAACCTAAAAACTAACGAGCTCATTTATCCAGGGGCGGTGCAAACTTTTCTGGAGTTAAAGCCACGCTATCTGATTCAATATTGGTTATCGCGACTTTAACACAATTATTTTGCCGGTTGCGCTTGTTTTGTGAAAGACACCCAGAAGCTCCACATTTTAATAGCCAGCTTCCGATTTATTGGGAGGCGAAAACGCAATATTAAATTGTGTACAGAAGATTTATAAAGAGCTATAGTGTTTCTGGGTAAATCTCCCCCTAAATATCTAGTCCAACCCATATACCCAACTCATGAGCCTAACTAACAGTTTCCCTTTTGAAGTATTTTTTTGTCATAAAGAGTAACATGATTCCATCCTTCCATCCCTGTGCTGTCAGCTGCCATTAGCGTTGGACAGCAACAAAGGGCTCCCCCTACAGTTAGAAATGGATCCAGAGTACAGATACAGGATTCTTGTTAAACAAGAGCAGATTGTATTACTGTAGGATAAAGACTGGAACAGGGAAACTTAAAGTATTTTCCAGTACAAATGTTCTCCTATAATTACAATAAGTAACATTTTTAATAACCATGACATCATGCAAACGTGTTGATATTTTAGTATATAAAAAGAGACAGCTCTCACTGGTAAGTAAAATGGAACTATGCTGAGAATATAGGATTCTTAGATTACCAGAAACATCTCTATTTTTTTTTTCTGTCTAAAGAAATATTTGTCCTTGAAATTGTCCCTTTTTTGTTGAAGATTGACGGACTTCACATAGGAATTTTAATCATCCTGAGATCAGATAGCGGTTTCTGGCGTCTCATTATATTGCTATTGATAAAGGGAGCTCACATGTCAGTAGAGATATCATACTTGTGTTTATTACGGAAGCCATGAAGAATACACTGTAATCACTAGAGAGCATTCTAAAATGTCAACGTATTTACCACTTGGCTCAAATTTTGTGCAATTTGGATGTTCTGGATTTACCTGGATGTATAGCACATTATTACTACAATATAACTCAAGGGTCTCTTCATGATATCAACAGTATATGGAGAATAATGCACCCCCTTATTGTAAAATATTAAAGATATATAAAGTCACTGAGAACTATGATGGTTTTCAGTCATCCATGTCATTGTTTATTAAATAATATTATATCAAATTAATTCTAATCGGCCTGTAACAATTCCAACAAGCAGTTGAATTACTAAACAAGTCCCGTTGAATTGACGGAATATCATTGGATTGATCACCAAAGAGTCATGTGACAACCATGACAGCAATTATAACTGATGACATAGTAACATAGTAATTGAGGTTGAAAAAAGACATGCATCCATCTAGTCCAACCTTTATACCTTACCCATTATGTCTGTATAACAGTTACATAGTAACATAGTATTGGAGGTTGTATAAAGACATACGTCCATCTAGTCCAACCTTTATACCTACCCATAATGTCTGTATAACAGTTACATAGTAACATAGTATTGGAGGTTGTATAAAGACATACGTCCATCTAGTCCAAACTTTATACCTACCCATAATGTCTGTATAACAGTTACATAGTAACATAGTATTGGAGGGGTGTATTAAAGACATACGTCCATCTAGTCCAACTTATAACCTACCCATAATGTCTATGTAACAGTACATAGTAACATAGTATTGGAGGTTGTATAAAGACATTACGTCCATCTAGTCCAACCTTTATACCCTACCCATAATGTCTGTCTAACAGTTACATATCATAGTAACATAGTTTGGAGGTTGTATAAAGACATACGTCCATCTAGTCCAACCTTTATACCCTACCATAATGTCTGTATAACAGTTACATAGTAACATAGTATTGGAGGTTGTATAAAGACATACGTCCATCTAGTCCAACCTTTATACCCTACCCATAATGTCTGTATAACAGTTACATAGTAACATAGTATTGGAGGTTGTATAAAGACATACGTCATCTAGTCCAACCTTTATACCCTACCCATAATGTGTATTAACAGTTACATAGTAACATAGTATTGGAGGTTGTATAAGACATACGTCCTCTAGTCCAACCTTTATACCTACCCATAATGTCTGTATAACAGTTACATAGTAACATAGTATTGGAGGTTGTATAAGACATACGTCATCTAGTCCAACCTTTATACCCTACCATAATGTCTGTATAACAGTTACATAGTACATAGTATTGGAGGTGTATAAGACATACAGTCCATCTAGTCCAACCTTTATACCTACCCATAATGCCTGTCTAACAGTTACATAGTAACATAGTATTGGAGGTTGTATAAAGACATAGTCCATCTAGTCCAACCTTTATATCCTACCCATAATGTCTGTATAACAGTTACATAGTAACATAGTATTGGAGGTTGTATAAAGACATACGTCCTTCTAGTCAACCTTTATACCTACCCTAATGTCTGTATAACAGTTACATAGTACATAGTATTGGAGGTTGTATAAAGACATACGTCCATCTAGTCCACACTTTATACCTACTATAATGTCTGTATAACAGTTACATAGTACATAGTATTGGAGGTTGTATAAAGACTACATCCATCTAGTCCAACCTTTATACCCTACCCATAATGCCTGTCTAACAGTTACATAGTAACATAGTATTGGAGGTTGTATAAAGATATACGTCCATTTAGTCCAACCTTTATACCCTACCCATAATGCCTGTCTAACAGTTACATAGTAACATAGTATTGGAGGTTGTATAAAGACATACGTCCATCTAGTCCAACCTTTATACCCTACCCATAATGTCTGTATAACAGTTACATAGTAACATAGTATGAGGAGTGTATAAAGACATACGTCCATCTAGACCACCTTTATACCCTACCCATAATGTCTGTATAACAGTTACTAGTAACAATAGTATTGGAGGTTGTATAAAGACATACGTCCATCTAGTCCAACCTTTTATCCTACCCATAATGTCTGTATAACAGTTACATAGTAACATAGTATTGGAGGTTGTATAAAGACATACAGTCATCTAATCCAACCTTTATACCCTACCCATAATGTCTGTATAACAGTTACATAGTACAATAGTATTGGAGGTTGATAAAGACATACATCCATCTAGACCAACCTTTATACCCTACCCATAATGTCTGTATAACAGTTACATGGTAACATAGTATTGGAGGTTGTATAAAGACATACGTCCTCTAGTCCAACCTTTATACCCTACCCATATGTCTGTATAACAGTTACATAGTAACATAGTATTGAGGTTGTATAAAGACATACGTCCATCTAGTCCAACCTTTATACCCTACCCATAATGTCTGTATAACAGTTACATAGTAACATAGTATTGGAGGTTGTATAAGACAACGTCCTCTAGTCCAACCTTTATACCCTACCCATATGTCTGTATAACAGTTACATAGTAACATAGTATTGAAGGTTGTATAAAGACATACGTCCATCTAGTCCAACCTTTATACCCTACCCATAATGTCTGTATAACAGTTACATAGTAACATAGTATGGAGGTTGTATAAAGTCATACGTCCATCAACTCTGACCTATTACCCTCCTTTTAACCCTAACTAACAGTTGATCCAGAGGAAGGCAAAAAAATGCTAAAAGGGGGGGAGGGGAGAGAATTCTTACAGACTCCAAATGGCAATTGGAAAGTATACCCTGGATTAACCAGAACTGCATTATAGGACATAAGTTACCACAGATTCTAACTGATGCCATAGCTAATGATGGTTATTAGGGTATATTTAACGGAGTCCTTGTACCTCTAGTTTGTTAGGCTGGAAACAATAGTTTGATCCGGTTGAACATGAAATGATCATTGTTGACATTTTACCGTGACCGGTCTATTGTAGGCCGCATGATCGGGCAAAACTCACCAGCCTATCTGGTCCATGTCAGGCAGAAATTACACTTCAATGTTCTGTCCCGATCCACTGAAATTTCAGGCACGGTGGGTCCATTGGAATGTCAGAGTGTGTATTAACAGCCTTTGCAACAGATATCTGAGGATGAAAAGATAATATCCTGCATCCTTTTATTGCACACTGAATAATACCTTATAAAAAGAAATAAACATTTCTATCCATCTGTTAACTGACGCATTAACTATATACAGCAAATTAGTAACATCTGTGTAGAGACAGTAATATAATGTGTGTTTTTTTTATCCTCCTTCCATGTGTTTGTGTCTCAATGTAACCCATTAGAACTTGCTGTATGCTACTGTGTGTTTCTCTCCGCGTCAGTATATGAGATTTACCCTGTAAGGAGCTTATAGAATGCTTTGTATTATTTAGAATCATTCCATGGTAAGACTTGTTCTCATCACTTTGTGATGACCAGTGTGTTTGACAGTAGAAGATTGTGGGAATTTGCCAGATTGAGGATTAAATGGTTTTCGGATGGTTTCCCCTGCGGAATATGTTATCTATTGAATCTGCCAGTCGCAGGACAAATAAAAGGTGAGAGATGCGACGATGCCACTGTCTTTACAATATGAAATTGGGTTTTACAAGAGGATATTGAAGAAAAAATCGACCTCAGGGGTCAAGAGTAGAGCGCCGGATGTAGGAGCGAAAGACTGAAAATAGGGCAGAATGAATAGAGTTGACCAAGTATATAACAAAGATAAGAGGACGTAGAGTAATGTGTATAAAAGATAGAGGACGTAGAGTAATGGTATAAAGATAAGGACGTTAGAGTACGTGTATAAAAGATAAGAGGACGTAGAGTAACGTGTATAAAAGATAAGAGGACGTAGAGTAATGTGTATAAAAGATAAGAGGACGTAGAGTAATGTGTATAAAAGATAAGAGGACGTAGAGTAATGTGTATAAAAGATAAGAGGACGTAGAGTAATGTGTATAAAAGATAAGAGGACGTAGAGTAATGTGTATAAAAACATGAAAGTTTAGTTTTTGGCAGAAAAAAAATGTTGTTAGTAAGCTCAGCTGCTAGTACTGGGTTGTTGGTCCATTGACAGCAGATCTTGGAAATGTAGGACAGTGCCCAACTTCAGAATCTGAATATTGCCCTCAGTATAGCCATTTGATTGCTGCTGTTATCGCCCTTAAATGGTTCCTCTCTTATACAACCCAAACTGAATTTAAACTTAACCTGGGCAATCCAACTGGGTCAAAAAGTAACAGTAAAGATAAACTAGGGAAGTTGGATAGCATGGCTAAAAGGTATGCTTAAAGGGCAAGTGTTGACTAAAGATGTAATTTTAACCAGAAAGTTTATGGGATGTTAAAATTATTACAAATGCTAAAATAGTCACTGTATAAATTTAATAAAAGTATACCTGATCCGTTTCGAACACAGAGATGCAGCAGACATTTCACATGTTCTCCAGTCGTACTAATAGAGATGGACGAACTTCCTGAACTTCGGGTCGTTTTTTGAACTTCGGAACATCAGAAAAAGTTTGGAAGTTCAAACGAACCCATAAGTCAATGGGGGGAAAAGCTTGAAAGTTTTGGATTAAATAAATTAAGGGCATGTCCACCCCCAAAACTAAAATTTAACCCACTACTGGTCCCACTGTGCAGTGTTAAAAACATCCTTACCTTACATCTTTCCTTATGTTCTCCTGCAGCGACTTCAAATTTGGAAAAATGAAGAGTAGGAGCTGTCTGTGTCATCCATTCTCTGCTTCCTCTCTGTCCTCTGAGAGGTTTGTGGCTTGCACAGAGGAGCCCCCCTCCTCACTCCCTCCCTTGGATCCCTTCATGGCTTCCTTTTCCGTAGCTTAAAACGCTTTTTCTGTAGTGTAGTTTCCCCTGAGTTCTCTATTCTTGGCAGCTGCATCTGTGATTGGCTGGCTCTCAGTCAATCACAGACGTGGCTGCCAGTCTGGCCCCCTGCTTCCAGTTCCATCAGAGCACTGGGGGATCGAAGGACTGTAAGAAGAGTTCTGCTTCTTTTGTAACTAAACAAACATGGCGGTTGTGGGTTGTGGGAGTTAGGGTGCCCTAATTACTGATTATTTTTTTTTTCAGGGTAGAGATACCCTTAAAACAAGAATGGTAACTACTGTAAATGGCTGTGCACTAGGAAATGGTCTGGGGAACATGTCAATATCACCAAAACATTTTAAACACTACCTTTGTACATGATCGGGCAATTGTCGGGTTTCCGCATGCTACAAGGGTTCGAGGGTTATGAGGGTTATGGCCATTCGAGGGTTATGGCCAATTTTAGGGTTACTGAACGATATATTGGAGGATTACTAAATTCAAATGCTACATTCGAGGGTTACCGAAAGATACATATGAGGGTTACTGAACGATACATTCGAGGGTTACCGAACGATATATTCGAGAGTTACCAAAATGGAAAGCTACATTTGAGGGTTACCGAATAGAATGCTACATGCGGAGGCTACCGAAATCGAAGGATAAATTATCGAAAAGTCCAGGTGTTCGAAAAACCCAAACTAATTTGTAGTTCGGAATGATTGGAAGAGTTCAAGTTTGGGTCAAACTCGGGTTCGGTCCATCTCTACTTGCTGACATATGTGCATATTCACATTTTTAGTGGTGCTATTTGTTTATTATCATTGGAAAGTAAAATTTAGGATTTTTTTTTTGTTAAATCTTGAAGTCCCCAGCTCATGCTGTAAAATGTTTCTAAATGAAGAAAAAGAATGAAGCCAGTGCTAGATTTCCTGGGCTACCTAAGGGACTTGGTCTTCTCTACAGTAGGAAAAAAGAAAGAAATAGTCTGTGGACAATTAGTGGGTTAAGAGTGAAGGTATAATGAAGGTTCTGTACTATTAATTATTAAAGGCCCTACTGAGCTTGGGGACGCCAAACTAAATTTTCCCAACCCTGCATCGCATGATGATTTGACTCACGCTGGGTTGTGATAGATGTGCTATTGTGTACTGTAGGCTTTCCTTGTTATGAATTTACATACATTTTATAAACATTTAGATTGGAGTTTCATTTATTAATGAAAAACATTTCTCTCCTGACAATTCCACATCAAACATCCTGCCAAATTCGCCTAAGGCGAGAGTCACTTGTGATGCAATAGGCATCTAGGGGAACATGCATTTAATGGAGCAAAAAGGAACCCAATCATGTCTTAGGAAAGGAAGTATATGTCTTATTTATTTACAATCACTATATTTTTTAATAATATTCTGTTAACACAACTTGTCTTGTTCCTGATGTTTTATTAATGAGACTTAGGGGCATATTTATAAACGGCCGCTATTTCGCTATCGCAGGACATTGCAATGACAAATTGCACTATTTTCGCCTTATTTATAAAACCATTTGTTTTCGCCTTTGTGGAAATGTATCACTGCGGCGATGTGTGGCTATAGTTTTTGCCTTATTCATTGCGTCAAGTCTGGTATCACTGCGAAAAGAGAGATTTCAGGGCTATTTTTGTAATTTCTTTATATTAATTTAAAATAAATTTATTAAAAATGGAGAAAATTCCCCTTTGTTGAGTTTTACACTATTTATCATATCCTATATAAATAAAGAAAATTCCCCTGGGTGAGTTTTACACTATTTATCATATCCTATAATAAAATAGAGAAAATTCACGGGTGAGTTTTACACTATTATATATCCTATTAATAAAATAGAGAAAATTCCCCTGGGTGAGTTTTACACTATTTTCATATCCTATTAAAAATAGAGAAATTCACCTGGGTGAGTTTTACACTATTTATTCCATATCCTATTAATAAAAATAAGACAATTCACCTGGGTGAGTTTTACACTATTTATCATATCCTATTAATAAAATAGAGACATTCACCTGGTGGTTTTACACTATTTATCATATCCATTAATAAAATGACAAATTCACCGGGTGAGTTTTACACTATTTCATATTCCTATAATAAAATAGAGAAAATTCACCTGGGTGAGTTTTACACTATTTATCATATCCTATTAATAAATAGAGCAATTCCCCTGGGTGAGTTTTAAACTATTTATCATATCCTATTAATAAAATAGAGAAAATTCACCTGGGTGAGTTTTACACTATTATCATATCCTATTAATAAATAGAGAAAATTCACCTGGGTGAGTTTTACACTATTTATCATATCCTATTAATAAAATAGAGAAAATTCACCTGGGTGAGTTTTACATATTATCATATCCTATTAATAAAATAGAGACAATTCACCAGAGTGTGAGTTTTACAATCTTATCATTATCCTATTAATAAAATAGAACAATTCACCTGGGTAGTTTTACACTATTTATCATATCCTATTAATAAAATAGAGACAATTCACCGGGTGAGTTTTACACTATTTCACATATCCTATTAATAAATAGAGACAATTCACCTGGGTGAGTTTTTACACACTATTTATCATACTTTAATAAATAAGAGACAATTCACCTGGGTGAGTTTTACACTATTTATCATATCCTGTTAATAAAATAGAGACAATTCACCTGGGTGAGTTTTACACTATTTATCATATCCTGTTATAAAAATAGAAGACAATTCACCTGGGGAGTTTTACACTATTTATCATATCCTATTAATAAAATAGAGACAATTCACCTGGGTGAGTTTTACAACTATTTATCATATCCTATTAATAAAATAGAGACAATTCACCTGGGTGAGTTTTACACTATTTATCATATCCTATATAAAATAAAGACAATTCACCGGGTGAGTTTTACACTATTATCATATCCTGTTAATAAAATAGAGACAATTCACCTGGGTGAGTTTTACACTATTTATCAATCCTATTAATAAATAGAGACAATTCACCTGGGTGAGTTTTACAACTATTTATCATATCCTATTAATAAAATAGAGACAATTCACCAGGGTGGTTTTACACTATTTATCATATCCTATTAATAAAATAGAAACAATTCACCTGGGTGGAGTTTTACACTATTTATCATATCCTATAATAAAATAGAGAAATATCACCTGGGTGAGTTTTACACTATTTATCATATCCTATTAATAAATAAGAAACAATTCCCCTGGGTGAGTTTTACACTATTTATCATATCCTATTAATAAATAGAGACAATTCACCTGGGTGAGTTTTACACTATTTATCATATCCTATTAATAAAATAAAGATAATTCACCTGGGTGAGTTTACACTATTTATCATACTATTAATAAAATAGAGACATTCCCCTGGGTGGAGTTTTACCTATTTATCATATCCTATTAATAAAATAGAGAAATTCGACCTGGGTGAGTTTTACACTATTTATCATATCCTATTAATAAATAGAGAACAATTCACCTGGGTGAGTTTTACACTATTATCATATCCTATTTAATAAAATAGACAATTCCCCTGGTGATTTTACCATATTATTTCATATCCTTATAAAATAGAGACAATTCACCTGGGTGAGTTTTACACTTTTATCATATCCTATATAAAATAGAGACAATTCACCTGGTGTGGTTTACACTATTTATCATATCCTATTAATAAAATAGAGAAAATTGCCTTTTGAGTTTATACTATTTATTATATTTTGACTGAAAAAAAACACACCACAGTGTTGGACTATTTTTAAATAACAAAGATAAGGTGTTCTACATGTATTAACCAATGTAATACTACATTGAAAAATCACCAGTAGAGTGCTGAACTTTTCAACATTTAGTGTTACTTTTTGCTACATAATTTTCGCTTTTGGTGAAAATTCGCTTTTAATAACTTTGATGAAAGAAAAGATTGAAAGTTTAACAATTGTGGTAAAAGCTGGTGGGGGGGGAAAAAAAGCAAAATAATGCCCCTTATAAAATGTCCCTCAAGACCAATTTTAACTTTAATGGTAAATAAAGAAAATCAGAACCTAAAAAAAAAAAAACCAACTCTTAAAAAAGCGAAAACATAAACCTTAAAAGTGAACTCTCAGATTGTATTACAGTATAAAGCTGGGAAATAGTCTGGGTATCCCTGGGTACTTATTATTTGATAACAACATGCTTGAGCATTACCGCAGCGGATGTCATGGCGAAAAGCGAAAAATGTAGCGTAATGACCTGTTCACACTGGTTATCGTGTGTTTATAAATAGCGAAAACTCCAAAAATTTTGGCAAAAAGGCTGCGTTAAGAAGGTGAAAAGTTAACATCCTTTGTAAATGCCCTAGTGATGTTCTAGTGTACCCAGCTTGAGCCCACAACCAAGCAATGAATATGTAGAGTCTAGGAATGTGTTATTCATGAATGTGGCACACCCAGTCAGAGAAAGTAGAAAGGACAAACACATTGTGGTTTATTCCCAGTGCATAACCTTCCATTATAACAAGCTGTCTCTATTCTGACTCTTGTTTGAAGTTTTCCTCAGGTGTAACACATATTTTAGTTAAACAATAGAAAGTACAAGGGAACTCAAACTAAAGTTGAGTCTGGAAATATCCCAGCTAAAGTTCATTTGGGTCTAATGTCCCTAAATTCAACCCATATATTCACTATTATTTATGACCAAACCCACCCATCAATTGCAGCCATTAAATAATAATCTCTGCCCAGTTGACCATATTCGCCTGCCTCCCTTCCAAAAAAAAAACCTATACCACCAATGAATTTATGACACTCATTCTGCAACACCCTTCACAACATCTTGCTGCGAGACTGAAACTCATCTCTGAACTTCTCTGGAATATGGAAATTTGGACGATTGGTAACAATCCTCAAAAAAAGTCCCTCAAAACAACGAGTTTGCTCATTAAATGAACAAGCAAGCACGGTATATTACTCAGAGGGGAAAGTACATGAGACAACTCCAGCAAGATACATAAAATACATGGAAACAATGCTAGGTTAGTAGTGAGGATCTTAGGTAATAGGACATTGAGGTCTATTTTTAAATTCAGTTTCTCTCTCTTCAATACTGAATGCATTGAGCAGTGTGAGATCACATGAAGCTCGAGGCATGGGTGGCCAGTAACAACATGTATTCTTGCTGAAATATTGACTTATATTCTTGATTAGGAATCAGTTAAAACGACAAGGGTCCACATCTATTATAGCCTAGTTTCTGCTTATAATGGCATAAATCAGAACTCAATTTTTTTTTTAGGCTGTATCATTTTATAGTAAATATTGTTGGGATCCTCATTACATGGTAAATCACATGCTTTAAATTTATTATTATTTTATCATGAACAGGTGATTATGTCTACACTACATAGTAACAAAGTAAACATAGAAATGGAGGGTTAATAAAAGTCACGTTGTCAAACCCAGTCCAAAAAACTTTATAACCTACTCAATAACCATTCTAACCGTTGATCAGAGGCTAGACTTTGCGTCAATACAGTATCAGAACTACAACTATGCATCTAAATGTATAGAGACATTTTGTAGCTTGCAGACTGACATATTTCTATATTTTTACGGTGGAAGATGAGACAATTTACTGGCCTTTGCGAGGTGAGCAAGTTTACAAGAGTCTCTTTAGCTCACGTATATTTATTGTAAACATGCTAGATCCTCATTACATGGTGAATCACATGATTTAATATATTATTAGTTGTTGTTATAATGACAGGTGATTATGTCTCACTAATAGTAACTGAGAACATAGGAAATGGCGGGTAATAAAGTCAGGTCAACCCAGTCACCTTTATAACCAATTGGAAAGATCCTGTGATAAACAAGAAAAATATGCATTAAACCACGTCATTTTCAAATATTTACATTTATGAAAATATCCAGCCCACTTGTATAGCTATTTAATGCCATTACCACCTATGCTAGAAGAAATCCAGGTTCACCATTCTCAAGTAAAAAAAACTTTCCTAAAATTAGGATGATTCGCTTCTCTTCACCTTAAAGTGTCCCACGTGTCTCTGAATGACCTATTAGGAACAATGACCAGACAGTTTATGTATGGCCCATCTAATTTGATAAAGTGATCATATCAAACCAACCGCAGTTCCATGTAACAGGCCTAACTCTTTAATCTGCCTGCAAGTCAAGACCCCCATTCCCCTTATAATTAGTTGCCTCTTTCATTTTCAGATGTTATTTTAATATAGGATGCAAACGCACACATGTTCAATGAGGCCTTACCAGTGCCTTGTAAAGAAGAGAGTTCCCTTGAATCATTCCCCTCTACAAGAAAATATCTTGCTATCTCTAGCAGTGGTTGTCTGGCATTGTTTGCTACATCTTAATCAGTTATCTACAGAAATCCTAATCTTTTTCAGAGATTCACTTAGCACAGAGCCATTTTATTGTGTAGGTGGCACAAGGATGTTAAACCCAAATGCATCACTTATATTTATCAACTTGAATCTCATCTGCCATTCTGCTGCCCTTTTGATAATCTATCTAGGTCTGCTTGCAGCACTTGCACATCATTTGAAGTTTCCAAAGCTCTGCATAGTTAGTGTCTCAGCAAACCAGAGACCTTGCTCTCCAATGCCCCTTCTAAGTCATTTATAAACAGATAAAAAGAAGCGGCCCCAGTACAGAACCCTGAGGACTCACTTAAACTTAGCCCACAAAGATGTAGCTCCATTAACCACACACTCTCTATAAAGGATTCATAACAACCATCTCTATCCATGAACAAAGGTTTTCTTCAAGACCAACAGTCATCAGTTTATACATTATTCACCTATGTGGCACAGTATCAAAACTTTAGCAAAACTAAGTATTATTTTGCAGTTTGTTCATACATGTAAAATAAATGTGGCACCACAATGTAAAACTAATTACAATCTCAGACATTTTGACCATATTGTTGCGGCCCGAGACGCCTATCTCCTCTCTTATTTCAGAACATCGCTCCTTCAATATAGTATAATAATGTATTTTGAAAGGCTTCCTCTATTTCCCATCTGCAAGCAGCTTTCTTGGACTGGTAAACTGGTATTTTTGTAGAAACCTTTGTTATAAAACTCATAGACTTTATGTCTCAATCTCCAAACCAAAACCGCGCAGCTCTTTCAGACAATCAATCCAATTTCAAGAATTTGGAAATGAGAAAGTTTATGAAAAGGGCAAAACCATACACTTCCCAAACAATGTAATTATATTAAGGAATAGCAATAGATGTGGAAGAAAGAACACTGAAGGCAAATATTTGATCTGATATAATATATCTATGGATGGTAAACTATAATGACAGATTTCCCAGCAGTGATTAAATTCAAAAGAAATAAGCAATGTGACAATGAACTCTCTTGGGGGTTAGGCAAAGACAGAAATTCAACACAAATGTAATCTGTCTCTTGATAAATTGTACATGGCAACATATATGATGTTGTATAGGATTACTCAGAGAGTATCCGTTTTTGTTGAGGAACCAACAAAATTAGAGAACAACAGTAGGAAATGTTGCTATTGATGGAAATCATCAATATTCCCCTGCTTGTTATAAACAGCTCCCCTACATGACACCA
Organism: Hymenochirus boettgeri; assembly: GCA_019447015.1. NCBI lineage: Eukaryota > Metazoa > Chordata > Amphibia > Anura > Pipidae > Hymenochirus > Hymenochirus boettgeri. Next base: position 5,325,397 of record CM033474.1, read on the forward strand.
AAGGTGACATCCTTTTTCTTTTCTTTTTTATTTTAAGCTCTTCAACCATTTAAAGGTTCTTAAAATGTTTGCAACGAGTCTTCCTTATGATGCCCTAATGTTTCTTTTCACAAGGACGTTTAAGGTACAGATACATTCGATCAGAAGGGTTTGTACTTAATTATTACAATACTTTCATCATTAACCCCTCTAGTTTATAGCCCTTAATCTGCTGATGTGTCACTTTTTATTGTAGAGACTAAAACTATGAACCATTGTTGATGTTGATCACAGGGTTGTGTTGGACACATTTGGTGTTAATATTATTATAATTATTGTGGATTTATATAGCGCCAAACACCTTCCGTAGCTCTGTACATTACATGTGTACATAGACATCAGCTGCCCACCAAGAGACTTACAATCTAAGCACAGTTATTTGACACATGCAACCATCAGTATGTCTTTTGATTGTGGGGAAACCGAGGGCCCGGAGGAAACCCACGCAAGCAGGGGAGAACATACAAACTCCTTGCAGAGTGGTCCAAGGGTGATCGAACTCAGGACCCTCAGCGCTGGCAAGGAATCAGTGCTAACCACTGACCCACCGTGCTGCTTGTGGAAAAATCCAGTTGGACATTCTCTTTACTAACTGAAGAACCTACTGTGGCTGTTTGAATTAGGCATAGGATGAAATAGTATTGTCCTTGGTATCGTTTACAAAGACAAAACTTGTAGCAGTGACAGATGACCAGAGTTGCACTTAGCTATGCACAGCGAGCATCTTCTCCGGCATTATTTAGAGATCCGTGTGCTACAATAATTGTCTGTTTTCCGCTCCTCTGCTGTGACCGGTGGCAACATCTATAAATTCCTCTAGTACCTGCTTGTTTATTGTTCTGCCCTGTTAATGCCCCAGTATTTAAAATGAATATATTGAACTGAACACGATATATTTTACAGAAAGCGAGTAATGTCTAAGCGATAAATAATTCCCACATTACAGTGTGTCTGTATGGGTGCTGGGCAGAACATCTACACTGAATATCTAAAAGTTACAGTGGCCATATGTGTTATTAATAGTTAACCCATCATTGTGGGGCGGTTCCTATTGTAGAAGTGGGACCACTGAACGTTGTTTAGCTAGAAATGGGGGAAATTGGTATTTCTATGATATTTCTTCAGAAAGAAAGGCACTGTACATGCTACAAGACCAATAAAGAATAAAGCTTCATTCTTTAAAATGGTATGTCACCCCCTAAACAAAGTTATTGTGCCTACGGAAACCCCTTATAACCTAGACCTTGAATGGTTAAACTAAAGGGATGTCACCCTCTTTTTCAATTTTAACATACTGTAGGGCAGGTCCCCCCACCCCCAACCACGATATTTTTATACCAAAACCGTTTCCCTTCTTTACTTACAGCACTTTGTTCCTTCGCTGTACTGGTTGGCTCCCTGCCCGCGGAACTGATAGCAGGGGGACGAGACTGGCAGCGCGTGTGATTGGCTGAGGCAGCCAATCACAGCACGGCTGCCATCAGTGAGGATGGGAATGGAACGAGGTGCTGTAAGTAATGAAGGGAAGTGTTGTTTGTATAAGAATGAAACGGTTGGGGGTGTGGGGACCTGCCCTGCAGTATGTTAAAAGAATTTTATGATGGATAAAATAATCAAGAGAGTATCGGAGGGAGGAGGGGGGGGGAAGGTTCTCCATGCGAAGTCTCTATACCTCCGGAGGCAACCAGAGGCAAGAAGAGACCTTTAGGACAGGAAGACGCTCCTACCCTCAGTTTTCCTGGACTTATTCATGGACTAAGAAGAACCACAAGGAGCAGGGATGTAAGGTAAGTTTTTTATTTAATTGTACAGTGGCACCAGTAGTAGGGACATTTTTAGTTTGGGGGGTGGACTGCCCTTAAGTTCGGCAGTTTAAATTATACTTACCAGTCCTTGTTCCCATGGTTGTCTTCCATGCCTTTTTCCATGTACAGAAGCACCAGAAGGGGCGGACCAGAGACTCGATGTGATGTCAGAGACATTGCGCCAATACAGTTATCGAGAACTACCAACAATATAGCTAACAGTACCCACAAATGCTAAGCCAACACCTAGTGGTTTAGGTCCACCTGCCTAAGAGAAGAGGCCAAATGAAAAAGTTTAGTTCCCCTTTAATCTTTTTAGAGGCTTGTCATAACACTTATTTAGGGTAATAATTACCCTGAAATAAAAGTGTATATTAAATGCACCCCCACCTGCAAGGTAGCAGATATCAGTCAGGCCGTGACAGTGATGATTTGGCCAATTGCTGATAGAGCACCCGATTGAGTTCTCTGCTGCTGTGCTAGCTTGTACCCTGTTATGCAAAACAGCAGCAGGAAGCCTGACCTTCTGATGGGGGGGTCGTGTTTTTAAGTACACTACATTTAGGAGCATCGGATGATGAAAAAGGTAAGTTATAACGAAACTTTGGTGTGTGGGGTCCTACACATAAAAATACATTTTAAGAACTTTGTAAAACAGATCTTTAAATTATATTTTTTTCCGTAAGAAAAACATTGAATTAATATTTAAACTCTGTAAATAGCATTAATATAGTGATAAGTCATATGGGGGAAAAAAGTTTATTCAAAATTATTTTCATGTGATTCTATCCTAAAGAAGAACTATAGAGCAAATAAGTTTAAAAAATAATAGAAAAACCTTTAAAAAAAGAGTACCTGGGACAGGAAGTAGAATTGGTTAATTCCCACCGTCCAATATAATTTTTGTGAGGAGAGCCAGCAAGAAAAAAAACTGCTTCTGCCAGGCTTCCACTGTGCTTCAGACACTATCTTATTTATAAGGAAATTCCAAGACACAACCTGGCAGATAAAAACTTAATGTGCTGGTGCTCCGAACTAAATGATTTTGGCAGGTGGTCTGCTTAAAGTTACATTTTACGATGGAGTTGTCATTTAAGATAAAATGGAAATTTAACTTTTTTTAAAATCTAGAAGAATAACTGTCGTTACTGTTTGGGAATGATTTAATTTCTCTGTTCTGTGCGCGTATAATAAAATTTACTTTTCTTCGCAATGGGGCAGCCGAATAATCTTCGGTTCTGTAAAATCAAAGGATGTGGCTCATTTATTCTTTTTTATAACATATGTAGTCGTTTATAATCCTTATAAAGTAAAGTATTGAAAGTCGGTGATAATAAACAAACTCCATTGCTTCTTAAATAAACTATACTGCATCTTGTGTGAAAAGGAGGATATTACGCCATTAAAGATACAGATAGAGATATACTGAAATATTGTATAAACACTAATATTATTAAAGCAAAAAAGATTAAATGAAAAACACAAAAAACTGTAATAAGTAGAAACCCTCGACCCCTGGTTGTTTATTCAAGGATAGTTCTGTGATGAAACAAGTTTAGTATTAATAGAATACATAACTTAAGCAAGATATCATATCTCTTACCGTTTCTGTGTGTGATGCGTTGTCCCTGTATGTTCACTTCCCCGGTATTAATCCCCCGTTGGTAGCTTCTGATGTGTCTCTCTGCCCCTTTGCAATTTTGGACTACGTGTGTACCTGGGCGCATGCGCATTGCAGGCCACCTGTAGTGTCCGTTGATTCAGTGACATCTCTCTTATGCGTGCACCGACGGATCGAGCTGCGTAGAGGTAAATGTGGCGCGCGCGCTGGAAGGTACTGTTGTAGAGCGCACGATGCGACGCGCCGCGGTTATGCGGCGCATAACTAAGAAGAACAGACATCCTAGTGGACGCGAAGGATTATGCGGCGTAACTATTACCCTTGCCACTCCCGCGACGGGGGGGGGGGGATTGTTGAGGCGAGGGCATTAGGGCTTGGCATAGGGAAGTCTGTCTCCCTTGAGAGTCCTATAATTCTCCGGTCACTGCTGGATCTGCAATACACGACCAGATTTATATTTTACTATGTTCCTCAGTGGCCAGTGGGGAAAAAAATGATAGATAGATAGATAGATAGATAGATCAGATAGCAGAAGAGTGATGATAAGATAGGCAAGGATAGAGAAGATATAGATAGATAGATAGTAGTAGAGAGTAGATAGCTAGATAGATAGATCGTAGATAGTGCAGAGTATGATAGATAGCCGTTAGATAGTAATAGCTAGAAGATTTGAATATAGATAGATAGCTGTATAGAGATGTGTAGATAGATATAGAATAGATAATGATATATAAGATAGTTATAGATAGATAATAGAATAGAGTACGATAGATAGATGAGATAGATATAGATAGATAAGAGATAGTTAGATAGATAGATAGTAGCTAGATGATAGAATATAGATAGAGTCGATAGAAGAGATAGATAGATAGTAGATAGATAGTAGATAGATGAAGATAGATAGATAGATAGATGTAGAAGATAGATAGAGTAACGATAATAATTGATAGATGATAGATAGATAGATGATAGATAGAGTAATGATAGAATAGATGATAGATAGATAGTAGATATGCATGTTTAGATATTGTAGATCAGTCGTAAGATAGATAGATACGTAGATAGCTAGATGATCGATAGATAGATATGTAGCAGAGTTGATGTTGGGGAGATAATAGATAGATAGATAGATTAGATGAGATAGACGATAGACGTAGCATGTAGATAGATAGAGATAGATAGATAGCAGTTCACGTAGATAGTAATACGATAGTTATTAGATAGACTATATTCGATGATAGATCGAAGATAGATAGAAGATAGATAGGATAGATAGCAGGTAGAAAGAAGATAGATAGATAGACAGATAGTTAGTAGATAGATATCATTAGAAAGTAGATCATAGATAGCGAAATGATAGAAAATAGATAGGAAATATCCAGAGTAGTTACATATGAGAATAGAATGAGTTGATATAGAGTTAGGAAGTAGCAGGGAGATGTAGCAGTGAATTAGATAGTGGTGATGCGTTTAGATAGATAGGGCAAAATGATAGGGACTTCTAGTGGAGACAGATTCTTAACTGGCCAAGCGGCCCTAAATGGGGCCCAGCAGCTCAAACCCCCATCCAACCCCCCGTCCGCGGCGGGGTGGCAGGGGTAATAGTTACGCCGCCTAATCCTTCGTAGGACTGTCCTCTTCCCATACATAGTTACTGTGCGCGCATACCTCTACCAGCGGCGGCTCGCCGCACATACGCATACCATGCGGTCCTCGGTGCACGCTAATAGGGGCGACTGAATCCGACTATGGCCATCTTCAATGCGCCATTGCGCCGGGGCACACCGTAGTGCACAAAATTGCCAAGGGGCACGAGAGACACATTCAGAAGCTGCAACGGGGGGACTATACCGGGTGAACATTACTAGGGAACAGAGTCTCACCCACAGAAAAAACAGTAGTAGTAAGAGATATGATAGTCTCTTAGCTTTATGTATTCCTATAATACTACTTTTTCGATCAATGAACTAATCCTTTAATAAATACATAGTTTTTTATGGCATTATTTAAACTAAGTGAGGTGTAGTTGTCTGTCAGTGGATCCACTAAGTTCAGTGAATGAGCGGTATAGATATCCCTCCCCTCCTGTGTGCCAGCAAACTCTGATGTACAGCAAAAAAAGTGGCAACGTGAAAAAAGGGGAGGGTGTGCAACATGTCAGTTCACAGAGTAGACAACAAGCAGTTGCAGATAAGGACACTCCACCAAAAACGAACACGAACTTTACAGCCTGATTGCAGGGGCTACAAGCAGAATTTTTTTCACAGAACGGGATACTGGGGGCCTGGGGCACAGGGGAGTATTTATTATGAAGTTTGGTAAAAATATGGCATTTCTGAGAGAAAAAAAAAAAAAAAACACTTCCTTTAAGAACTGTGATTACGCGGTATGCTCTCATTGGGAATAAAATACTGTGTAGTTATTTATCGAAAAAGTTCCCATAAACATGTTTTGTAATATTAACAGTAATACTCTTACAGGAGCTTCAATTAAAATACTTGGTTCTAATTTTTCCCCAACCAATCAGATCATTGTTTAACTTTGCAAAAGCTAACATCTGATTGGTTGGGCAAATTAGCACCATTTTTAAGGCGATAAGATTTTTATTGAATCTCCTGTTATACTTTAGGATTTTTGGAGGCACTTTTGAAAAGAATCAAGCAGCGGTGATAAACGTAACTTTATACAATGTACAAACTGAATGCGTTTTCGGGAGACCTCTGTAGTCCACTCATCAGTGGGAGAAGACAGCCTAACCCACCCACTACACTTACTTTAAAGACATATCACAATCAAAGATTAAAGGGAACTGTATAAAAAAACCTTAAAGGGGTGGGGAGGTTGCATGTAATACAAAGCTATAAAAAACTCATACTGGACAAACTTTTTAGGATGGATGGGATGGGGGGTGCAAGGTCCTCCTGGGTGTAGAGTCCGTAGAGTCTCCCATGTGGATCCGTAGAAGCAGCGAGGTTTCTCTTTCATAAATGAGCCCATTTGTTCTGAAACAGGCAACATATATACGGGTTAGTCAACTAAACTTCTTATCGTTATAAAAATGGGGGAAAAAACCAAATAAATAAGATTTTAGTGTAAAAAACACAATATCTCAACAAATATACATCTATCACGGTTCATTTTTATATTCAACTTTTTCTATACAGGTAAAATAGGAAATTGTTCATGTTCTTTGATCCAGACTATCACCCATATTTGGAATAATTGGGTTGAGTCTACATTGACGCACTTATAGAGTGTATGGTATATTAAATTATTTTGATAACGAGTCATACATAATGAATAACTTTTGTTTATATCCGTTGAGAGTGATGTTGTTGCAATAGTCCATATTTTTTCCGCCAGTATGTTGCGACTGGAAAATCCCAGATTGCTTCATATTTCTGGTTCCTTAACGTTCAGATGAGTGATGCGTTTACCATGAGTTTGTGTGATTGACACTGCGGCACATCTCATAGGATGTCCTTTGTGTTGGATGAGATGTTTATCTACCATATGGTTTATGCTCTATGACCAATATCCCGCGTATATTTATAAACCCCTGTGTATTAACGTTATTTATTCTATCATTTTTTATTAATTTTCAAGAAATACACAATGGGTTTGTTTAGAAATCGGCTCATCTTTTTTAATGTAAATTTCTAATAACCCTGAATATTTAGTTTTGCGGGTTCCCTACACACGCAAACAGACTTAGCATTTCAATGTATGTGATGTTCTCAGTGTATTTCCAGCGTCGGGCCACATACGAAATTACATAGAGTTCTCTGTTTGATACTTTTTTTTCTATCTCAGAAGCAAACAGATATGTAGAGAATTAATAAGAGGAGTCTGCAAAAGAAAACCAATAAAGTTAATAAAATTTACAAAAAAAACGCTTGGCCTGTGTAATGTCTATTTACAAAGTTTTGCAACAAGGAGAAAAGTTCCAAATATTATTTAGTGGAGGTTTCATGAAAAGGTTGTATACCAAGGACTTTTTTTTTTTTAAAGGGTATCTCCTATTTGACATTCACTTTTATGATTAGACACAGAGGTATACTGAGATGTGTCTTACCTCTGTTCTTCAATAAAACGTTCAGGAGCCGAGGAATGAAGGTAGGTACTTACCCAACTCGCTGATCCTCCACGGTGTCCTCTGACGAGACTGACTTAGTACCACTATGCGCATATGCTATAGAATACGGCTGACAGAAGGGACATTAAGAACGGGAGGTAAGAACACATTATTTACCTCCTGTTCTTCAATAAAGAAAATAAGCAAAAAGGTTTTTAACCACTGGCGGTCCCCTTCCCCCCCCCTCTGTGTAACAGTTACATAGTAACATAGTATTGGAGGTTGTATAAAGACATACGTCCATCTAGTCCAACCTTTATAACCTACCCGTAATGTCTGTATAACAGTTACATAGTAACATAGTATTGGAGGTTGTATAATACATCCATTTAGTCCAACCTTTATACCCTACCCATAATGCCTGTCTAACAGTTACATAGTAACATAGTATTGGAGGTTGTAGGGGTACATTGTATTGTGCATGGTACTATCGGTATCCGCGGACGTAGATTCACAAGTGTCTACCCCCTTCAGTCGGCACACGGGTTCCATGTATATTGGTTACATTGTTCACAGGGTGCCTTGTATCAGATGGTGCATTTTATCACAGGGGTGCATGTATCCATGTTACAATTTGTAATCACTTGTTGCAATTGTAACACACAGGGGTTACAACGTTTTCCATGTTACGTTCTATTTCATTCACACTGTATCCACGTTTCCACTATATCATGTGTTACATTGTAGCCAAGTTGTTGCAATTGTTATCACCATCAAGGGTTAGCATTTTAATCACATGTTACAGTGTGTTTACATTTTATCACAGGGTTACAATTGTTCACCGGGTTCATTGTACTCACCCGGTACATTGTAGCACATGTTACATGTATCACAAGGGTTACATTTATTACATGGTTACATTGTAATCAAATAGGGTTCACATTATATCACATGTTACTTGTATCACATCGGGTTACCTTATCACTTTACATGTAAATCACATGTTACATTGTAGGGCACATGCTTACATTGTCTCACAAGGTTTCATTGTATCCACCTGGTTTCCCTTGTATCACATGGTTATTTGCATCACAGGGTTACAATTGTATCACGGGTTACATGTATACAGGGTTACTTGTATCACACGGGTTAAATTGTAATCACAATGTTACATTGTATCACATGGTCTTGTATCACATGTTACAATTGTATCACATGTTTCATTGTATCCACAACAGGGTTTACACTGTCGTCACGTGGGACATGTTATCGTCACCCTGGTTACCTTTGTCAATTCGTCACATGTACACTTTACTTATCGTCCACTTCCTGCCTACTGTTACATGGTATCACAGGGTTAACATTGTAATCCGCATTGTTCACTATTGCTTGTATCTCTTACACCCGGGGTTAACCTTGTATTGCAACAAGGTGTTAATCATTGTAGCAATTGACTGCTGCTCGTTTACATCTTGCCTAACTAGATTCTCTACAGTGGCTTCCAGTTTTTATTCATCACCTGGTTACCCCTATCTGTACTACATGTTTTAATAACATTGGTTCATGAGCACGTGTCTACACCTCTCGTATCATAATGTTACATTGTTGCATTCGATACGGGGACTTGTATACACTGTGCTCATCTCACCATGGTCCACGTTGTGACTCTCACACGTGCTACCAGGTTGGTATCCCACATGCGGGATCCTATTCTTGTACTCCCATGTTACAAAAAACGCCACTCTCCTTGTTATGCACAGTTCATCTGGTATGACAGTGGTTACATTGTAATCCACATCGCTAACCTTGTATTTCACCATGTTGGGCGCCATCTATGTGATTCCCACTGGTACACGGTACTCACAAGGGTTACATTGTATCACATGTTACATTGTTATCACCGGGGTTACATTGTATCACAGGGTTACATTGTATCATATGTTACATTGTATCACAGGGTTACAGTGTATCACAGGGTTACATTGTATCACACGGTTACATTGTATCACATGTTACATTGTATCACGTGGTACATTGTATCATATGTTACATTGTATCACAGGGTTACATTGCATCACATGGTACATTGTATCACATGTTACATTGTATTACAATTTAAAGGATAGGTCACACTAGTGATCTTTTAAGCGCAATCCGATTGCACTTTAAAAAGCAAACACTAGTGCGCTGCCTTACACATCATTGCGCGATTGCAGCGCACGAGCGTGCCAAAAACACGCTGTGCACATTTCCGGAATACGCGTACGTGCTTTGTTGTGGCCTTAGCCTAAATCTACATAGTTATATTGTTATGTAATGTTTGTATAACAGTTACATAGTAATATAGTATTGGAGGTTGTATAAAGACATACGTCCGTCTAGTCCAACCTTTATACCCTACCCATTATGTCTGTATAACAGTTACATAGTAACATAGTATTGAAGGTTGTATAAAGTCATACGTCCATCTAGTCCAACCTTTATACCCTACCCATAATGTCTGTATAACAGTTACATAGTAACATAGTATTGGAGGTTGAATAAAGTCATACGTCCATCAACTCTGACCTATTCACCCTCCTTTTTAACCCTAACTAACAGTTGATCCAGAGGAAGGCAAAAAAAATGCTAAAAGGGGGGGAGGGGGAGAGAATTCCTTACAGACTCCAAATGGCAATTGGAAAGTATCCCTGGATTAACCAGAACTGCATTATAGGACATACGTTACCACAGATTCTAACTGATGCCATAGCTAATGATGGTTTATTAGGGTATATTTAACGGAGTCCTTGTACCTCTAGTTTGTTAGGCTGGAAACAATAGTTTGATCCGGTTGAACATGAAATGATCATTGTTGACATTTTACCGTGACCGGTCTATTGTAGGCCGCATGATCGGGCAAAACTCACCAGCCTATCTGGTCCATGTCAGGCAGAAATTACCTTCAATGTTCTGTCCCGATCCACTGAAATTTCAGGCACGGTGGTCCATTGGAAATGTCAGAGTGTGTATTAACAGCCTTTGCAACAGATATCTGAGGATGAAAAGATAATAATCCTGCATCCTTTTATTGCACACTGAATATACCTTATAAAAAGAAATAAACATTTCTATCCATCTGTTAACTGACGCATTAACTAATATATCAGCTAAATTATGTAACATCTTGTGTAGAGACAGTAATATAATGTGTGTTTTTTTATCCTCCTTCCATGTGTTTGTGTCTCAATGTAACCCATTAGAACTTGCTGTATGCTACTGTGTGTTTCTTCCTCCGGCAGTATATGAGATTTACCCTGTAAGGAGCTTATAGAATGCTTTGTATTATTTAGAATCATTCCATGGTAAGACTTGTTCTCATCACTTTGTGATGACCAGTGTATTTGACAGTAGAAGATTGTGGGAATTTGCCAAGATTGAGGATTAAATGGTTTTCGGATGGTTTCCCCTGCGGAATATGTTTATCTATTGAATCTGCCAGTCGCAGGACAATAAAAGGTGAAGATGCGACGATGCCACTGTCTTTACAATATGAAATTGGGTTTTACAAGAGGATATTGAAGAAAAAAATCAGACCTCAGTGGTGTCAAGAGGTAGAGCGCCGGATGTAGGAGCGAAAGACTGAAAATAGGGCAGAATGAATAGAGTTGACCAAGTAATATAACAAAAGATAAGAGGACGTAGAGTAATGTGTATAAAAGATAAGAGGACGTAGAGTAATGTGTATAATCAAGATTAGAGATATAGAGTACACGTTGTATAAGATAAGAGGACGTAGGATTAGGTAACTGTTATAAAAGATAAGAGGACTTAGAGTAATGTGTATCATAAAAATAGAGGGCGTAGAGTATGTGTATAAATATAAGAGGCGGAAGAGTAATGTGTATAAAAGATAAGAGGACGTAGAGTAATGTGTATAAAAACATGAAAGTTTAGTTTTTGGCAGAAAAAAAATGTTGTTAGTAAGCTCAGCTGCTAGTACTGGGTTGTTGGTCCATTGACAGCAGATCTTGGAAATGTAGGACAGTGCCCAACTTCAGAATCTGAATATTGCCCTCAGTATAGCCATTTGATTGCTGCTGTTATCGCCCTTAAATTGGTTCCTCTCTTATACAACCCAAACTGAATTTAAACTTAACCTGGGCAATCCAACTGGGTCAAAAAAGTAACAGTAAAGATAAACTAGGGAAGTTTGAATAGCCATGGCTAAAAGGTATGCTTAAAGGGCAAGTGTTGACTAAAGATGTAATTTTAACCAGAAAGTTTATGGGATGTTAAAATTATTACAAATGCTAAAATAGTCACTGTATAAATTTAATAAAAGTATACCTGATCCATTTCGAACCAAGAGATGCAGCAGACATTTCACATGTTCTCCAGTCGTACTAATAGAGATGGACGAACTTCCTGAACTTCGGGTCGTTTTTGAACTTCGGAACATCAGAAAAAGTTTGGAAGTTCAAAACGAACCCATTAAAGTCAATGGGGAGAAAGAGCTTGAAAGTTTTGGATTAAATAAAATTTAAGGGCATGTCCACCCCCAAAACTAAAAATTTAACCCACTACTGGTCCCACTGTGCAGTGTTAAAAACATCCTTACCTTACATCTCTGTTCCTTATGGTTCTCCTGCAGCGACTGTTCAAATTTGGAAAAATGAAGAGTAGGAGCTGTCTGTGTGTCATCCAGTCTCTGCTTCCTCTCTGTCCTCTGAGAGGTTTGTGGCTTGCACAGAGGAGCCCCCCTCCCTCACTCCCTCCCTCTGGATCCCTTCATGGCTTCCTTTTCCGTAGCTTAAAACGCTTTTTCTGTAGTGTAGTTTCCCCTGAGTTCTCTATTCTTGGCAGCTGCATCTGTGATTGGCTGGCTCTCAGTCAATCACAGACGTGGCTGCCAGTCTGGCCCCCTGCTTCCAGTTCCATCAGAGCACTGGGGGATCGAGAGGTGTAGAAGAGAGTTCTGCTTCTTTTGTAACTAAACAAACATGGCGGTTGTGGGTTGTGGGAGTTAGGGTGCCCTAAATTACTGAATTATTTTTTTTTCAGGGTAGAGATACCCTTTAAAACAAGAAATGGTAACTTACTGTAAATGGCTGTGGCACATAGGAAATGGTCTGGGGAACATGTCAATATCACCAAAACATTTTTTTTAAACTACCTTTGTACATGATCGGGCATTGTCGGGTTTCCGCATGCTACAAGGGTTCGAGGGTATGAGGGTATGGCCATCGAGGGTTATGGCCAATTTTAGGGTTACTGAACGATATATTGGAGGATTACTAAATTCAATGCTACATTCGAGGGTTACCGAAAGTACATATGAGGTTACTGAACGATACATCGAGGGTTACCGAACGGTATATTCGAGAGTTACCAAAATGGAAAGCTACATTGAGGGTTACCGAATAGAATGCTACATGCGGAGGCTACCGAAATCGAAGGATAATTTCGAAAAGTCCAGGTGTTCGAAAAACCCAAACTAATTTGTAGTTCGGAATGATTGGAAGAGTTCAAGTTGGGTCAACTCGGGTTCGGTCCATCTCTACTTGCTGACATATGTGCATATTCACATTTTTAGTGGTGCTATTGTTTATTATCATTGAAAGTAAAATTTAGGAATTTTTTTTGTTAAATCTTGAAGTCCCCAGTCATGCTGTAAAAGTTTCTAACTAAGAAGAAAAAGAATGAAGCCAGTGCTAGATTCCTGGGCTACCTAAGGGACTTGGTCTTTTACAGTAGGAAAAAGAAAGAAATAGTCTGTGGACAATTGTGGGTTAAGAGTGAAGGTTATAATGAAGGTTCTGTACATATAATTATTAAGGCCCTACTGAGCTTGGGACGCCAAACTAAATTTTCCCAACCCTGCATCGCATGATGATTTGACTCACGCTGGGTTGTGATAGATGTGCTATTGTGTAGGTAGGCTTTTCTTGTTATGAATTTACATACATTTTATAAACATTTAGATTGGAGTTTCATTTATTAATGAAAACATTTCTCTCCTGACAATTCCACATCAAACATCAAGCCAAATTCGCCTAAGGCGAGAGTCACTTGTGATGCAATAGGGCATCAGGGGAACATGCATTTAATGGAGCAAAAAGGAACCCAATCATGTCTTAGGAAAGGAAGTATATGTCTTATTTATTTACAATCACTATATTTTTTAATAATATTCTGTTAACACAACTTGTCTGTTCCTGATGTTTTATTCAGGAACTTAGGGGCATATTATAAAGGCCGTATTTCGCTATCGCAGACATTGCAATGACAAATTGCACATTTTGCCTTATTTATAAACATTTTTTCGCCTGTGGAATGTATCAGCGGCGATGTGTGGCAAGTTTTTGCCTTATTATTGCGCAATCTGTATCACTGCGAAAGAGAGATTTCAGGCTATTTTTGTAATTTCTTAATTAATTTAAAATAAATTATTAAAATGAGAAATTCCCCTTTGTGAGTTTTACACTATTTATCAGATCCTATTAATAAATAGAGAAAATTCCCCGGTGAGTTTACACTATTTATCATATCATTATAAATAGAGAAAATTCACCGGTGAGTTTTACACTATTTATATATCCTATTATAAAATAGAGACATCCCTGGGTGAGTTTTACACTATTTATCATAGCCTATTAATAAATAGAGAAAATTCACGGTGGAGTTTTACACTATTATCATATCCTATTAATAAATAAAGAAATTCACGGGGAGTTTTACACATTATCATATCCTTAATAAAATAGAGACAATTCACTGGGTGAGTTTTACACTATTTTCATATCCTATTAATAAAATAGAGGAAATTCACCAGGTGAGTTTTACACTTTATCATTCCTATAATAAAATAGAGAAATTCACCTGGGTGGTTTTATACTATTTATCATATCCTATTAATAAAATAGAAAACAATTCACTGGGGTGAGTGTTACACTATTATCATATCCAATAATAAAAGAGAGAAATTCACCTGGGTGAGTTTACACATATTATCAATCTCTATTTAAATAGAGACAATTCACCTGGGTGAGTTTTACACTATTTTCATATCCTATTAATAAAATAGAGAAAATTCACCTGGGTGAGTTTTACACTATTAATCATATCCTATTATAAAATAGAGGAAATTCACCTGGGTGAGTTTTAACACTATTTATCAATCATATTAAAAATAGAGACAATTCACTTGGGTGAGTTTTACACTATTTTATCATATCCTATTATAAAATAGAGACAATTCCCGGGTGAGTTTTACACTATTATCATATCCTATTATAAAATAGAACAATTACCTGGGTGAGTTTTACACTATTTATCATATCCTATAAAAATAGAGAAATTCCACCTGGGTGAGTTTTACACTATTTATCATTCCTATTAATAAAATAGAGACAATTCACCTGGGTGGTGAGTTTTACACTTATTATCATATCCATTAATAAAATAGAGACAATTCATGGGTGGTTTTACACTATTTTACATATCTATTAATAAATAGAGACAATTCACCTGGGTGAGTTTTACACTATTTATTATCCTGTTAATAAAATAGAGGACAATTACCTGGGTGAGTTTTACACTATTTATCATATCCTTAATAAAATAAAGACATTCACCTGGGTGAGTTTTACACTATTTATCATATCCTTTAATAAAATAGAGAAAATTCACCTGGGTGAGTTTTACACTATTATCATATCATTAATTAAAATAGAGACAATTCACCTGGGGAGTTTTACACATTTTAACATATCTCATTTAATAAAATAGAGACAATTACCTGGTGGAGTTTTTACACTATTTACATTCCTGTTAAAAATAGAGACAATTACCTGGGTGAGTTTACACATTATCATATCCTATAATAAAATAGAGACATTCACCTGGGTGGTTACACTATTATCATATCCTTTATAAATAGAGACAATTCACCAGGGTGAGTTTTACACTATTTATCATATCCTATTAATAAATAGAAACAATTACCTGGGTGAGTTTTACACTATTTATCATATCCTAATAATAAAATAGAGAAAATTCACTGGGTGAGTTTTACACTATTTATCATATCCTATAATAAATGAAACAATTCCCTTGGGTGAGTTTACACTATTTATCATATCTATTAATAAAATAGAGACAATTCACCTGGGTGAGGACACTATTTATCATATCCTGTAATTAAAATAGAGACAATTCACCTGGGGGAGTTTTACACTATTTATCATATCCTTAATAAAATAAAGACAATCACCGGGTGAGTTTTACACTATTTATCATATCCTGTTAATAAAATAGAGACAATTCACCTGGGTGAGTTTTACACTATTTATCATATCCATAATAAAATAGAAACAATCACCTGGGTGAGTTTTACACTATTTATCATATCTATTAATAAAATAGAAACAATTCCCCTGGGTGAGTTTTAAACTATTTATCATATCCATTAATAAAATAAGAAATTCACTGGGGTGAGTTTTACACTATTTATCATATCCTGTTAATAAAATAGAGAACAATTCACCTGGGTGAGTTTTACACTATTATCATATCTTTAATAAATAGAGACAATTCACCTGGGTGAGGTTTACACTATTTATTCATATCCTATTAAAAAATAGAAGACAATTAACCTGGGTGAGTTTTACACTATTTATCATATCCTATTAATAAAATAGAGGAAATTCACCGGGTGAGTTTTTACTATTTATCATATCCTATTAATAAAATAGAGACAATTCCCTGGTGAGTTTTACACTATTTATCATATCCTATTAATAAATAGAGGAAAATCACCTGGGTGAGTTTTACACATTTCTCATGTCCTATTAATAAAATAGAGACAAATTCAACTGGGTGAGTTTACACTATTTATCATATCCATTAATAAAATAGAGACAATTCACCTGGGTGAGTTTTACACTATTATCATATCCTATTAATAAAATAGAAGACATTCCCCTGGGTGAGTTTTACACTATTTATCATATCCTATTAATAAAATAGAGACAATTCACTGGGTGAGTTTTACACTATTTATCAATCCTATTAAAAAATAGAGACAATTCACTGGGTGAGTTTTACACTATTTATCATAATCCTATAATAAATAGGACAATTCACCCGGGTGAGTTTTACCTATTTATTCTATCCTATATAAAATAGAAACAATTCACCTGGGTGAGTTTTACACTATTTATCATTCTATTAATAAAATAGAGAAAATCACCTGGGTGAGTTTTACACTATTTATCAATTCCTATAATAAAATGAGACAATTCACCTGGGTGAGTTTACACATTTATCATATCCTATTAATAAATAAGAGACAATTCCCCTGGGTGAGTTTACACTATTTATCATATCCTATAATAAAATAGAGAAAATTCCCTGGGTGAGTTTTACACTATTATCATATCCTATTAATAAAATAGAGAAAATTCCCCTGGGTGAGTTTTACACTATTTATCATATCCATTAATAAAATAGAGAAAAATTCACCTGGGTGAGTTTTACACTATTTATCAATCCTATTAATAAAATAGAGAAAATTCACTGGGTGAGTTTTACACTATTTATCATATCCTATTAAAAATAGAGACAATTCCTGGGTGAGTTTACACTATTTATCATATCCTATTAATAAATAGAGAAATTCACCTGGGTGAGTTTATACTATTATCATACTATTATAAAATAGAGACAATTCACCTGGGGTGAGTTTTACCAATTTTATCATGTCCTATTATAAAATAGAGAAAATTCACTGGTTGAGTTTTTAGATGTATCCCAATTTCCTATTAATAAAATAGAGACAATTCCCCTGGGTGAGTTTTACACTATTTATCATATCCTATTAATAAAATAGAGACAATTCACCTGGGTGAGTTTTACACTATTTATCATATCCTATTAATAAAATAGAGACAATTCACCTGGGTGAGTTTACACTATTTATCATATCCTATTAATAAAATAGAGAAAATTTGCCTTTTTGAGTTTTATACTATTTATTATATTTTTGACTGAAAAAAAACACACCACATGTGTTAGGCTATTTTTAAATAACAAAGATAGGTGTTCTATGTGTATTAACCAATTTAATACTACATTGAAAAATCACCAGGGATATGTGCTGAACTTTTCCAGCATTATTAGTGTTACTTTTTGCTACATAATTTTCGCTTTTGGTGAAAATTCGCCTTTTTAATAACTTTGATGAAAAGAAAAGATGAAAGTTTAAAAAATTGTGGTAAAGGCTGGTGGGGGGGAAAAAAAGCAAAAATAATGCCCCTTTATAAATATGTCCCTCAGACCCCATTTAACTTTAATGGTAAATAAAGAAAATCAGAACCTTAAAAAAAAAAACCAATCTTAAAAAAGCGAAAACTAAACCTTAAAAAGTGAACTCTCAGATTGTATTACAGTAAATGCTGGGAAATAGTCTGGGTATCCCTGGGTACTTATTAGTATTGATAAACACATGCTTGAGCAGTTACCGCAGCGATGTATGGCGAAAAGCGAAATGTAGCGGTAATGACCTTTCACCACTGGTTATCGCTGGTTTATAAATAGCGAAAACTCCAAATTTGGCAAAAAGGCTGCGTTAAAGAAGGTGAAAAGTTTAACAATCCTTTGTAAATTTGCCCCCTAGTTGATGTTCTAGGTGCTACCCAAGGACTTTGAGCCCACAAACCATAGCAATGAATATGTAGAGTCTAGAGATTGTGTTATTCATGAATGTGGCACACCCAGTCAGAGAAAGAGTAGAAAGGACAACACATTTGTGGTTAATTCCCAGTGCTAAACCCTTTACATTATAATCACAGCTGTCTCTTATTCTGACTCTTGTTTGAAGTCTTCCTTCCAGGGTGTAGACACATATTTTAGTTAAACAATAGAAATGTACAAGGGAACTCAACTAAAGTTGAGTCTGGGAAATATCCCAGCTACAAGTTCATTTGGGTCTAATGTCCATCTAAATTCAACCCATGTAATTCACATTATTATTGACCAAACCCACCCAGCAATTGCATCATAAATAATAATCTCTGCCCAGGTTGACCATATTCGCCTCCTCCCCTTCCAAAAAAAACCTATACCACCAACTGAATTTAGACACTGCAGTTCTGCACAACATTCTTGCTTGCTGAAGACTGGAACTCATCTCTGCACTTCTCTGGAATATGAGAAATTTGTGGACGATTGGTTACCAATCCTCAAAAAAAGTCAAACAACGAGTTTGCTCATTAAATGAACACAGCAGCACTGGGTATATTCTCAGAGGGGAAAGTACATGACAACTCCAGCAAAGCTACATAAAATACATGGAACAATGCTAGTTAGTAGTGAGGATTCTTAGGTAATAGGAACATTGAGGTCTATTTTTAAATTCCTTTCTCTCTCTTCCATACTGAATGCAATTGAGCATGTGTGAGATCACTGAGCTCGAGGCATGGGTGGTAACAACATGTATTTCTGTGCTGAAATATTTGACTTATATTCTTGATTAGGAATCAGTTAAAACGACAAGTGTCACATCATATTAAGCCGTAGTTTCTGCTCTATAATGGCTATAAATCAGAACTCATTTTTTTTAGGCTGTTATATTTTATAGTAAATATGTTGGGATCCTCATTACATGGTAAATCACATGATTTAAATTTATTATTATTTCTTATTCATGAACAGGTGATTATGTCTACACTACATAGTAACAAAGTAACATAGAAATGGAGGGTTAATAAAGTCACGTGTCAACCCAGTCCAAACTTTATAACCTACTCATTAACCCATTCTAACCGTTGATCCAGAGGCTAAGACTTTGCGTCAATACAGTTATCAAGAACTACCAACTATGCATTCTAAATGTATAGAGACATTTATGTAGCTTGCAGACATGACATATTTCTATATTGTTTTATCGGTGGAAGATACAATTTAATGGCCTTTGCGAGGTGAGCAAGTTTACAAAGTCTCTTTAAGCTCACGTATATTTTATTGTAAACATGCTAGGATCCTCATTACATGGTGAATCACATGATTTTAATATATTATTAGTTGTTATTAATGAACAGGTGATTATGTCTACACTATATAGTAACATAGTAACATAGAAATGGAGGGTTAATAAAGTCACGTGTCAACCCAGTCCAACCTTTATAACCAATTGGAAAAGATCCTTGGATCAACAAGAAAAATATGCATTAATACCAGTCATTTTCAATATATTTACATTTTAGAAAATTATCCAGCCCACTTTTATAGCTATTTAATGCCATTACCACCTATGCTAGAAGACAATTCCAGAGTTTCACCATTCTCAATGTAAAAAAAACTTTCCTAAACTTAGGATGAATCTGCTTCTCTTCCAACCTTAAAGGATGTCCACGTGTCCTCTGATATGACCTATTAGTGAACAATGCACCAGACAGTTTATTGTATGGCCCATTAATATATTTGTATAAAGTGATCATATCCCCAAACAACCGCAGCTTCTTCAATGTAAACAGCCGTAACTTCTTTAATCTGCCTGCATAGTCAAGACCCTCCATTCCCCTTCTTATTTTAGTTGCCTTTCCTTTCATTTTCAAGATGTCTATTTTATATATAGGATTGCAAAACCGCACCACATGTTCCAAATGAGGCCTTACCAGTGCCTTGTAAAGAGAGATTCCCTTGAATCTATTCCCCTCTACAAGAAAATATCTTGCTATCTCTAGCAGTGGTTGTCTGGCATTGTTTGCTACATCTTAATCGGTTATCTACTAGAAATCCTAAATCTTTTTCAGAGATTCACTTAGCACAGAGCCATTTATTGTGTAGGTGGCACAAGGATTGTTAAACCCCAAATGCATCACTTTATATTTATCAACATTGAATCTCATCTGCCATTCTGCTGCCCATTTTGATAATCTATCTAGGTCTGCTTGCAGCACTTGCACATCATTTGAAGTTTCCAAAGCTCTGCATAGTTTAGTGTCATCAGCAAACACAGAGACCTTGCTCTCAATGCCCCCTTCTAAGTCATTTATAAACAGATTAAAAAGAAGCGGCCCCAGTACAGAACCCTGAGGCACTCCACTTAGAACTTTAGCCCACAAAGATGTAGCTCCATTAACCACCACTCTCTATAAGTGATCTAACAACCAATTCTCTATCCATGAACAAAGGTTTTCTTCAAGACCAACAGTCCTCAGTTTATACATTATTCGCCAATGTGGCACAGTATCAAAAGCTTTAGCAAAATCTAAGTATTTATTTTGCAGTTGTTCATACATGTAAAATAAATGTGCACCACAATGTAAACTAATTACAATCTCAGACATTTTGACCATATTGTTGCGGCCCGAGACGCCTATCTCCTCTCTTATTTCAGAACATCGCTCCTTCAATAATAGTATAATAATGTATTTTGAAAGGCTTCCTCTTATTTCCCATCTGCAAGCAGCCTTTTCTTGGACTGTAAACTGTTATTGTAGAACCTTGTGTTATAAACTCATAGACTTTTATGTCTCAATCTCGCAACAAACCGCGCAGCTCTTTCCTACAATCAATCCAATTTCAAGAATTTGGAAATGAGAAAGTTTATGAAAAGGGCAAAAACAATACACTTCCCAAACAATGTAATTATATTAAGGAATAGCAATAGCTGTGGAAGAAAGAACACAAGGCAAATATTGGATCTGATATAATATATCTATGGATGGTAAACTATAAATGACAGATTTCCCAGCAGTGATTAAATTCAAAAGAAATAAGCAAATGTGACAATGAACTCTCTTTGGGGGTTAGGCAAAGACAGAAATGTCAACACAAATGTATCTGTCTCTTGATAAATTGTCATGGCAACATATATGATGTTGTATAGGATTACTCAGAGAGTATCAGTTTCTTGTTGAGGAACCAACAGAAATTAGAGAACATACAGTAGGAAATGTTGCTATTGATGGAAATCATCAATATTCCCCCTGGCTTGCTTATAAACAGCTCCCAATACATGACACAAAGGTGACATTCCTTTTTCTTTCTTTTTTTATTAAGCTCTTCAACCATTTAAAGGTTCTTAAAATGTTGCAACAGAGTCTTCCTTATGATGCCCTAATGTTTCTTTTCACAAGGACGTTTAAGGTACAGATACATTCGATCAGACAGGGTTTGTACTTAATTATTACAAATACTTTCATCATTAACCCCCTACTGTTTATAGCCCTTAATCTGCTGATGTATCACTTTTTATTTTAGACTAAAACTATGAACCATTGTTGATTTGATCACAGGGTTGATGTTGGACACATTTGGTGTTAATATTATTATAATTATTGTGGATTTATATAGCGCCAACACCTTCCGTAGCTCTGTACAATTACATGTGTACATAGACATCAGGCCCTGCACCGAAGAGCTTACAATCTAAGCACATTTATTTGACACATGCAACCTATCAGTATGTCTTTATGATTGTGGGGGAAACCGGAGGGCCCGGAGGAAACCCACGCAAGCACGGGGAGAACATACAAACTCCTTGCAGATGTGTCCAAGGGTGGAATCGAACTCAGGACCTCAGCGCTGCAAGGAATCAGTGCTAACCACTGACCCACCGTGCTGCTTGGGAAAAATCCAGTTGGACATTCTCTTTACCTAACTGAAGAACCTACTGTGGCTGTTTGAAATTAGCATAGGATGAAATAGTATTGCTCCTGGTAGTCGTTTACAAAGACAAAACTTGTAGCAGTGACAGATGACCAGAGTTGCACTTTAGCTATGCACAGCGAGCATCTTCCCGGCATTATTTAGAGATCCCGTGTGCTACAATAATTGTCTGTTTCCCTCCTCTGCTGTGACCGAGTGGCAACATCTATAAATTCCTCTAGTACCTGGCTGTTTATTGTTCTGCCCTGTTAATGGCCCCAGTATTAAAATGAATATATTGAACTGAACACGATATATTTTACAGAAAGCAGTAGATGTCTATAGCGAATAATAATTCCCACATTTACAGTGTGTCTGTATGGGTGCTGGGCAGATACATCTACACTGAATATCTAAAATTTACAGTGGCCATATGTGTTATTAATAAAGTCTAACCCATCATTGTGGGGCGGTTCCTATTGTAGAAGTGGGACCACATGAACGTTGTTTAGCTAGAAAATGGGGGGAAATTGGATATTTCTAATGATATTTCTTCAGAAAGAAAAGGCACTGTACATGCTACAAGACCAATAAAGAATAAAGCTTCATTCTTTAAATGGTATGTCCACCCCCTAAACAAAGATTATTGTGCCTACTGGAAACCCCTTATAACCTAGACCTTGCATGGTCTAAATACTTAAAGGGTATGTCCACCCTCTTTTTCAATTTTTAACATACTGTAGGGCAGGTCCCCCCACCCCCAACCACTATATTTTTATACCAAAAACCGTTTCCCTTCTTTACTTACAGCACTTTGTTCCTTCGCTGTACTGGTCTGGCTCCCCTGCCCGCCGGAACTGATAGCAGGGGGCCGGACTGGCAGCCGCGGCTGTGATTGGCTGAGAGGCAGCCAATCACAGCCGTGGCTGCCATCAGTGAGGATGGCGATGGAACGAGGTGCTGTAAGTAATGAAGGGAAGTGTTGTTTGGTATAAGAATGAAACGGTTGGGGGTGTGGGGACCTGCCCTGCAGTATGTTAAAAGAATTTTATGATGGATAGAAATAATCAAGAGAGTCATCGGGAGGGAGGGAGGGGGGGGGGGAAGGTTCTCCACTGCGCAAGTCTCTATACCTCCCGGAGGCAACACAGAGGCAGAGACCTTTAGGACAGGAAGACAGCTCCTACCCTACAGTTTCCTGGACTTTATTCATGGACTACAGAAGAACCACAAGGAGCAGGGATGTAAGGTAAGTTTTTTATTTAATTGTACAGTGGCACCAGTAGTAGGGACATTTTTAGTTTGGGGGGTGGACATGCCCTTTAAGTTCGGCAGTTAAATATACTTACCAGCCTTTGTTCCCATGGTTGTCTTCCATGCCTTTCCCATGTACAGAAGCAACCAGAAGGGGCCGGACCAGCAGACTCGATAGTGATTGTCAGAGACATTGCGCCAATACAGTTATCGAGAACTACCAACAATATAGCTAACAGTACCCACAAATGCTAAGCCATCACCCTAGTGGTTTAGGTCCACCTGCCTAAGAGAAGAGGCCAAATGAAAAAGTTTAGTTCCCCTTTAATCTTTTTAGAGGCTTGTCATAACACTTATTTAGGGCTAATAATTACCCTGAAAATAAAAGTGTATATTAAATGCACCCCCACCTGCAAGGTAGCAGATATCAGTCAAGGCCGTGACAGTGATGATTTGGCCAATTGCTGATAGAGGCTACCCAGATTGAGTTCTCTGCTGCTGTGCTAGCTTGTAACCTGTTATCAACAGCAGCAGGAAGCCATGAACCTTCTGATGGGGGGGGTCTGTGTTGTTAAGTACACTACATTTAGGAGCATCGGATGAAAAAGGTAAGTATAACGAAACTTTGGTGTGTGGGGTCCTACACATAAAAATACATTTTAAGAACTTTGTATAAACATCTTTAAATTATATTTTTTCCGTAAGAAAAAACATTGAAATTAATATTTAAACTCTGTAAATAGTCATTAAATATAGTGGAAAGTCATTATGGGGGAAAAAAAGTTTATTCAAAATTATTTTCATGTGATTCTATCCTAAAGAAGAACTATAGAGCATAATAAGTTTAAAAAAATAAACAGAAAAACCTTTAAAATAAAGAGTACCTGGGACAGGAAGTAGAATTGGTAATTCCCACCGTCCAATATAATTTTTGTGAGGAGAGCCAGCAAGAAAAAAAACTGCTTCTGCCAGGCTTCCACTGTGCTTCAGCACTATCTTTTATAAAGGAAAGTCCAAGACACTAACCTGGCAGATAAAAACTTAATGTGCTGGTGCTCCTGAACTAAATGATTTTGGCAGGTGGTTCTGCTTAATTTTTTGAAAGTTACATTTTACGGTGGAGTTGTCATTTAAGATAAAATGGAAATTTAATTCTTTTTTTAAAATCTAGAAGAATAACTGTCGTTTACTGTTTGGAGAATGATTTATTTCCTCTGTTCTGTGCGCGTATTTAATAAAATTTACTTTTCTTCGCAATGGGGCAGCCGAATAATCTTCGGTTCTGTAAAATCAAAAGGATTGTGGCTCATTTTATTCTTTTTATAACATATGTAGTCGTTTATAATCCTTATAAAGTAAAGTATTGAAAGTCGGTGATAATAAACAAACTCCATTGCTTAAATAAACACTATACTGCATCTTGTGTGAAAAGGAGGATTATTACGCCATTAAGATACAGATAGAGATATACTGTAAATATTGTATAAACACTAATATTATTAAAGCAAAAAAGATTAAATGAAAAACAACAAAAAACTGTAATAAGTAGATAACCCTCGACCCTTTGTTTATTAAAGGAATAGTTCATTGATGAAAACAAGTTAGTATTATATAAATACATAAATTAAGCAGATATCATATCTCTTACCTGTTTCTGTGTGTGATGCTCTGTTCCCTATTATGTTCCCCGTTATAAGTTCCCCCCCGTTGTAGCTTCTGAATGTGTCTCTCTGCCCCTTTGCAATTTTGCGACTACGGTGGTGTCCCTGGCGCATGCGCATTGAGAGGCCACTGTAGTCGTGATTCAGTGACCTCTCTTAGCGGTCACCGAGGTCGCGCTGGTAGAGGATGTGCGCGCGCGCGGCTGGTAGAGGTACGTGCGCGCGCACGCTGGTAGAGGTATGCGCGCGCATAACTAAGAAGACACGACAGCCTGGAGACAGCGAAGGATTATGCGGCGTAACTATTACCCTTGCCACCCCCGCGACCGGGGGGGGGGGTTGTTGAGGCGAGGGCATTAGGGCCTTGGCCAATTAGGAAGCTGTCTCCACTGGAAGTCCCTATAATTCTCCAGGTCACTGCTGGGATCTGCCATACCGACCAGATTTATACTTTACTATGTTGCTCAGTGGCCAGTGATAGATAGATATATAGATAGATAAGATAGATAGATAGCAGAGAGTTTGATAGATAGTGATAGCAGAGTTAGATAGATAGATAGATAAGATAGATGTAGATGATGATAGATAGATAGATAGATAGAATCGATGATTAGATAGATAGCAGCAGATTGATGATGTCGTAGCTGATGTCTGTGTGTGTGTGTGTGATGTATGTGTGTATAGATAGATAGATCGTGTAGTGAGTATGGTGTGGTAGTGTGTGGTGCTGTGGTGGTAGATAGTAGATAGATAGATAGATAGATAGATAGATAGATATAGATAGATAGATAGATAGATGATAGATAGCTAGTAGAGAGTATAGATAATAGATAGATAGATAGATAGATAGATAGCTAGTAGATAGATAGATAGATAGATAGATAGTAGCATAGATATATAGATAGATAGATAGATAGAAGATGTTAGTAGATAGATATTAGATATGATGATAGATAGTAGTAGATGATAGATAGAGAGATATAGATAGATGATGATAGATAGATAGAAGTTAGATAGATAGATAGATAGATAGATAGATAGATATAGATAGATAGATAGATGATAGATAGATTAGATATAGATAGATAGATAGATAGATAGATGCAGTAGTTTAGATAGTAGATAGATAGATAGATAGATAGATAGATAGATAGCAAGAGTATAGATAGATAGACAGAGTAGATAGATAGATTATGCAGAGTTAATAGATAGCAGAGTTAGAGATAGATAGCAGAGTTAGATAGATAGATAGATAGCAGTGTTAGATAGATGATAGATGGATAGATAGCAGAGTTAGATAGTAGATAGGGAATTATAGGGACTTCTAGTGGAGACAGCTTCTTAACTGGCCAAGGCCCTAATGCCCTCGCCTCAAACACCCCATCCCCCCCCCCCGTCGCGGGGTGGCAGGGGTAATAGTTACGCCGCCTAATCCTTCGTAGGCTTTCTCTTCCTCATACATAGTTTGTGCGGCGCATACCTCACCAGCGCGCGCGCGCACATACCTAACCAGTGCGGGTCCTCGGTGCACGCTAAGAGAGGCACTGAATCACGACTACAGTGGCCTCTCAATGCGCATGCGCCGGGGACACCCTAGTCACAAAATTGCCAAGGGGCAGAGAGACACATTCAGAAGCTACAACGGGGGAACTTATACCGGGGAACATTACTAGGGAACAGAGCATCACACACAGAAACAGTAAGAGATATGATATCTGCTTAATTTATGTATTCTATTAATACTAACTTGTTTTCATCAATGAACTATTCCTTTATAAATACATATTTTTTATGGCATTATTTAATACTAAGTGAGGTGTAAGTTGTCTGTCAGTGATCCCTAAGTTCAGTAGATGAGCTGTTAGATACCCCCTCCCTGTGTGCCAGCAAACTCTGATGCAGCAAAAAAAAAAAGTGCACGTGAAAAAAGGGGAGGGTTGCAACATGTCAGTTCAGCAGATAGACAAACAAGCAGTGCAGAATGAAGGACACTACCCACCAAAAACGAACAGAACTTTACAAGCTGATTGCAGGGGCTACAAGCAGAATTTTTTCAACAAGAAGGGATCCTGGGGCTGGGGCACAGGGGAGTTTATTATACTGAAGTTTGTAAAATATGGCATTTCTGAGAGAACACTTCCTTTAAGGAATGTGATTACCGGGATGCTCTCATTGGGGAAATAAAAATACTGTAGTTATTTATCAAAACTGTTCCCCAATAAACATGTTTTTAATATTTAAATAATACTCTTACAGGGAGATTCAATAAAAATACTTGGTTCTAATTTTTCCCCAACCAATCAGATCATGTTTAACATTTGAAAGCTAACATCTGATTGGTTAGGGCAAAATTAGCACCATTTTTAAGGATAAGATTTTTTATTGAATCTCCCTGTTAATACTTTAGGATTTTTGGAGGCACTTTTAAAAGAATCAATTCCAGTGTGATAAACGTAACTTTTATTCATATGTACAATAGCTGAATGCGTTTCGAGACACCTGTAGTCACTTCATCAGTGGGAAGACTAGCCTAACCCACCACTACACCTTTTAAAGACATATCACAATCAAAGATTAAAGGTAATGTATAAAAACCTTAAAGGGGTGGGGAAGGTGCATGTAATACAAAGCTATAAAAAACTCATATGTGACAAATATTTTAGGATGGATGTGGATTGGGGGGTGCAGGTCCTCTTGGGGTGTAGAGTCTCCCATGTGTGATCCGTTAGAAGCAAGCAGAGGTTTCTCTTTCATAAATGAGCCCATTTTGTTCTGAAACAGGCAACATATATACGGGTTATTCAATAAACGTTCTTATCGTTAAAAATGGTGAAAAACCAAAATAAATAGATTTTAGTGTAAAACAACAATATCTCAACAAATATAACATCATATCAGGTTCATTTATATTCAACTTTTTCTTTTAAAGGTAAAATAGACATTGTTCATTGTTCTTTGACTCCAAGAATCACCCATATTTGGAATGAATGGGGTTGATCTACATTGACGCACTATAGAGTGTATGGATATTAATTATTTTGATAACGAGTCATACATAATTGAATAACTTTTGTTTATACGGTTGAGAGTGATGTTGTTTGCCAATAGCCATATGTTTTTCCGCCACATACTGTTGTCGATCTGTGAAAGATCTCCAGATGCTTCAGTAATTCTGGTTCCTAACGTTCAGATGATTTGATGCGTTTACCACTGAGTTTGTGTGGATTGACACTGCGGCACATCTCATAGGATGTCCTTTGTGTTGGATGAGATGTTTACTCTACCATATGGTTTATGCCTCTAGGAACATATCCCGCGATATATTTATAAACCCCTGTTATTAACGTTATTATTTATTCATATCATGTTTATTAATTTTCAAGAACTACACAATGGGGTTGGTTTAGAAATCTGCTCATCTTTTTTTAATGTAAATTTCTAAATAACCCTGAATATTAGTTTTGCGTGTTCCCTACACACGCAAACAGACTTTAGCATTTCAATGTATGTGATAGTTTCTCAGATGTATTTTCCAAGCGTCGGGCCAATAGAAATAAATAGAGTTCTCTGTTTGATACTTTTTTTTTTCTAAATCTCAGAAGCAAAAAGAATATGTAGAGAATTAATTAGGGAGTATGCAAAAAGAAAACCAATAAAAGTAAATAAAATTTACAAAAACGATTGGCTGTGTACATGTCTATTTACAAAAATGTGTAACAAGGAGATTCCCAAATATTATTTAGTTGGGGTTTTCATGAAAAGGTTGTATACCAAGGACTTTTTTTTTTTAAAGGGTATCTCCTATTTGACATTCACTTTTATTGAAGAACAGGAGGTAACTGAGCTGTGTCTTACCTCCTGTTCTTCAATAAAACGTTCAGGAGCCGGGAATGAAGGTAAGGTACTTACCCAATCGCTTGATCCTCCACTGTGTCCTCTGACGAGACTGACTTAGTACACTATGCGCATATGCTATAGAATACAGGACCTGACAGAGGACTATTTAAGAACGGGAGGTAAGACACATCTACTTTACCTCCTGTTCTTCAATAAAAGAAAATAGCAAAAAGTGGTTTTAACCACTGGAGATACCCTTTAACTTAAAATAACTATGTAGCTATGGCCCATATTTTTAAAGGTGCAGTATCGTTAAATAGCAATATAATTCCTTTGACAATCGTATGTTTACAGCTAGATAGCTTACATTGCGGTTTTAACATTTCTACAGGGATTGAATAATTATGATCCTGATCGTACATTAACCATAGTAATTGACTATCTCCGCGATATCAGAAGTCTCCGATAACACTCGTTATTCAATATGGCCCCATGTATCAAGGCCCCATACCAAATCTTTTCTTTAGAAACACTTAGGGAGATGATCTAGTTTGCCAACATATAACCCTTCAACATTTACTTTTTACAAGGTCCATGTTATCCAACCCTGCACCATGTAGAAGTCTATCTATTAAAGGGGAAATGTTGGAGGCGTTGCTTTTATGTTTCAAAATAGATAAAGTCACAGTTTTACAATGAACAATCAATGGCACACAGCCTGTCGACCGAAAAATAATAGCTAGTGTTGGTTGCTAGAGAATAGTGGAATGGGCATACATTTTACAGGTATGTTGGGGTAATGTGTCAGTGATTGGCATATTCCTGTCAATAGGGTGATGGGACTTATATAAACAGGTTTCATACTCCGTATTAACTCTTTGTATCACTTACACAGTAGTTCACATCCATCTTTTAATGCAGTAATATGCAGCGGTATTAGTATGCACATTCCAGGGCCTTATGTAAAGGGATATTTACCTAGTTATTCTGTAAAGGTCATTTGATAAGTTTATTAAGTTTTAAAAACATTACAGCTCCATCCTTTATTAGACAAACCCAGGTCTGCACCATTAGGGGACATAGAAGATACCCGGACTGTATGAGATCAGTTCTTACAGTCACGAGCCAGTTATGATAAGGGGGGATCGTTTTCTTGTTTCTGATTCCAACATTCAGCCTTCTCTTTAATACAAGATCATAAATTCTGTAAGTGACATTTAAATGTGATTCCTTGTCACAACCACTTTATGAAATGCAGATTCCTAACCTACATAAAAATATACAATACAGCGGAGAGCCATTCAAAGGGACTAGTTATGTGAAACCTCTTTGTAATTGGATTGCATCTACTAATCATGTTGAAATGATTCCTTTGCTTTAAAATCAAGTAGACTTCCATGTGTTGTGGTCACCATAATAATACAAGGTTTCTCTAGCCTGATCAGAGATTCTGTGCTGTTAAAAACTATTCTGTTTAACTTTGTGTGTTTTGAGTTTTACTTCTTGGTACATAAAGTTCCTTTTGTAATCATGTCATATCGAAGAGAGAGAGAAGATGATAGATAATTGATTGATTGATATATAGACGACAGACGAAAGGAAGGCAGAACAGACAGATAGATACAGATGGATGGAGATGGATAGATAGAAAGATAGATAATAGAGTAGGAGATGATAGAGTAGATGTATAGAAAGGCACGACAGACAGCCAGATAGATACAGATGGATGGGATGATGGAATAGATAATAGATAGAATAGATGATGATAACACAGACAAAGAACCAGACACTGAGACCAAATAGATGGATGGTGATAGAAAGGATAGATAGTAGATAATAGATAGATTAGCCAAGGACAGACAGACAGACAACAGAACAGACAACGACAGAAGACAGATAGATAATAGATAGATCGATAGATAGATGATAGATAGATGATAGATAGACCGACAGACAGAATAGATACAGATAGATAGATAGATAGATACAGTTTGATAGATAGAGATAGATAGAGAGAGATATACACTGTAGATAGATAGATAGATACTGTAGATAGATAGATAGATAGATAGATAGATAGATAGATATGTATATATATATATATATATATATATATATATATATATATATATATATATATATATATATATATATATAGATACGGATAGATAGATAGATAGATAGATAGATAGAGAGATAGATATGGATAGATAGATAGATATGGATAGATAGATAGACAGATACGGATAAATAGAGAGAGAGAGAGAGATACGGATAGATAGATACAGATAGATAGGTACAGATAGATAGATAAGATAGAGAGAGACAGAGAGACAGAGAGAGACAGAGAGATGATAGATAGATAGATAGATAGATAGATAGATAGATACAGTTTGATAGATAGATAGATAGATAGATAGATAGATAGATAGATAGATAGATAGATAGATAGATACAGTTAAAAAATAATAGCTAGTGTCTGGTTGCTAGAGAATAGTGGACTTGGGCATACATTTTGCATGGTATGTTGGGTAATGTGTCAGTGATTGGCATATTCCTGTCAATAGGGTGATGGGACTTATATAAACAGGTTTCATACTCCGTATTAACTCTTTGTATCACTTACACAGTAGTTCACTCCATCTTTTAATGCAGTAATATTGCAGCGTTATTATGTATGCACATTCCAGGGCCTTATGTATTAAAGGGATATTTACCTAGTTTATTCTATAAAGGTCATTTGATAAGTTTATTAAGTTTTAAAACATTTCAGCTCCATCCTTTATTAGACAAACCCCAGGTCTGCACCATTAGGGGACATAGAAGATACCCGGAGCTGTATGAGATCCAGTCCTTACAGTCACAGAGCCAGTTATGATAAGGGGGGATCGTTTTCTTGTTTCTGATTCCAACATTCAGCCTTCTCTTTAATACAATGATCATAAATTCTGTAATGTGACATTTAAAATGTGATTCCTTGTCACAACCACTTTATGAAATGCAGATTCCTAACCTACATAAAATATACAATACAGCGGAGAGCCATTCAAAGGGACTAGTTATGTGAAACCTCTTTGTAATTGGATTGCATCTACTAATTCATGTCTGAAATGATTCCTTTGCTTTAAAATCCAAGTAGACTTCCATGTGTTGTGGTCACCATAATAATACAAGGTTTCTCTAGCCTGATCAGAGATTCTGTGCTGTTAACAACTATTCTGTTTAACTTTGTGCAGGGGCGTATCTAGGGTCTAAGAAGATCAGGGGCACTTTTGGGCACTCCATGTGCCGCGCGTAGCGCGCCGAAATTTTTTAGGCCACACCCCTTTCTCCGCCCCCAGTTAAGCCACACCCACTATGTACTTATAGAGTTACCAAAAAGATACGACAGATAGACAACCACAAACATAGACACACAGCCCGATAGTGATAAACAGACAGAAAGACAGTGAGATGACAGACAGAGATAGAGATCAGAGAGTTGGGACAGAGAGACACACAATTAATGACACAAAGGCACAGTAAATGGCACTTTATTATATACTGGTAGCAATTTGGTAATATTTAATGTGTGTGTTCAGTTGTAGTCAGAGCTTGCCCACACCTTTGGCCAGGGAGACTTCTTGTACTTCTACAGACCTCTGCCCATCTATCTCTATCTGTCCTCATCTCTTGTAATCTATCTCTATCTGTCCCTGTCCCTGTATACTATACTATCGACATTGTGGATCTATTTAACATGTCTATCTGCTTCTTGTCATCTCTGTCTCTATCTATCTAATATCTATTATCTATCTATCTATATTATGTACTGATGATCTATCTATCTAATCATATCTATGCTATCATCTATCTAATTATCTATCTAATCTAATCTATCTATCTCAATATAACTCTATCTATATCTATCTATTAACTGGCTATCTATCATCTATCATCTATCTAACTGCTTATCTATCTACTATCTATATGCTATCTTCTATTATCATTATCTATCTAACTGCTATCTATCTATCTACCTAACTGCTAATCTATCTTTCTAATGCTGATTATCTATATATCTATCTATCTATCTA
>CM033474.1:5364022-5402323 GCA_019447015.1 Hymenochirus boettgeri
GATGAAAGATAGATACTGTAGATGGTAGATAGATAGATATATAGATATAGATAATAGATAGATGATAAATAGATAGATAATAAATAGATAGTTAGATAGATAGATAGAGAGATAGATAGATAGATCGATAGATAGATACATATGGTATATAGATAGATAGATATATAGAGAGATAGATAGATAGATAGATAGATAGATAGATAGATAGATACATATGGTATATAGATAGATAGATAGATAGAGAGATAGATAGATAGATAGATAGATAGATAGATAGATAGATAGATGATAGATGGATGATAGATAGATGGATGGATGGATATATAGATAGATAGATAGATAGATAGATAGATAGATAGATAGATAGATAGATAGATAGATAGATAGATGTACTGGTGGACACTCTACATGGGACTGGCAATTTAGCAAGGGCTTAGTACTTTCCTACTAATGAGGAATCCACCATAAGTTTTATGATAATAATAGACCACAGACTATGTGTACAATGTTATTCTTAATATCTATCTATCTTCACTTTCATCTATGGCTAACACGGTACAATTCTCTACTATTATTCTTAATAGACATAAGGCTTCTTTCTAGAATCTTGTCTTTACACAGATCAGCAGTTATTATATCTCATTGACGCAGTCAATGTACAGTGACTTCAATGTTTCTCAAATGCTCTCAAAGAGACATTTTCTAATTTTGTCAAGTATTTCTAAAAAAAATGTGGATTTAATAAATAAACAGACAACGTAGCATTAGGAAGTTCCGAAAATCCAAATTAACTGGAATAGTTTTGATTTTTTGGTAGAAATTTACAATTTTCAAAATTTCTAGTTTTTTTTCTTCATCTGGTGGATCATGGTTTAAAAAATGTCGAAAAATCCGGTGGCCATATTTATAAAGGCGGAGTGTCGCTATTTTGCAATGTACGATTGTGGTTATACAATTACGATCGCAATTGTAGATTTACAATCGCCCATACAATACCATTGTCATAGTCTACTACTGCATGATAATGTATGAACGGTTGTTTGTAAATGAATGAACGTGCTTCTATTTATTATCTTTTACCATAAATAGGGGCTGTTTGTATATGCATATTCTTCTCTGAATAATAAACCAATGTTGGAGGGGGGTAGCAAACCATTCTGTTGTACAATAGAGAATTAATATAAATAGCAAATAATACTGTTATATAGGAGTTATTTTATAAAGAAAAGAATTAAATCTCAGTTACCCAAATAAGCGTTTCATGTGCTGAATGGCGATATTCTGTCTCTTTTGCTGGCATATGGCAGAGTGTGGGAATTACTGCATTAATAGTAAGTATTGAGAAATGTTACACTGTTGGAATTTTGTAGTAGCATGTGGGTACCACAGGGGGGCGCTGTATAATCTAGATAATCTATATAATTTACATGTAGCGGTTCTCTATCGGCGACCGTCAGGAAACTTTAAAGGGTATGTACACCGGGAAATATGTTTTTTTAAAATTGCCCATTACTGGAAACTATAATTCTTCGCTATTTTTTTTTTGATCTTTCCCCTATTTCTTACATTTCAGCTGTCAATTAAGTGCCATAGAATATTTCTTTTAATCTTTCTGTTATGCATAGTTTTGCTGTAGCTGGAATGGTGACAGTTGGTATGTGAACTGCATGGTGGGAATTTCCCTCTCCCTTGTGCTGCCTCATAGGGATTATTGAGCATGCTTGCCCTCACAGAGAGTCAGATATTCTGGCAGGGGGACTGAGGGACTGAGCTTGAGCAAATCAAGTACTGGGTTGAAGTCATGTAACAACACAAACACATCAGAGTGAGGGCTGCTTACATGTAATTATTTATAGATTGAAATGAGGCAAAGTCATGTTTTCAGTGTATAATTCCCTTCTCCGTTCGTCTGATAGTAGAATAAGGGAATGCTGGGAGCTGGCGTAACTGTTGTAGACAGTAACAACCATTCACAACTTTTTGCCGGGGGTAATTGACTAATAGGAAACTGAAATAAACTACTACCACACATGGAGCTCATGTCTACCTGCAGGGAGCTCTAGAAATCTTATTTGCTATTTGATTAATGAATATATCTCCCTTTTGTCCAGATAATGTATACCTCTTGCACTTTTACACATGCTAGTAAAAGGGAATGAAAAAGTCACAATCCTATGTAAACATGGTGGACAAATTATCCAGATCATATATACTAACCCGACGGTTATTGACATGCACACCAGGACCATCATCTTGCGTGCACGAT
This sequence comes from Hymenochirus boettgeri, assembly GCA_019447015.1. Classification (NCBI taxonomy): domain Eukaryota; kingdom Metazoa; phylum Chordata; class Amphibia; order Anura; family Pipidae; genus Hymenochirus; species Hymenochirus boettgeri. Next base: position 5,366,289 of record CM033474.1, read on the forward strand.
GCATCTATCTTGGGGAAATCTGAGATGTGTGCGCGGGTTTGGGGTGCGCTGCGGGGTTTGCTTGTACTAACAGAATTCACAGTGTTGTATTGTATATAACCCAAAGAGCACTGTCTGATAGATAAAATATCTGTCAATCAGTCAGAGGGGAGGGGGAAGGGGGGAGTTCTGCACAGAGATCTGACACCATGGTTTAACAAAGTCACTGACAGAGATAGGATTAAGGCAGCACAGAGTACATGAATTTAACTTTGCAAAGGGGCAATGTGTTTTTTTTTCACTATAGATGCCCTTAAAAGGTATTTAAAGGGTATGTTCACCCCTTAAATGAAAAATTCTAAAAGATAGATCAATCCCCAAAACTAAAATAGTTAGAAAGCTGAGAAAGGTAGGGATAAACTGTTATGCAGCTTAATGTTCTCCCCATTCCCTCTGCCTCTCGAACGTTCAGCCTCCGCTCCAAGCTTTTTTAAAAGCTTTTATATGTCCATAGGAGGCAGCTGGAGGATTAGCCGTCATTCATTGGCTGTGATGTCATCTGTCACATTCATGACTGACAGCTACTAATGGAAGAACAAGGAAGCAGAAAGGTAACAGAACATCAGGTAGCATTTCAGGTTAGACTTACAGCTCTCAGATTTCTAACTGTTGCCGCTTTGGGAGGAGATTTACATATTTCAAATTTTCATTCGAGTGGTGAACTTGCCCTTTAATAAACATTTGTACAATGAATGTTGTTCTGTACATAATGTAATAACCCTCCCCCTGTGCTGATTATACAGATCATTCAGTTTTATATTGTTTTATATTATACAAGTGTTTACTTTTATCACAAAGAAACATGAAAAAACAGTTGATTATATTCTTATAATGGACGCTCAGCTTTGTCCCCCAAGAAACCTGTTGAAAAATCCAACAAACTAACCAAACAAGACCAAATGAAGAAAAACACTATGACCACTGCATGAAAAAATCCAAACACCAGAGGGCGCTTGTAATCAAACCGCTATATCAAACAAGACTTGTATATTATAAAATGTAACTTACATTAACCATTTAATATAAGGATATAAAGTGTCCCTTTAGAGTTCCATAACCTGTATAAAAATGTATACGGTCATGTGGGATCTAATATGCTTATATCATACATTTTGTATTGTGTTTTCTTGGGCCATCTGTACAGAAATGTATTGATGAATATTTACATCCCTAAGTGTTAACCTGCTGTTATTCATCTCTTGTTTCAGTCATCACGGAAGCCATTGAAATCCCGCAGTTTATTGGTCGCAGTTACCTTGTATACGATAACCGAGAAATTCTTAAAAGGTCAGCGATGGCAGATTTAAACGGTTTCACCGTATTTATTAATTTAATGTCTGTTGTAATAAGTTTTCAGATGCCACGAACATATTTATATTTTTGTAATAACCCCAAAATATAGTCACATTGGGCCCTATTTATAAACCAACGATATTATACATTACCAAAACTACCGTTTGTTATTGGTGGTTTTATGGCTACGTCATTGCAGATTGCTGCCGTATCCTATGGCTGATACCGTGCAGATAATCTCAATAGGAAAAGGAATAATACTGAGCAGTTTTTCCCAATGCCAGTAAAGGTTTGGTCTCACTTTATCACTTACATAAATGTGCCCTTAAAGGGTGACTGTGGTCTCCATACAAGTGCCCTTTATTTCAAACAAGCATAGGATGGTGTCTCTAGCTTCTCTGGTTCTTAAGATATAGGCTTGTAAAGTTACACTAAGCCAGTCAGGATGAACAAGGAAGTGGGGGCAGTCACATGATGTGCTGTGTAAGAAGTCCAACCCAACAAAAAAACCCAATCTATTCTAAAGCTACTTGAAGACAGTCACAGCAGTAGGATACAAGTGGGCATGCTCGTGCCTAAATGGGGTGGAGTGCTAGACGTTGAAACCACACTTAATATTGCTATAAGTTTGCATAGATTGCAGCTAGAAGCCATTTAAGTCATGCACATGTATGGAGACCACAGTTACCCTTTCAAGGGCATGTCCACCCTTAAACAAAAAACTAGGGACTTGTCAGTTGTCAACAACAACTAAGGTATCTGCCACCTCCTTCTGCTCAGTGAGCTTATTTAATCTTAAGCATGTGCAGAGGAGACAGCAGGTGAAACAGCAGTCAATCATTGTTTGTGATGTCAGTTGTCACAGCCTTGATTGGCTGCATGGAGGGAGGAGTCGGCTTACTCTGCCAGAATGGAGAGAATAATTATACTTAAATATCTGGTTAGTAATATATATAAGAATTTGCTGAATATATCAGCTGAGCTGGGGTAGGGGCAGGTAATTGACTTATTTTTTGTTTTAAGGGTGGACTTAGCCTTTAATGAGATTTCCATTCTGGTCCCTCCTTTCCAGTAGGGCTGCCCCCTCACCAGCATAACAATGCCAGCCTTGGGGACGGGTCTAATGTCCATTTCAAGTATAGTGACCTGGACTGCATTGTTCCTATTATATTGATTTACTGACTGTGCTGGTGAAACACTGGCCCGGCTGGCAGCCCTACTGGAGGTGTCAGTCTCATGGAATGTTCGGTGCCAGATGAGCTGTGACATTATAGATCAATTTCTGCTGTTTTTCCTTAGGGTTTCAGGCTCCAGGTCAAACATCTTTATGAGGTTTAAGACGGTAGTGAAAGACGGTTTGTTGATGTGGAGAGGAGACGGCACCATAAAGACCAACAGTGATTTTATCTCCTTGGGACTCCGGGACGGAAATATCGTCTTCAGGTAACGGTCAATTAGACAGGATGGAGACCCAACAGGGACATCCAGTGCAATGTCAATTAAATTATACCCCTGTACTGTAATTCATGCACGGGCCGATGGTTTTCCGATCGGCCAAAATGATTAAAAAAAAGGCTTGCAATTCCCCAGCATGCTCCTCAAATACTGAGTAGATTTCAGCTTGAAGACTAAGGAAGATTTGTACAAGGACCAGGAATGTTCTGGTAGATGGGGCAGAATCACGTTTTTTTCAATAGACCTATCAGTCTATTGAAAACACAGAAAAATGTCTTCAGCATTCCGATCAATTTGATCAAATTTGCTGAATTAATCGGAATATCAATGTCGTGTATGGTGGCCTTAAGGGACCAATGGAAGAAAAGGACAGGGTGGGTGTAGATTGAGATTGTTGAAAGAGGAAAGGATCAGTTACAGTTTTAGACAACAATCGGCTCTGTTTCCTCAATTATTCATTTTGCATTATGTTGACTTTCAGTCTCTGAATCCCAACCATGTTTTTTATCCCATCATTGCAGCTATAATCTTGGCAGCGGCATGGTTACAATCATAGTGAATGGCTCTTTCAATGACGGAAGGTGGCACAGAGTCAAGGCTGTACGGTAAGAGTATCGATAATTTGGGTGAGATGTAATATTGTGCTTCCGGGGGTTAAATGGAGTTGACCTCATGCTTCTCAAAGTCTGTTCATTCTGACCTACCCTTTCATTTCCATTGTAGCCATACTTAAAGGGTAACTATGGTCAAAACAGGTTTTGATCAATTATCAAAAAAGTTTCTTTTTTTTACCCAAAAACCTGACACGGGTACACACACCTACTGACCAAGACAACCCCCCTCCCTTCATCGTCATAGCAAGATTATTGAGTTTTAAAACCTGCAGCACAGATTAACACATTCCGTTCCAAAATGCAGAATTTCAAGCCAAATTCAAATTTATACTTTCTAGTTCACCTTATTACTGGGGTATAGTTAGCCAATTAAAACTCTTGGTTTTTTTTTAAGGGCATGTCCACCCCCAAAACTATAATCCCCCCCACTACTGGCCCTATTGTGTAGTGTAGTTTAATCCTTACCTCACATCCCAGCTCCATAAGGTTCTCCTGTAGTCCCCCCCCAAAGTCCCAAAAACTGCCCACCAGGACTCTGCCTCCTATCTGGCCTCCGGGAGAAGTTTGGCAAGCGTACTGCAGCTCTTCTCCCCCTCCCTCTCCCTCCCGATTAGGATTCCCTCCCCCTACCAGATAAAGGAGATAATTCCCAGTGGGGATCCCAGCCCAGGATCAATAGAATTTATGCTAAACACCAATTTAAATATGTCCACCCTTCTGAAAAAATTTTTACCAAACATTCCCCCTGTCCCCCCAGCCCCAACCGCTCTATTAGTAATATCAGAAAATGCCCAAAATATTACTTTACTTACCTTCCCTCTTGCCTCCGCCGCATTGAACTCCTGGCAGCTGCGTCCGTGATTGGCTGCCGCTCAGCCAATCACAGACGCGACTGCCGGTCCCGCCCCTCTGCTTGCATTTTCTCGCAAGCAGAGGGCCTGGCAGCGCGGCGGAGGCAAGAGGGAAGGTAAGTAAAGTTTTGGGCATTTTCTGATATTACTAACATAGCGGTTGGGGCTGGGGGGACAGGGGGAATGTTTGGTAAAAATTTTTTTTAGAAGGGTGGACATACCCTTTAAATTTGTGTTTAGCATACATTCTATTGATCCTGGGCTGGGATCCCCACTGGGAATTATCTACTGTATCTGGTAGACAGATATTTAAATGAAATTGGTTGGTTTAGATATTTATCTTTACACACCAGATCCTGGTACAATGAAGGATATAACTATGATATGAAATAGCACTTCCCAATCATATTCTGATCCCCATATTACACAGGAAAATATAAAGGGAAAGGAAAATCCAAACACCAATGTGTGAGTTTTATTATGTTTTTATTTATTATTTTATAATAATGCTATCCTAACAATGCCACACTCCCAGATTCTACCCTTTCAAACAGTTCATCCAGAGGAAGGCAAAAAACCCTAGAAGGGGGAAACATTCCTTTTCTGATTCCAAGCTGAAAATCGGATAAATCCCTGGAACAACTCGGAACACTGTCATTTATGTTTAAAGGGGAACAAAAGCCAATAAATGCACTAGGCTCTTGCAGGTAGTTTGGATACTTACTTCCTAGCTTCTGTCACCACTTGTCTCTGGTCCTCCCTCTGCCCATTGGTTCGCCCATCTACCTAGTGAAAGGGGCAGAACCAGATTGGCCCAGAACAAAGTTGCACATGCAGCTAGGAGGTAGGTACCCACAGTACCCAGTACTAGACTATATTTTCTCTTTAAACAATGCAAACAACAATAACCCAAACTCCCGAAATCTACCCAGTCCCTAAGTTGATCCAGAGGAAGGCAAAAAAACCCAAAAAACATTTAAAGCCAACCGGCTCCAAAATTTGGGGAAAAATCTAAAGACTAATGTGGCAGTTAAATTAATCCCTGGATCAACTTGGAACATTAAATCCTCATTTAACCTTAACTACTACTTACCTTTAATACTTACAGTTATGTTTGTTTTCCTCCTGACAGTTTTTTTCTTTATTATTGGCTGTTGTTTAGTAGGGTAAGAGTCTTTCTAATATTTACCATATAACCTCTCACTGGCAACTCACAGAGAGCTAAGGCTGGGTACACACGGGACCGATACTTCCGGATCGGACAAAAGGATGGACGTGTTGCTCGTAGCGAACGCTCGGTCGGGACAAAATATCCCTTTGTGTGTACCCAGCCTTAGAGGAAAGAAAGAAATAAAGAGGGTTGGAAGTTAGAACAATGTGAGTGGGAATGAGAGCTGCCATACTGCTTTCACATAAACACACAAGTACAAAAGAAAAAATAATTCATTTTCTTGGAGACAATAAGGGAAAGAAGAAATTATTAAAAATTTGGGGGATTTCCATGAAATGGTCAAGACTGCCAATAAATAATGAAGTGAGAAACTCCTTATTAGGTTCTATGTCTTTAATTTAAAAACTTCAACCCCCATTTTTTGTTACAAATACAATGAAGACAATATTCTACCTTGTTGTGTTTAGTGTAATAAAAGAGACTGTATTGTACCTGAATTAGCCCCGACATGGTCCAATGCCATGTCCATAGGTTTTAGCTTCTTTTTTGTCTTCCTCTGTAAGTAAGCGTCCCTAGTGCTATTGATGAATATCTAACTGACGCCCTAAAAAGGGTTCCAGTTGGTCCTCTTTGGGGACAGTAAAGTGCTATAGAAAGATGCAATTGGAAAGGTTATATTAATTTCCATTGGGAAAAGATCCCAGACAGATTACCTTAATTAGCTTAATTTACAGCTCTGGAATATATAAAGCCATGGAAATTTGCAGCAACCAACCAGATGTTTCCTTTTTACTGGCCTACAAACATTTCCTAACATCTGATTGGAAGATGCAGTTTAACAGCACAGATGCATATAAACAGTAAAGTCTGCTCCCTGTGGCCCTGTTGGGTTTTATACAAAGTTCGATATGGGATTTTACTCTTCTCAATGCAGCAAATTGTCATCAACACGTTATCATCTTCCCCATTTTGACTTAAAACGTGAAGTGTTTCCTGTGGTCTTACCCGATAGATTGCACTGCAAATTAACCCCTTGTTAAAATCTCATATCCAAACTGACACTGCGTCTTCCTTTCACATTAACAATATGGATGTGCAGGGGTAGGATACAGGGTTCTTCATTAGTAATAATTATTATTAAAATAATCACTAGAAACAAGAGAATTGTGCTATTACCTAGCCCACGAATTATTTACGAATTTCCAGAATTCCTTCCCCATAGACTATAATGGGTACAATACTCAAATGTGGATTAAGGGTTTGGGATCAAAACCGTTGGTTTCATGGTCATAAACACTGATACCCCCCAACCCCCCACACAGACACAGGTACACACACCTACTGACCCATTCCTGTGGTCATACTTAAAGGACAACTCCACCCTCATAAGAACATCTTTTAGAAAGAATGGCCTCTTTAAAATATGTTGATATATCATAGTTTGCCCTATGAATTCATTACTGTATGCCTGCTATGCTTCTGGTTGCCTCATGGAAACTGAGCAATTTAGAAATCTGTACTGAGCAGGTACTGAGCCTGGGCATGCTCAGAAGAGGCAGACAGGGGATTAACATTCAGTCATTGGCTGTGATGTCAACTGTCAAATTTATAACTGACAGTTACTAACTGAACCAGGAAGCAGAAACAGGGGAAACAGGACATTGTGCAGGATTTCAGGTTAGACTTATATATTTCACATTTCAAACTATTACCGTTTAGGGTTTTGGGGGGTGATTGACCTGTATGTAAGTTTTCATTTTGGGGCTGGACTTGCCCTTTAAAGGGTTAGTATAGTCAAAAAACTAATTTGGTCAATCGTTAAAAAAAGTTCAGAAACACAAAAACAAATACCCCCCTCCCAACCTGACACAGGTACACACGCCTACTGACCTACCCTTCCATTCCCATGGCAGCTTTACGTAAAGGGTAACTAAGTCAAAAAACAACAATATCCTCATCATTGCAATTATTGAGTTTTAAAAACTGCAGTACAGGCACACACATTCCCTTCCAAAATGCAGACTTTCAAGCCAAATTCAAAGTTTATACTTAAACTTACCTTTCTAATTTGTCCTATACCTGTATAACTTACTATCATTTTACAAAGTAGTTTAAAGTTAACACACAACTTTTAATGCTACGGAACTAGAATTATTAGCTTTATTCAGTGGCATATATAGGAATCGCTGGGCCCCTCAGCACAACAAAAATGGGGGGCCCCTCCCTGCTTTATCTACAGTAGTTTTTTAAGCGAGAAGGCTGTACCTGCTACTATTTGAAGGGTTGCCATATTTGGAAGGGATTGCTGCAGGGACAAAATCCCGAGTCCCACAGTCAAGGCTGAAATCCCGTCCTACAGCGTTACCTGGCAGCCACCCTCGGTGCGCCCGCTCGCTCATGGGACCGTACGGGTAAATGAGACTTTTTGTAAGTTTTATTATGGACAATAAGGGGCTGATGTAAAAAGAGGTGCAAAAGTTTGCCTGAGCTGTTAATTTGAACCAACCAATCATATGTAAAGCTGGGTACACACAGTAACCATAAAGCCCCGATACCGTCAGATCCAAACGAGCGCACGGCCGCTGAACAATCGGGCCGACCAAACACTCGATCGGGAAAGACCGAAAATTTCCATCGGCTGATGGAAACACACAGTACCGAGCGTTTTCCCTATGATGTTCATAGTGAGAAGGCTCGGGACTGTGTGTATGCAGATCTATGAAAGATGACAGACAGGATCTTGCAGATCTTGTCTGTCATCTTTCAGAAATCTGTACTGTGTGTACCCAGCTTTAGATGTTAGAAAGCATCTAATTGGGGGCTGCAGATTAACAGCTCTTTCATTGCATAAGCCTGCTAGTGTTTAAGGTTCTTACTAAACACTAACCTAACTGAAAACCCATTAACTTTATCCATTCATTTTAGTGATGGACAGTCTGGAAAGGTCACCGTGGATGACTATGGTGCTAAAACCGGTAAATCTCCAGGTCTAATGCGTCAGCTCAACATTAATGGAGTCCTGTATGTGGGTAAGTGCTGTACGGGTAGAGTCTCATGTTTAAGGACATTGAGATTCCGGGCAAAATTGATAAAACTTTGTTATTGTAAAATAACATTATTTAAAGGGCAAGTCCAGCCCAAAAATAACTTCTCTTAAAATGTTTATTACCCCCCCCCCCCCAAAACCCCACTTTCGCATGTGTCAAAGTTTTCAAAGATCCCCCTGAACTTACTTACCTGACCCGGCCCCTTACCGTCTAAGCTGGTGATCCTCAAACCGCGGCTCTCCAGATGTTTGAAAACTCCCAGCATTCCTCAACTACGTGATGTCACGTCGCACCTCAACTGACAGCCACAACCAGGAAGTGGAGCGACTGTCAGCACCAGCCGCAGAAGAGAAGCGTTGAGGGGCCGGGTCAGGTAAGTAAGTTCTGGGGGATCTTTGAAAACTTTGACACATGTGAAAGTGGGGTTTGGGAGGTAATAAACATTTTAAAGAGAAGTTAATTTTGGGCTGGACTTGCCCTTTAACACGTTATATTACACTCGTTATATTACACTTGTTATATTACACTTGTTATAATACACTTGTTATTTTACACTCGTTATATAACACTCATTATATTACACTCATTAATTTACACTCGTTATTTTATGCTCGTTATATTACACTCGTTATATTACACTCGTTATTTTATACTCGTTATTTTACACTCGTTATATTACACTCGTTATTTTACACTTATTACATTACAATTACACTCGTTATATTACACTCGTTATTTTACACTCGTTATATTACACTTATTACATTACACTCGTTATTTTACACTCGTTATATTACACTTGTTATTTTACACTCATTATATTACACTCGTTATTTTACACTTATTACATTACACTCGTTATATTACACTCATTATATTACACTCGTAATAATGAGATGTAATGTAGGTTCGAATAGAACCCAGTTTCGAATCGAATCTGAGGGTTTCAAAGTCCCGACGAAACTTTAGGAACTCACGAATTTCACGGAACCCGGATTTTTCGAATTTTCGATTTTTATCGAAAATCGAATGCAGACAATCATCGAAAATCGGAAGTAGACGATTTCTGAAAATAGATGATTTAGAAAATTCGAAAACAGAACGAAACTCAACAGTTTCTCGTTATTTTAGACTCGTTATATTACACTCATTATATTTCACTTGTTATTTTACACTCGTTATTTTACAATTGCTGTTGAATACTCGGAATTTTACACTAGGTATTTTACATTTGTTATTTTTCCCGGTGTTGTAAAATAAGGATGTACTTAACTGTGACAATAACAACTCTTACATATACTTGGATTTCAATAAAAAGGAATATTCCTTTAATAGTATTGCCAATGAGGTTTACCAACAATGTTAAAGGGCATGTCCACCCCTATTTCTAAAATCCTGTATGTAGTAGAACACCCACGACAAGCTGGGTTTCGTTTTACTTACTTGTGCCAAAGATGCTCCCAGGCTGTGTAAAGCTGCTTCCAATCCCACGCTCCAGCGCCTGTAAGTCTACGCCTCTGCTGCTGCTGTACGTGCCGAGCAGCAGCAGCAGCAGAGACTCGCTCAGGAATGGCAGTGGTCACGGCCGTGACTGACTGCCCTTACCCGGAAGTATAGGGGAGCAGCGGCGCTGGAGTGTGGGATTGGAAGCAGCTTTACACAGCCTGGGAGCATCTTTGGCACAAGTAAGTAAAACGAAACCCAGCTTTTCGGGAGTGTTCTACCACATGCAGGATTTTAGAAATAGGGGTGCATATGCATGAAATATATAAATCGAATATACATATATAAGTGAATTGTCCTCCTCAGTGTACAGCTATGTGCTCATACAAAGAAAATAATAGTCCATGAAATGTATAAATTAGCTGTTAAATCAGCTGCATGAAAGCCCAAATGATCACTTACCCCTCCTCTAATTGTCTGCCGCCTCCTCACCCCTTACATGGTCTCCTTCACCGGTCAGCTCTCCTCTTTTGTCCCTTTTGGCTCCACACTCGGCGGCTAGCCTCCGTATGGTGTGTGTAGAACAGCAGGTTAGCACTCCATGTAAGCGTCTTGTCTCGCGCACTTAGTTCGTAACTTCTAGCAAGGAGTTCTGGTACCTGGATGGATCCCTCCACTTGTGATGGTTCCCGTTCAATGAGGGTGCCGGTCAGCCGCAGTCAGGGCCGGCCTTTGACATGGGTGACCTGTGCGATCGCACAGGTTGCATTACCAGGGGGGCACCAGCCAGGAGTCTTAGGTCACGGACCTGTAGGCAAAAGTTATGCATAATTTCCACAGCCCCCCAGTTACAATCCTGCAGGTCAAATATATGTATCAGCACCTCCCCACAGACAAAGCTCCAACACACATAAGCCTTACCTAAGATGTCTGTATGCTGTGCTGTTCTGTCAGTGCATTTAGTATGTTACGTGTTATATAATGATGTACGTACGATATATACAAGCATGCACTCTAGATACTGAAAGACAGTAAGCACAGGTGGGGGACTTGTTTTGATGCAGGCCAAGGCAAGCAGCATTCAGCAGCGTATTGTGTGTGCCCAGGGGGGTGTTTTGGAGGGGGTGCTACTGTAGGTGTCAGTAATAAATCTTGGGTGCTATCGGGGGGTGCTATTGAACCTAAGGGCGGCCCTGGCTGCAGCTACCTTCGTCGTGGGACAGCAGAAGGTAAGTAAAGTGACTCAGTGCAAATATAAATATAATAAAGAGCAAAGTGCACATATCAATAAAAACCACCACTGGCAAATATTAATGCTACGCGTTTCCTCAGTATCCCGACTGATGACTGACTGATGAAGCCGGGATACCTATGAAACGCGTAGCATTAATATTTGCCAGTGGTGGTTTTTATTTACCGTATATTTGTAGTTGAAGCACTGCCTGGGATGTGATTTTACCCCAAACATATGAAGTACTGCTCCCTCTGCATGGCCTTCCTGCCCTTCTCTAACCTCCATAGGTAAAGGAGCCACAAAGGACAAGAGGCCCAGACGTAGGAAATCTACGTGATAATTTCCTAACCTATCTTTACATAAAGAATACATATAGCCTTTCTAGTTTTGTACATTGACTTTAAATAGCAGTACACTATGCCATCACAGTAAGTGTGCCGTTGTTTTATGAATATACTAATATCCTGCTATATGTACTGGGTGGGTGGTGTCTCTTTCTATCCATTTGCCAAACCAATCTTCCATACACAAACCAATCTTCCATACACAAACCAATTCTTGGCTATGACGGGCATTCTTCAGGCAATCTCTGTGTCTGTACTTAGAGTTTTGTGTGTCAGGCAGCAAATACCAAAGAATCTAGAACTATAAGGATCCAGGGATCTGTCAGATGTGATAATTAAGGGTTATGGGTCAGTCTATATAACTATAAAATTATTGTATAAAATGGCCTCAACTATTTGGATTTTAAGGCCAATTGATAAATAAATTATCATTATCATTAAAGTTCCACATCATTTTGTGGTCCCTTTAAAGAATGTTGGCAGATCTCAGTGCAGCCTGGACACTGTACAATTTTACTGACCTCAGATCCATGCGACACTTACAGCAATTCCACAAACCACCAATTTTACTTTACTGCCCAATAACAATAATTGACAATGTAAGTGACACTTTTGCCAATGGCTCTTTCATTACATCTGAGTTCTCTTTATGATGTGAGGGTACAGGGGTTGTACAGGGGGAAACAATAGCCATGTAGAGAATCATAGCTGCCTTCAGAGTAGACTAATCTCCCATTGCTCTCCTATGTCACCGTATCTGAACAATAGCCATGAATCGTCAGCACTGATAATGTCTCGTGCCCCACAAGCAATAAGCGAGGGAGGTTCCGTAGCTGTTGACCCCTTGTTATTATTTACCCTGTCGCTGGATGTTCTTCATTATCCAAAGTGTATCTGTTCCACTGTAAATTACCCATTGTTTTTTTTAAAAAAAATAACCCAACGTTCTTCCTCGGTCTTCAGGAGCTCTCTATTTACTCACGAAGATCGACGTCTTATCTCTGCTTTCATCTTTCCTCCTGATTATCCGATGTTTTGTCTCTTTCCGTTTGCTTCCCATTTTCCTCCACGCCGTACACAGAGCGCCATTACCTGCCCCGCGTCATTTCTCCCTGACCCTTCCATACATAAAACCTGATTGTGTATCAACCTGTCTACTTTGAGCAATGACTGCTCCGGTAATGGGAGGTGTAATGGATCCCTCTACTCCTCTCGAAATCTTTCATTTCTCTTGTCTTTTTTAGATTTCCAGCTTGGACGAGATCCAGGTTTATAAATCTGCGGTTTTCCGTAAACATGCCGTGCGTAGGACAGCGTAGGACATTGTATAATTCAGTGACAAATCACAGGAGATTTATATTTCTTTGGAGGGGGGGTTAGAGCTTCTAAAATAATGTATCTTTGTACATTATACTGAACTGGGGGGGTTGGCCAGCCAGTTGGTCTGGTACAAAGAGTGAAGGCCATTAATCCAATTCACCAGTTGTGTATACACTGATCCGTGTCTATAAAATAAAAAAGTTTCCTATTCTGTCTTTGACAAATGGCCTGAAGTCTCTAGCCCTGTGGATTGGCGCGGTGAGAAAAGAAAGAAGAAAGCATGGTAGGGCAAGTCATAACTAGAGGACACAAACATGGCCACACTTTGTAGGCCATTAGGATTGGTTAAAGGACGCCATATTGGTCGATAGCAAAGTTCTTCATACTGTAAATCTGATGCTTTCCTAATGTCAGTGAAGAACCCACCATTTATTATGTGATTATTAGTAGTAATGTAGGAACATAGAAACACACCAGTTGTGAAGATACATAAAACTCACCTGTAAGAACTTTTGCCCTGTTTATAAAGGAACAGTATCAGTATATACAGATACCGCTCCATAATCACAGCACAGCCTTAACGTATTGAAACATTTATAATATTTTGAGACTTACCACGTGTTAATGAATTACAGTAGAGTATACTTCCTTACTTACTGTCCACATGTCCTCTTACATGGCCTATTAGTGAACAATGCACCAGAGAGTTTATTGTATGGCCCATTAATATGCTTGTATGAAGTGATCATATCCCACAATATATATAATTGGGCTGTTGTACCAAAAATAGAATCCATACAAACAATAGAACTCTAGTGAACAAACAATTCCAATTGCACATTGGCTATATCACCATAATGGTACCTGCCATGAACCATAGCAAAATGGAAGCAACTAGTCCATTAAGTTGGTCAATTTATTTTAAGCTCAACCTCCATACCATTCTATAGATGGGTCCTAACCTACTGGTGTATGGGCTGTCAGCTTCTTCTGTGTGGCGTGTCTGCTAGAAGCTGACTCTCTTGTTTAAAGTAGTTTGATCAAATAAGTACATGGCCTAACTCTGGGTAGAGTAGTTATATCCCCACGCTGCTTCTCCAGTGTACAAAGCAGTAACTAGTCTAATCTGTTTGCATAATCAAGCCACATCTATTCCCCTTATTAATTTAGTTATAATTTATCTAATCAGTCTGCATGATCAAGCCCTCCATCCGCTATTATTAATTAACTACAAAAACACAGGAAAACAAACACATCCACACAGAATCCTAACCATAACTACAAAAACACAGAAAAACAAACACATCTCACACAGAATCCTAACCATAACTACAAAAACACAGGAAAACAAACACATCCACACAGAATCCTAACCATAACTACAAAACACAGAAAAACAAACACCATCCCACAGCACATCCTAACACACTACAAAAAACACAGAAAAACAACACATCCACACAGAATCCTAACCATAACTACAAAAAACAGGAAACAAACACATCACACACGAATCCTAACCATAACTACAAAACCACAGAAAAACAAACCACATCCACACAGAATCCTAACCATAACTACAAAACCACAGAAAAAAAAAAACAAACACATCCAACAGAATCCTAACCATACTACAAAAACCCAGAAAAACAAACAATCACACAGAATCCTAACCTAACTACAAAACACAGAAAACAAACACACATCCACACAGAATCCTAACCATAACTACAAAACACAGGAAAACAAACACATCCACACAGAATCCTAACCATAACTACAAAAACACAGAAAAACAAACACATCCACACAGAATCCTAACCATAACTACAAAAACACAGGAAAACAAACACATCCACACAGAATCCAACCATAACTACAAAAACACAGGAAAACAAACACATCCACACAGAATCCTAACCATAACTACAAAACCACAGAAAACAAACACATCCACACAGAATCCTAACCATAACTACAAAAACACAGGAAAAACAACACATCCACACAGAATCCTAACCATAACTACAAAAACACAGAAACAAACACAATCCCACAGAATCCTAACCCATAACTAACAAAACACAGGAAAACAAACACATCCACACAGAATCCTAACCATACTACAAAAACACGAAAAACAAACACTCCACACAGAATCCTAACCATAACTACAAAAACACAGGAACAAACACATCCCACAGAACCCTAACCATCTAACAAAACACAGGAAACAAACACATCCACACAGAATCCTAACCATAACTACAAACACAGAAAAACAAACACATCCCACAAATCCTAACCATAACTAGAAAACACAGGAAAACAAACACATCCACACAGAATCCTAACCATAACTACAAACACAAAACACACACATCCACCACAGAATCCTAACCATAACTACAAAACCAGGAAAACAACACATCCACAACAGAATCCTAACCATAACTACAAAAACCACAGAAAAAAAACCCTCCCACAGAATCCTAACCATAACTACAAAAACACAGGACAAACACATCCACCAGAATCCTAACCATAACTACAAAAACACAAATAAACAAACACTCCACAACAGAATCCTACCATAACTACAAAAACCACAGGAAAACAAACACATCCACACAGAACCTAACCATAACTACAAAAACACAAAAAACAAACACATCCACACAGAATCCTCACCATAATATACAAAAACCAGAAAACAAACACATCCACACAGATCCTAACCATAACTACAAACACAGGAAAACAAACACATCCACACAAATCCTAACCATACTACAAAAACACAGGAAAACAACACATCCACACAAATCCTAACCATAACTACAAAAACCACAGGAAAACAAAACACATCCACACAGAATCCTAACCATAACTACAAAAACAACACGAAAACAAACACATCCACACAGAATCCTAACCATAACTACCAAAACACAGAAAACAAACACATCCACACAGAATCCCTAACCATAAACTACAAAAAACACAGAAAAACAAACACATCCCCACAGAATCCTAACCATAACTACAAAAACACAGAAAACAAACACATCCACACCGAAATCCTAACCATAACTACAAAAACACAGGAAAACAAACACTCCACACAGAATCCTAACCATAACTACAAAACACAGGAAAACAAACACATCCACACAGAATCCTAACCATAACAAAAACCACAGAAACAACACAATCCACACAGAATCCTAACCATAACTAACAAAACCACAGAAAACAAACACATCCACACAGAGATCCTAACCATAACTACAAACCCACCGAAAACAAACACATCCACACAGAATCCTAACCATAACTACAAAACCACAGGAAAACAAACACATCCACACAGAATCCTAACCATAACTACAAAAACACAGGAAAACAAACACATCCACACAGAATCCTAACCATAACTACAAAAACACAGGAAAACAAACACATCCACACAGAATCCTAACCATAACTACAAAAACACAGGAAAAAAACACATCCACACAGAATCCTAACCATAACTTCAAAAACACAGAAAAACAAACACATCCACACAGAATCCTAACCATAACTACAAAAACACAGAAAAACAAACACATCCACACAGAATCCTAACCATAACTACAAAAACACAGAAAAACAAACACATCCACACAGAATCCTAACCATAACTACAAAAACACACAGGAAAACAAACACATCCACACAGACATCCTACACATAAACTACAAAAACCACAGAGAAAAAACAAACACATCCACACAGAATCCTAACCATAATACAAAAAACCCAGAAAACAAACACATCCACACAGAATCCTAAACCATAACTACAAAAACACAGAAAAAAACAAACACATCCACACAGAATCCAACCATAAATACAAAACACAGGAAACAAAACACATCCACAGAATCCTAACCATAACTACAAAACACAGAAAAACAAACACATCCACACAGAATCCTAACAATAACTACAAAAACACAGAAAAACAAACAACATCCAACACAGAATCCTAACCATAACTACAAAAACACAGGAAAACAAACACATCCACACAGAATCCTAACATAACTACAAAACACAGGAAACAAAAACACATCCACACAGAATCCTAACCATAACTACAAAACCACAGGAAAAAACAAACACATCCACACAGAATCCTAACCATAACTACAAAAACAGAAAAACAAACACATCACACAGAATCCTAACCATAACACAAAAACACAGGAAAACAAACACATCCACACAGAATCCTAACCATAACTACAAAAACACAGGAAAACACAAACACATCACACAGAATCTAACCAAACTACCAAAACACAGAAAAAACAAACACATCCACACAGAACCTAACCATAACTACAAAAACACAGGAAAACAAACACATCCACACAGAATCCTAACCATAACTACAAAAACACAGGAAAAACAAACACATCCACACAGAATCCTAACCATAACTACAAAACACACAGAAAAACAAAACACATCCACACAGAATCCTAACCATAACTCAAAAACACAGAAACAAAACACAGACACACAGAATCCTAACCATAACTACAAAAAACAAATAAACAAACACACCACACAAAAGACTAACCATAACTACAAAAACACAGGAAAAACAAACACATCCACACAGAATCCTAACCATAACTACAAAACACAGAAAACAAACACATCACACAGAATCCAAATAACTACAAAAACACAGGAAAACAAACACATCCACACAGAATCCTAACCATAACTACAAAAACACAAATAAACAAACACATCCCACACAGAATCCTAACCATAACTACAAAACACAGGAAACAACACATCCACACAGAATCCTAACCATAACTACAAAAACACAAAATAACAAACACATCCAAACAGAATCCTAACCATAACTACAAAAACACGGAAAACAAACACATCCACAAAGAATCCTAACCATAACTACAAAACACAGGAAACCAAACATCCACACAGAATCCAACCATAACTACAAAAACACAAGAAACAAACACATCCACACAAATCCTAACCATAACACAAACCACAGAAAAACAAACACATCCACACGAACAGAATCCTAAACCATAACTACACAAAACACAGGAAAACAAACACATCCACACAGAATCCTAACCATAACTACAAAAACACAGGAAACAAAAAACATCCACACAGATCCTAACCATAACTACAAAAACACAGGAAACAAACACATCCACAAAGAATCCTAAACCATAACTACAAAAAAACACAGGAAAACAAACACACAACACAGATCCTAACCATAACTACAAAAACACAGAAAAACAACACATCCACACAGAACTCCTAAACCTACACAAAAACACGGAAACAAACACATCCCACACAGAATCCTAACCATAACTACAAACACAGGAAAACAAACACATCCAAAAGAATCGAACCATAACTACAAAACACAGGAAAACAAACACATCCACACAGAATCCTAACCATAAACTACAAACACAGGAAAACAAACACATCCACACAGAATCCTAAAACCATAACTACAAAACCACAGGAAAACAAAACACATCCACACAGAAATCCTAACCATAAACTACAAAAACACAGGAAAACAAAACACATCCACACAGAATCCTAACCATAACTACAAAACACAGGAAAACAAACACATCCACACAGAATCCTAACCCTAAACTACAAAAAAAACAGGAAACAAACACATCCACACAGATCCTAACCATAACTACAAAAACACAGGAAAAAAAAACACATCCAAACAGAATCTAACCTAACTTCAAAAACACAGAAAAACAAACACATCCACACAGAATCCTAACCATAACTACAAAAACACAGGAAAACAAACACATCCACACAGAATCCTAACCATAACTACAAAAACACAGAAAAACAAACACATCCACACAGAATCCTAACCATAACTACAAAAACACAGGGAAAACAAAACACATCCACACAGAATCCTAACCCATAACTACCAAAAACACAGAAAAACAAACACATCCACACAGAATCCTAACCATAATTACAAAACCACAGAAACCAAACCAAAAACACACATTACAAACACATTCACAAAAATCTCAAGACACACAAGAAAAATAAGGACAAGTACAATTTTTTTTTTGCACAAGTAGACGCAAAAAACACATTAACACAAAAAACATACTCTTAAATATGCACACAAACAAAAAACTATGAACAAATCCATATGCACAAGTAGCCTACTCTCAAATACAAATATTCACACAGAACTGTGCAAAGACACACAGAAATGACACACGACATAGATACGAACAGAAACTTACACACAAGAAGACTTTCTAATCCACAACCCCTTGAATGCAGTTTATGAATCTTGCAGTTTGAGGGAAATAATCCTGTACCTTCTTCCCCCTGTGTGTTCTCTCCAGCGATTCTGTCAATTACAGAATGAAACTCTCATTAGGTGCAAAACATTTTGACACTTCAGACTTCATGAAAACAGTGTCAGGTCTAGTATGTATTCAGAGTGATTCAAGTGCTGAGATAGCAGGGATCTGCCAATGAACTCAACAGGCATTGCTTGGACTTTCAGACTCTCGTTTCCTTTCCAGTAACTATATGATCATATCTTCTCTCTTCCAACAGGTCTACAGACATTCATTTACCGCTTACTACGTTCTGTGTAACCTGTTTACCTGGTAAGTGTTTAACATACATTATTAAAGTTGTAATACTTTTATATTCCTATTTAAACTAGACCTCCGTGTTGAAACACGGTTCCTGACTTACCTATAGCTTGGAAACTACTGAGTAAATCGATATATCACTCATCCTTCTGTAAAAATCCCAACTGAAGATATAAAGTAATTTCCCTTCCAATGTTGCTCCGCCTTACCTTTAGGACTGAGCATGTCTAAGATCATTGAGCTATGGGAGGGGCAGTAACTGCAAGGATTTCTGTATCAAAACCTTTTACAGTGTATGTTTATAAATTGTATTTTTTAAGTGCCACTGTTTATTTCTTTTTATTTCTTTTTTACAAATGATCACTGATTAATAGCGAAATCTCTCCACTGAGGTGAATTCTTGACACCGTGAACATTTTTTACAACTGCAATGTACCAGATACCGTACTATCAACTATGTAAATGCAAAAGGCCAGTAAGGTCTGGAAAGCAAAGGGTTAGTACTTGCTATTATCCAAGATGGAGCAAAAGAAAGACATTTGAAGCAATTACATGAGAGTTAAATCTTGGAATAAAGTGAGTGTGGGTAATACAGAGGGTTAAATCCTTTAATACTTATTCAAAAAGCTAACCTGATGTGCGCTAAGATAAAGCAAATCCGTGTGACAGAGGGTTAAATCCCGGTAAAAAGAAATTGTGTTCAATACAGAGGGTTAAAATCCTTGCAGTATGTGTGACACAGAGGGTTAAATTTAGACATGAAACTCCAATAATATGGTTTAGCGCGACTTTAACTCCATATTAGGCACCTGTGCATCCGATGCTGGCGATTCAATATCGTGTTTATAGCGCTGGATTTTACCACATTAAAATCCCGCTGTGAGCAAATCCTTTTCGGGGATTTATCCACGGTCGCAAAAGCGTTTGCCAGTTTTACCCAGAGCAATAGCGGCTGAATGTGCCGTAAAGAAGCTGTTCTGTTGGTTGTGCATGTGTAGATTATCTGTACGCATACAAAATGACATTTTGTGCACTACACACTGCAGAGCATGGACAGAACACTGAACAGGAGTTTTAATCCTGATATGAAACGAGTGATAGAATGGGTTACATGGAACAAGCATCTGTCTGTCACACAGAGGGTTAAAGTAAATGCGTAACAATGAAGGGTTCATCCTGAAATGAAACAATTGTGTGATAGGGGTAGGGGTAAACCTTGGTATAGAACCATTCTGTGATACAGGGAGATGAAACCTTACGGGTGATACAGAAGGGTTAATCTGAGATACAGAGGGTTAACTTAGCAGACAGGATTCTGTCCAATTGGTGTAGCTCCGATACGTTTCGTTCTAAGACTCACTGTTGGGTCAGCGCTTACAATTAGCTGATGTCGCATCACCCAGTGAACCAGCAACACAGAATAACATTTATTCATCTACAATTCCCTTTACAATCCTACATATTCCCCCCTCCGTCTCCATAGATAGACTACAGCTATTTACTCTATGGGGTGTCCGTCTTGGCAACTCCTTAGACTAATGGGACTTTAGTGTTTTTCTAATTAAAGGAGAAACAGCTGGATTTGCAGAAACTAATATTCTGTACCAATTTTTTGCCCTTGGTAAACGTTTGCCCTCTCGTGCTCTCTCATGCTATCTCATACTCTCTTATGCCCTCTCTTGCTATCTCATGCCCACTCTTGTGCCCTCTCTTGCTATCTCATGTCCTCCTTCACCCTCTCATGCTATCTTCTTCCTTCTTGTGCCCTCTCATGCTATCAAATGCCAAACAAATCAAAAGTCTCAAACCCTCTACAAGATTCCAATTTCCCACCTTAATATACAGTATGTTTGGGCTTCTCATCATTACATAATTGTCGTGTCAATATCACTTAGAAGTCTTTGTGTAAAGGGCCTTTGTTCAGGGCAATTAATAGACGACATATGGCTGGCACTGTCGCTGTTTCAGTTCAGGGCGTCGATCATCGGATCTTCTCACTGACCCATTTGTGCTCATGTTTAATTAAAGGGCCGGCCTGGCAACAATTCCTGTTCAACAACGTGTACTAAATGGTTTTATCAAGGAGAACAGAAAAGACTTGGTAGAGCAGGCGTGAAGCAAGGATATCAGGCTTACGCCTTGCAAAACTACATATCCCAGCATCCTCTGATAGACATGCCTAACGTGTTGTGTAGGTACAAAGAAGTCATTGTTTTCACATATATTCTTGGAACTAACCTATCTTTTGTTATTGCAGCTGTGCCCTTTGTGTGCATTGAACATGTTTGCTGTACAGTTTGCTTAGCTTCTACCTACCCCGCTGGTGACAGATGGTATTACAAGTGACAAAAGTACAAAAAAAAAAAAAATCTGCTGCAATGGCTTTTGAACAAATATTTCCACATCTCAGATCTTATTGGTTTACACTACTAATGATGTATTTCCAAAGGAGGAATCACTGCACTTTTATTATAATTGTATTATTTGTTATTTTATCATTGAGCTTGAGGAAAGCCTTGGACAGCCCATGCTTGTCCCTCAGGCTGATATATTGTCAGATTGACCATTAATTGGGCAATACAGTTACAAGAGATTATTTCATACAGCTGGCAGGTAATTAGGTATTTGGAACATTGGATAATGGAAAAACTTTTATAACCTTGATCAACCCAACCAATGAACCCAATGGGCAAATCCCAAAACTAAGGTGTCCCACAGGCAGAGAAATACATAGAAAACAATTGAAACCCTGTACCAAGCTTTATTAAAGATTGGTTTTGGGAGACGGGCTTTCTGCTACAACTCATAAAGTCTGTCTCAGCAAATAAGGAAGTGAAACTTTACATGGGTATAACTTTACTTTACAAGCCTATAACTTTGGATTAACACCAGCTAAATACATCCTCCTAGGGTTATTTGAAGGGTTTACACTGCTATCATGCTGCTAAATAGCATTAGCAGGGACGTAACTACCAGGGGAGCAGACACTGCAAGTGCAGGGGGTCCCATCTTCGTATTTTTCCTATGGCAGATATAGCCTCCTCCCAGAAACCCCTGTAGATAAAGCAGGGTTAGGGGCTCCATAATAGTTTTGCTAGGGGGCCCAATGATTCCTAGTTACACCACTGAATAACTGATTAGTGTACAACAGGACAATTGTAGAAATTTGGGTTTGGCTCTATTGTTTTATTTAAAATGAGGTTTGTTCTCATTTAAATGTAATCATTGTCCAAAACAGTCCATAAAAAAGGCTCCTTAAAGGGCAAGTATAATTTATTCTGAACCCCCCAGAAACCTGTTCTCCCCTAAAAGTACCCAGGTTGAGGACTTCACTCCTGGGGTTTGTAAGCCACTTATCAGAGCTTCAAAGTTCTGATCATAGTCCTGCTCTAGACCCACTTAGTTTGCACAGTTCGGTACTTGTTTTATTGGAAGAAGCTCTGCAAGATTTGTATCTCCCTATTGGTCAGGCCCTGGACTTGGCAGGAGGGGTGTTTACTGTATGACAGTATTAGTGTTCTTACTAACTAAAAGGTCATATTGTAAAATATTCTAATTTAGAATTTTTTTATTGACAAGAGATTTGGTCACAGTGTTGCTAGTCTACAGCCAATAAAATTCCAAATTCTTGTGACTTCAACAATTAGCTCTTGACACTAACTCATACAAATTTTCTAAAACTTCTTCAGTTAAAGGACCCGATAAAAAAAAGGAATAAAAATACCCTTCCTTTAACCAGCGGATGCCCATTAGTTTCTCAGTGCCTTATCTCATTTTTCACCCTGGCACTTGAAAGTTCCTCCCTTTCGGAAAAAAAAGAAAAATTCAAATTCTACATTCACCTTGGTTAGCGATGTCATTTCCATCTGTTTCTGTTCCAACTATGGCCCTTCGTATCATCAAACCAATATAAGTTATCTTATACATAACAAATCAATACAGGACTGCTTTATTACTGGCCCAAAATGCATTATTCAGTAATTGGCTGAGAAATAGGTCAGTGACTACAGCAAGCAGAGAACTTTGTGAAACAGATGTTAGAAGTAATGAGCTACTTCTATCCAATTTATATTGATGATACAGTAGTTTGGTTTCATTGCAATAAAGGAGAAGTTGGTGTGCTGTACTTTGCTAAATTATTTAGTTCTCTTAAATTATTTTTTTTAGTAGTTAATATTCCCGAAGTCTTTTCAAAAGCTCCCCCATTAGTAGCCTGTTATTCTCTGTGAAGTTTAATGAGGGGGATTTATAATGTAAGAAATGTGATAAAGCAATCTACATTATTTTATTTTCAAATAAAAATAAGAATTAAATAATGTTTGCAAGGTGTTTAAATCCCTGGGGTCCAATTATTGGACCAAATGGAATAAAATGTACAGGATATTTGTTTCAAAAATGACACTAATGCGAAAATAAACCCTAATATTAAAAGAAGTAAGATTTTATGACGTGCTCATGAATGCTCAAAATGTCATTGTAATTATTTGATTAAAAATCATTTTAAAATTGCAAACACCAGAATGTGAGATGTTTATATCCTGTGACTGCTTCCTGATTGGAGGAGTATGGCATCCAATCAGCATGCTGTAAGGGACAGCGAAGCACGATGGCAGAGAGTAGAATTGTAAAGATGAGCAGGTTTACAAAATCCTGACAAAAATCTCTGGACTGAAATTCCTTACACAACATTTTAGTTTTGTCAATGAAATTTTGTATCACAGAAATGCTATTGTTAAAATGTCCATTCATATTAAAGGTCAAAGATCCTGCCTCTCTCTGACACAGAAAATTGATTTCAGAGTAGTGTTTTTGGAAACATTGTAACACTGTCCCTGACAATTATATTCATTTGATTTTATACAAAAAAGGAAAGTGAAAATAAACTGCAGGAGCATCCCTGGCCAACAGGTAAACTTGCTCACAATGTTCTATGAAGACTTTATGGACATAGTACTGGCAACAACATTGATGCCTTCTTAGTTATGGAATCCAATACTTTCATGCATGAAACTGCAACTTACTACTATTGTATCTTACAATGTATGGGAGATCTGGAGAGGAAAGCTTTCACATTT
This sequence comes from Hymenochirus boettgeri, assembly GCA_019447015.1. NCBI lineage: Eukaryota > Metazoa > Chordata > Amphibia > Anura > Pipidae > Hymenochirus > Hymenochirus boettgeri. The sequence continues at coordinate 5,390,897 of CM033474.1, forward strand.
TTTACTTTTCATATTAAAGGTAAAAGCATTAAGTTTAGTTCTCCTTTTAACAACACAGAACCCAACATGACAGAAAAATTGTCAAAATCTCATAAAAAGTCATATTCTAAAAGGTACCTATATTTCTAAATTGCCTATTACTGGAAACTATAATTCTTCCTAATTATTAGCTTTGCAAAATTAATTATCTTAAGTTTAATCTGTCAATCAAGTTCCTTACTATCATAAACTCTACTGCTGTGTGCAGTTTTTCTGTAACTGGAATGGACAGTTGGTATGTGTGAATTGCATGATTGGAATTGCTTTCTTCCAATGCTGCCTCATAGTGATTACTGAGCATGCTTGACTTTACAGATAGTAATGTCAGATAAAAGGTGTTGTGCATTCAATTGCTGCATTGAAGGCATGCAGAAACACAAACACATCAGAGTAGGGACTACTTACATGTATTAATTTATAGATTAGGATGAGGCATGGTACTTTTTTCAGTAGTTGCCCTTTAAGGACTTATTGTCTCAATTTGCATTTCTCAGCACTTTCTACAATAATTAGTTTTGCCCACTAAAGGTATGTAAGCAATGGCAATATCGGTACTGCATCACCCTGTCCGTGTGCAATAATCCTTTAAAATTGCATTGCACTTTATTATTGTATTATAAATAAATGTCTGATTTAATGCTATATTTAATAACTTAAATATTGTAGAATCTTTCAACTCTCAAATCAGCAGCATTTTGATGACATTTGTGTATGTTGCTGGCTTTTCCTGGAGTTTAATAGCACTCCTACAAGAGTGTGTCCTGGACACTTTTATACAGTTGCACATGCTCAGTGAGTTCTCTCCGCTCCCCCTTCTCCTCCCCTTCCAGAACTACTTCCAGTAGTGACTACTGGCTGATCTTTCTGTTTTCCTAAACAGTTTCTCACTAGGAGCTGCAGAAATTAGAAAATTACTGGGAAAACACTACATTTGTTGTGAAGCATTAGGACACATGAATGTAATAAAACAACAGCTTGCCCTCTTAAAGTGCAAACAAATTTAAGGTCAACTTATTTATTCCTTAGCAAGGATATTTGTAACTACTGTGCAAACCATTGTGCTTAAAGGAGCAGGAAAGTTTAAAAATAAATGAAGCTCAGGTTATTCCTAGTGTAATGAGGAAATTAAACTGGTGTAGTATCACTCTTAGAAATTCTATTTGTGCGAACTGCTCCTCCTCTTTTTCCAAAGCTCCTTTGCTTCTGGTAACACCCCTTTTGCCATTCAACTGTGTCACCACCACCTCCATAGAACAAAATCACCAGCAGAGAAGGTTCATGGGAAACATGAACACGTGGAATTGTTTGAGATATGTCTTTGCATTCTCCCCAACCTGTGAAGTTAAGTAGAAAGACTTTCATACAACAAAGAAGTGTTGACGGGAGAGATATTTACATATCAGCATTGCTCTTCATATAAATGGAAATGTTTCTAGAATGCAGATTAAAACCATTTCTTGCTATCTATCCATTGTAAAGCTTTCCCCATTCCATTATGCAGATGCAATATGTTACGGATATTCCAGGAGAGCACAAAGCGATGCTTCCATCTCATCTTCTCTTCCCTAGATGGATGCAGAAGCTGTTTACATTTTACCAGCTCATCAGATTTTGCCCAAACACAAGTAAATACCTGTCATACAACTCATTATCAGCTATTTACATTCACCGTCGCAAAAAAAACGAGTATAGTGAGCATCGCATGAGAGAATTGATCCCAGCTGTGGCGGGCTTTTTACACAGCATGTCTGTATCTGAGCGGAAAGGAACAGACTTCGCCATCAGACAAAAGGCTAATTAAATTACAACTAAGTCCTATTGTTTGGGGTCAGAAGATCGTAGCACAGAATTCTCTTGATTCCTTTTTAGAACTTTGCCTTGTAGATGCGGATGACATTGATTGTATTCAGTAGAACAAAGCTTTATTGTTGGCATCTTTTAGTTTTAGCCTATCAAAATAAAGCATGAAACAGTCTTGTTGTCTAGTACGTTTTAATATGCGAAGGCTTCAAAAAGATTAGTCACAATGTCTTCAACATAGATTGCATTGTTCTTGCTCACATGGAATCATTGAGGTTAAACTCTGTACACATATCTACATTCACTGTTGGTTTAGTCTGACGTGTGATACTAAACAGTGAAAAGTTCTAAAAGAAAAATTTCAAGGTTGTGTGAAAACGTGTTCTTGATCTATAATGGATCAAACTGCTCCTTGATCTCCTCCCAAAAAAGATGGTAGACCAGTAAAAAATGGGTTTTCATTAGCTGCGATGGACAATGCTCCTTACAAGCAATGTTGGTGAGGAATGATTGTATTTGTAGCTTTGTGGAGGGCAAGCCATGGTCTATATCCTTCTTCAAGTTATGTTATAAATCTTTATGGGGAAACAAGAATGTGTCTATTACAGTGCATGGGATGAATGAATTCAGTCTCCATAATAACCTCTTCAGAAAAGGATCTTACGGGCATGTTCAATCTGTCATCAATATACCTTCTACAACCGTAAGCCTTAACAAAGTAAAAAAGGCAGATTAGAGTTCGTCTTTCTCATTACTCTTCTGGTCCAGACTTTTCAGCCCAGAGAATAAAATTTAAGAGAAAAGAGAAACCCTGGATGTTGTCCGATATTATGACAAATTGTTAATGTTTTTTTCTTGACAAGATGGAAGTTTTGTAACATCCACCTGTGGCTCCGTGTATTGTTTGATTTCACCGAATCTCCTCGTCTCTTCCTTCCACCAGGATGAAGCTCTGTCACTATCAGACTATTCATTTTGCTTTTTTTTTTTCTTTTTACTTGATGAGCTGTCTGTAGAGGAACGCTGGTTCTTTCTTTTTTTCCTCACCAGCCTCCAATTAAGGGTGACAGAAAATACATTTTATTCTGAGATGTAATGGGGAGGTTGGATCAGAGAAAGAACCGAACAGTGCGTTGTCCCTCGTTTATTGGAATAAAGAAGAATCTGCAACGTACTTGGAACTCTCAGTTCAACTGACTGCACAGTGGTTCTTCTGCTGAAGCCAAGGATAATTGCTGAGTATAGATTAGTAATCCAGTATTTTCAATCAGGGAAGTTTACCTGTTTAACTAAAGGGCCCATACACAATGCAATCTTGATTGTACGATATTGCAATATTGTATGATCGTTGGATTGGGATCTGACAACATTCAGCCTTATCGGGAGGATAATTTTTTAGTGTCACAGTTCTGATTGTACAATTGTATGATTGGGATTGGTCCTTTTATGACCCTCTTAAGTATAGCTAGGTACACACCTAGCGATTTTTCCTCCTGACCGGACCGTTCAATACTTTCGACGGTCGGCAGGAGGAAGGACGTCCGGTCGCGGCAAAAGCAGCCGCGTCCGATAGTCACCGCGACCGATCGTGCGGTCCATAGAGGACGCACGTACGGACGAGGTTTTCCCACCTGTCCAGATCGTCCTTTCGCGATTCGGACGAACGGTTCGATCGGACATGGGCACATTCGGATTCGATATTTGGTCCGATCGACCGATACACTGAAACTATCGCGACTCGGAACGAAATATCTACATCGTGTGTACCCAGCTTAAGAGTGACAAAATGGCTAGTAAGATGAATGCAAGAGGGAAATGTGAGACACTAACTGTGCCCACTTTACTCAAAACAAAATGTATTGAGACTAGGGTGGAGACCTTTGCTGTTGATGAAGTCTGACTGTTCGTTCGGAAAGCCACAGACAATAACGGCAAACAGCAGTCCACTGCACTTTCGCCATGACCAACAGTGCTTCATCTCGGCCAACCACTCGGTACTGGCGAACAGTCGGTCGGGATGAAGGAACGAGTGGTGTGTATCCAACTTTACAAACCTGTCTGATCCACCAGGCCAACCAAATTTGACAATAAATTTTGATTGGGGTAAAACATTAACCCCTGGGTTAATATATCAAAGTCCAATCAAACTGTCCATTGCAAGAGCATGTGATATACTGTGCAGCCTATCAAAGTCCAGTGCCAGACAAGTTTACTATTTTGTATAAAGAGATGGAAGACATCAATATAATGCAATGCCTTATGGGGACCATACATGATGCAATCCCAGTAGTAAAATTGTTGGCCAATGTATGGGCGATGTGGATGATTAAACTTTTTTTCCTACCGAGAAAGTTGGGGGGGGGGGGGTTGCTGGACCATCTGATCCCAAGATCGTACGACTGTGCTTTAGTGTCTACGGCCACCATTAAAGGGGTAGAAAGTACTGTAAGTTCAATGTCACTTTACCTTTCATCTGAAGACGTTAAACATTTACACCATGGGGCCCAGAATTTCCCTTCATGCAATAGAATCACTAATCCAAGGGGTGTACCAGATTTCCGACTCAAATTCGGTTGATGGAACCACTGGTTCCATCTAAATGTCCACGCTTATCTACTGAAATTTAGGAGATCAAAACCCATGTTTCCACACAATCGAAATTTCATTTTTTGGGGCTTGGTCGTTAGACTGATTGGCTATCAGGGAAATATCTGATATAAACACCTAGTCCGTTACCGTTAAAGAAAGGCATGCTGAGATCCATGGGCCACTGTATAATGTATTTCCTAGTGCAGTGAAGAATCCTATCGGAAGGTGTTTGCTTGGCGAGGCGAGTTTATGCTTCACTTGTCACTGTAATTGAATCTTACACTTCTGAAAGATGATTCAGTGAATAGAAGTGACAGGCGTTATCGTCAATCTTGTCTTGAATTATTGGTTTTAATTGCTGGGTTTCTGCTAACATTGGTGTAGAATATTCATTTTCATTATGCGCTGTAACTTAGCTTTCATTTTTTAAACAAATATTTACTATCTGCCTTACTGGATCTGTCGTAAAAGAACAAAGGCGTATTATGTGATAGACGGGTGGAAATAACTCTATTTAATAATGAGAAAGTACCTTGACTTTCCCTTTGTGTTGAACATTGTCAATCAGGGAAAATAGTCTTGCCATGTCCACCCTTAAAACAAAAACTGGTCCTTGCCTGTTACCCCAATTCCTGTAATGGATTCCATTTATGGAACTAGAAAGTGTTCAGAGAAGATCAAGCTGATAAAATAAATGGAGGGGTTTAAATGTAGCATCCTATAGTCTTACAGGGTCTAATGCTTGGTACGCACATTAGTGATAAAGAACCAATCACCTTGGTATCGACGGCCCTTTAACTCTAATGTGTGTGCGTACTAAATGTGGCTAAACGTTGGTATATATTGGCCACAAGCGATCTCCCCCTATACTTTCTAAATACTTTATATAGGGAGAATGCTTAAGACTTCTTGAAAGATTGGTAAAGTGTGTGCCCAGCTAAAGATTAACCAACAGAGCTTAATTATTCACAAGGAAACCTTGGCTCCTTTCATAGGGCCCAAGAGACTTCAAAGGGCCCATCTTAAGAAGTATAAACAGTACAATTGTCCTTGTGTTACAGTGAAAAACAGAAAAAGCTGGGTACACACCGCGAGAAAGGGGTGATCACTAATGTGTGTATGTCCATAACGAGTATTACTGATGGCAATAATCATCGGGTGTGTGGCAATCACGAACAATCTCCCTATACTTTATATAGACTTTATAGAGGGAGAATGTGACTGTCTGTAGCCACATTTAAGAGCACAGACAGAATCTTTATCTGTCATCTTTAAAAGATTGGTACAATCTGTACCCAGCTTAAAGGTGACCATACATTACAGCTTACCTGGCAGTCAAATGTATGGAATAACCTCTAGTGTATGGAATAATCTCTAGTGTATGGAATAATCTCTAGTGAGTGGAAAAACCTCTAGTTTATGAAATAATCTCTAGTGTATGGAATAATCTCTAGTGTATGGAATAATCTCTAGTTTATTGAATAATCTCTAGTGTATGAAATAATCTCTAGTTTATTGAATAATCTCTAGTGTATGGAATAATCTCTAGTGTAGGGAATAATCTCTAGTGTATAGAATAACCTCTAGTGTATGGAATAATCTCTAGTGTATGGAATAATCTCAAGTGTATGAATAATCTCTAGTTATTATTGAATAATCTCTAGTGTAATGGAATAAATCTCCTAGTGTAGGGAATAATCTCTAGTGTATAGAATAACTCTAGTGTATGGAATAATCTCTAGTGTATGAGAATAACCCTAGTAATGTAAATAACCTCTAGTGTATGGAAATATCTCTAGTGTATGGAAAATCTCTAGTGTATGGTAATAATCTCTAGTGTAAAGAATAACCTCTAGTGTATGGAATACCCTCTAGTGTGGTGGAATAATCTCTAGGAGTAGAATACCCTCTGTTTATGGAAATATCTCTAGTGTATGGAATAATCTCTAGTGTATGGAATAATCTCTAGTGTATGGAATAATATCTAGTGTATAGAATAATATCTAGTGTATAGAATAATCTCTAGTGTATGGAATAATCTCTAGTGTATGGAATGACCTCTAGTGTATGGAATAACCTCTAGTGTATGGAATAATTTCTAGTGTATAGAATAACTCTAGTGTATGATTAATTTCTAGTGTAATGAATACCTCTAATTATGGATATACCTCTATGGTGTGGAATAACCTCTAGTGTATGGAATATTTCTAGTGTATAGAATAATCTCTAGTATGGAATAATTTCTAGTGTTAGAATAACCTCTAATGTATGGAATAACCTCTAGTTGATGGAATAATCTTAGTGTATAGAATAACCTCTAATGTATGTAATAACCTCTAGTGTTTGAATAATCTCTATGTATGGAATAATTCTATGTGTATAGAAATACCCTCTATGTATGGAAATAACCTTAGTGTGTGGGATAATCTCTAGTGTATGGAATATTTCTGAGTATAGAATAATCTCTAGTGTTGAGAATTTTAGTGTATAGAATAACCCTAATGTTGGGAATAACCTCTAATTTATGGAATAAATAATAATGGAAGGTTGTTATTTGCAGCTTTAAGAGTAGTAAAAATGGAGGAACAAGGCTTGTATCAGGAAATACAGATTCCTGCCTGATAAATTCATTGCAAGTGAGAAGATGAAAAAGAGATTTTTTGATAATATTGAATACAGTCTATGCACGGTTATGAAGAAAGACACACACAGGTCCCTTTTATCTCACTTTATATTGCAAGCATTAACTTGCTGATCAGTAAGAACTATTATTCAATGTTCATATTTAAAAAGAAAAACTACTAAAATGTACATGATAATTCGGATGTATGTGGTTTCACCCCAAAAACTTGTTTGGAAGTGACCGGTTTCAAAGACAAATGTTGGCCAGACTGTTACTATCAAAATGTATGCTTGTTTTTGTGGTCAAACTGTTGGCAGTGAATGATTTTGTGGAGATTTAGCCAATCTGGTAAATCTGGTTTCAGGAGGAGTCCCCCGAAACGTTCTGAAGGAGCTGGGGAACTCACAACCCTCCACTCTCATGGAGGTCCCTGGACCCTGGTACACCAGCAATCTGTGCCAACCCAGTCACTAAGTAGGGTGTGATTTCTTCCCTAGCAATATATAAGTATTGAAGAATTACTATATATTGTATCTTAAACAAAAAAAAAAAAAAAAAAATATATATATATATATATATATATATATATTATATATATATATTTAAAGTTGAATAATGTTTAGAGCACCAACCCAGGGTGCTGAATACTGCCTTGTCTTCTCCAAAATAATTTTTCAAACATTCCTCTTTTAACTTCCAGGAGTGTATGAAATAACCTCTAGAGTATTAAATAACATCTAGTGTAAGAAATAACCTCTAGTGTAAGGAATACCTCTAGTGTAAGGAATAACCTCTAGTGTATGGAATAATCTCTAGTGTATAGAATAACACCTCTAGTGTATGAATAACCTCTAGTGTATGGAATAACTCTAGTGTATGGAATAACCTCTAGTGTATGGAAAACTCTCTAGTGTATGGAATAACCTCTATGTATGGAATGAATCTCTAGTGTATGGAATAATCTCTAGTGTGTGGAATATCGGCTAGTGTATGGAATAATCACTAGTGTATGCAATAACCTCTAGTGTATGGAATAATCCCTAGTGTATGGAATAATCTCTAGTAGTGTATAGAATAAACTTAGTGTATGGAATAATATCTAGTGTAAGAATAGCCTCTAGTGTAAATGAATAACGTCTAGTGTATGGAATAATCCTAGTGTAATAGAATAACTTATGTATAGAATACTCTAGTGTATGGAATACCTCTAGTGTGTGAATATCTCTAGTGAGTAGAAATCCTCTAGTTTATGGAATAATCCTCCAGTGTATGGATAACCTTCTAGTGTATGGAATAATCTCTAGTGTATGGAATAATTTCTAGCGTATAGAATAACCTCTAGTGTTGGAATACTCTAGTGTATGGAATACCCTAATAGTGTATGGATATCTCTAGTGTATAGAATAACCCTAGTGTATGAATAATCTCTAGTGTAGGAAGGTGAATAACCTCTAGTGTATGGATTAACCTCTAGTGTATGGAATAATCTCTAGTGTATAGAATAAACTCTAGTATAGGGTAACTCTAGTGTATGGAATAATCTCAGTGTAGGGAATAACCTCTAGTGTCTGGAAAACCTCAAGTGTATGAAATAATTGTAGTGTATGGAATAACCTCTAGTGTATGGAATAATCTCTAGTGTATGGAATAATCTCTAGTGTATGGAATAACCTCTAGTGTATGGAATAATCTCTAGTGTATGGAATAATCTCTAGTGTGTGGAATAATCTCTAGTGTATAGAATAACCTCTAGTGTATGGAAAAATCTCTAGTGTAGGAATAACCTCTAGTGTATGGAATAATCTCTAGTGTATGGAATAATCTCTAGTGTGGGATACCTCTAGTGTGTGAAATATCTCTAGTGTATGATAATCTCTAGTGTATATATAACCTCTAGTGTATGGAATAATCTCTAGTGTATGGAATAACTCTAGTGTATGGAATAATCTCTAGTGTATAGAATAATCTCTAGTGTGTGGAATATCCTCTAGTGTATGGAATAATCTCTAGTGTGTGGAATAATCTCTAGTTGTTGATAACCTCTAAACTAGTGTATGGAATATTCTCTAGTGTGTGGAATATCCTCAAGTGTATGGAATAATCTCTAGTGTATGGCATAACCTCTAGTGTAGGATGAATCTCTTAGTGTATAGAATAACCTCTAGTGTATAGAATAACCTCTAGTGTAGGGAATAATCTCTAGTGTATGGAATAACCTCTAGTGTATGGAATAACCTCTAGTGTAAGGAATAACCTCTAGTGTAGGGAATAATCTCTAGTGTAGGGAATAATCTCTAGTGTAGGGAATAATCTCTAGTGTATGGAATAACCTCTAGTGTGTGGAATAATCTCTAGTGTAGGGAATAACCTCTAGTGTATGGAATAATCTCTAGTGTATGGAATAATCTCTAGTGTATGGAATAATCTCTAGTGTACGGAATAATCTCCAGTGTATGGAATAACCTCTAGTGTATGGAATAATCTCTAGTGTGTGGAATAATCTGTAGTGTAGGGATACTCTAGTGTATGGCAAAAATCTCTAGTGTATGAATAACCTCTAGTGTATGGAAAACCCTCTAGTGTAGGAATCCTTAGTGTATAGAATAACCTCTAGTGGTATGGAATAATCTCTAGTGTAGGAATAACCTAGGAATAATCTGTTATGAATACCTCTGTGTATGATAGTAGGGAATAACCTTATGTGTATAATCCTTGTATAAATAACCTTAGTGTATGGAATAACCACTAGTGTATGGAATAATCTACAGTGTAGGAATAACCTCTAGTGTATGGAATAAATCTCTTAGTGTATGGAATAACCTCTAGTATATGATAATAATCTCTAGTGTAGGGAATAACCTCTAGTGTATGGATAACCTCTAGTGTAGGAAAACCTCGGTGTTGGAATAATCTCTAGTGTATGGAATAATCTCCAGTGTATGGATAACCACTAGTGTATGGTAAATAACCTCTAGTGTATGGAATAACCTCTAGTGTATGGAATACCTCTAGTGTATGGATAATCTCCAGTTAATGAATAACCACTAGTGTATGGAATAACCTCTAGGTATGAAATACCTCTAGTGTGTGGAATAACCTCTAGTATGGAATAACCTAGTGTATGGAATAACCTCTAGTGTATGGAATAATCTCCAGTGTATGGAATAATCTCCAGTGTATGGAATAACCACTAATGTAATGGAAAACCTCTAGTGTATGAATACCTCTAGTGTATGGAATAACCTCTAGTGTATGGAATAAGCCCAGTGTATGGAATAACCCAGTGTATGGAATAACCCTAGTGTATGAAATAACCTCTAGTGTGTGGATAACCTCTAGTGTATGGACTAACCTCTAGTGTATGGAATAACCTCTAGTGATGGAATAATCTCGTTATGGAATAATCTCCAGTGTATGGAATAACCACTAATGTATGGAAGAACCTCTAGTGTATGGAATAACCTCTAGTGTATGAATACCTCTATGTATGGAATAATCTCCAGTGTATGGAATAACCACTAGTGTATGGAATAACCTCTAGTGTATGAAAAACCTCTAGTGTGTGGAATAACCTCTAGTGTATTGAATAATCTCTAGTGTTTGCAATAACCTCAGTGGATGAATCATATCTAGTGTATAAAAAACCTCTAGTGTAGGTTGAATAATCTCTAGTGTGTGCAATAACCTCTAGTGTATGGAATAACTCTAGTGTTGGATAATCTCAGTTATGGAATAACCACTAGTGTATGGAATAACCTCTAGTGTATGAAATAACCTCTAGTGTATGGAATAACCTCTAGTGTATGGAATAATCTCTATAGTGTTTGCAATAACCTCTAGTGGATGGATCATATCTAGTGTATAAACTAACCTCTAGTGTATGAATAATCTCTAGTGTTTGCAATAACCTCTATGGATGGAATCATATCTAGTGTATAAAATAACCCTAGTGTATGGAATAACCTCTAGTGTATGGAATAATCTTAGTGTATGAATAATCTTTAGTGTGTGGAATATCCTCTAGTGTATGGAATAATCACTAGTGTATGCAATAACCTCTAGGTATGGAATAATCCCTAGTGTATGGAAATAATCTCTAGTAAGTTTACGAATAACTCTAGTGTATGGAATAAATATCTAGTTTATAGAATACAACTCTAGTGTATGGAATAATGTCTAGTGTATGGAATAATCTCTAGTGTATGAATAACCTCTAGTGGTAATAGAATCCTCTAGTGTATGGAATAACCCTCTGTGTGTGGAATAATCTCTAGTGAGGAGAATAACTCTAGTTGTTGAATAGGATAACTCCAGTGTATGGAATAACCTCAGGTATGTAATAACCTCTAGTGTAATGGAAATCTCTAGTGTATGGA
>CM033474.1:5402418-5416431 GCA_019447015.1 Hymenochirus boettgeri
TGAATAACTCCAGCGTTGGAAAACACTAGTTATGGAATAACCTCTAAGTGTAATGAACTAACCTCTAGTGTGTGGAATAACCTCTAGTGTATGAATAATCTCTAGTGTTTTGCAATACCTCTAGTGGATGGAATCATATACTAGTGTAATAAACTAACCTCTAGTGGTCATGGAATAATCTCTATTGTGTGCATAACCTCTAGTGTATGGAATAACCCTCTAGTGAATTGGAATAATTCTCCCAGTGTATGATAACCACTAGTGTATGGAATAACCTCTATTGTATGAAATAACCTCTAGTGTGTGGAATAACCTCTAGTGATGGAAATAATCTCTATAGTGTTTGCAATAACCTCTAGTTGGGGATGGATCAATATCTAGTGTATAAATAACCTCTACGTGTATGGATATCTCTAGTGGTTTGCCAATAACCTCTAGTGTAGGAATAACCTCTAGTGTATGGAATAATCTCTATAGTGTTTTGCAATAACCTCTAGTGATTGTAATCATATCTATTGTGGTAAAATAACCTCTAGTGATGATAATCTCTAGTGTTTGCAATAACCTACTAGTGTATGGAATACCTCCTATTTAATTTGAATAACCTCTAGTGTGTGGATAAACTCTAGTGTAAAATGATATGTCTCTAGTGTTTGCCATAACCTCTAGTGGGATGAAATCATATCTAGTGTATAAAATCCCTCGATAGTGTATGGATACCCTCCAGTGTATGGATAATCTCTAGTGTATTGAATAATCTCTAGTGTGTGGAATATTCCTCTAGTGTATTGAATAATCACTAGTGTATGCAATACCTCTAGTGGGTATGAAATAATCCCTAGTGTATGGGATAATCTCTAGTAGTGTTATAGAATAACCTCTAGTAGTGTTAGGAATACCTCTAGTGTATGGGAATTACTATCTAGTGTATAGAATAACCTCTAGTGTAATGGAATAATTGTCTATTGTATGGGAATAATCTTCTAGTGGTATAGAATAACCTCTAGTGTATAGAACCTCAGTGTTATGGAATAAACCTCTTTGTGTGTGGAATAATCTCTTGAAGTCGAAACTACCCTCTAGTTTATGTGTGAATAATCTCCAGTGTATGGAATAACCTCTAGTGTATGGAAGAACCTCTAGTGTGGAATATCTCTAGTGTATGGAATAATTCTAGCAGTATAAGACATAACCTCTAGTTATGGAATAATCTCTAGTGTATGGAATAACCTCTAGTGTATGGAATAACCCATAGTGTATTGAATATCTCTAGTGTAGGGAATAACCTCTAGTGTACCACTTTTGGGGGGTGAAAAATAATCTCTAGTGTATGGAATAATCTCCAGTGTATGGAATTACCATCTAGTGTAATGAATAACCTTCTAGTGTATGGAATAACCTCTATGTATGGATCACCTCTAGTGTATGAATAATCTCCAGTGGTATGGAAACCTCTAGTGTATGGAATACCTCTCGTGTAGTAAATAATCCCCTCCAGTGTATGAATAACCTCTAGTGTATGACTAACATCTATGGTTGTGGAATAACCTCTAGTGTATGGAATAACCTCTAGTGTATGGAATAATCTCGCAGTGTATGGAATAACCACTAGTGTTGGAATAACCTCTAGTGTATGAAAATAACCTCTCGTGTGTGGAACATACCCTCTATGTATGGAATAATCTCTATTGTTTGCATAACCTCAGGTGATGGATCATTCTAGTGGTTATAAATAACCTCTACGTGTATGAATAATCTCTGAGTGTGTTGCAATAACCTCTAGTGTTATGGAATAACCTCTAGTGTATGGAATTCTCCAGTGTATGGAAATAATCTCTAGTGTTTGCAATAACCTCTAGTGGTGGAAATCATATCCTAGTGGTAATAAAATAACCTCTAGTGTATGGAATATTCTCTAGTGTTTGCAATAACCTCTCGTGTAAATGGAATAACCATCTAGTGTCATTGATAAGCTCCCGTGTATGGAATAAAACCACTATTGTATGGACTAACCCTCTAAGTTGGGTGTATGGAAAAATACCTCTAGTCTGGAATAACCTCTAGTGTCTGGAATAATCTCTATGTGTTTTGCATAACCTCCTAAAAAAAAACAGTGGATGGAATCATATCTAGTTGTATAAATAACCCTCTGGTTGTTTATGGAATATCTCTGTGTTTTGCAATATACCTCTAGTGGTATGGACTAACCTCTAGTGTAATTGAATAACCTCTAGGTGTGGAATAACCTCTAGTGAATGGATAACCTCTAGTGTTAATTAATAACCTCTAGTTTTTGAATACCTCTAGTGTAAAAATGGAATAATCTCTATAGTGTTTGCAATTAACCTCTAGTGGATGAATAATTCTAAGTGTATAAAATAACCTCTAGATGGAATATCTCTAGTTGTTTGCAATAACCAACTTAGTGTAATGGGATAACCTCTAAGTGTATGGAATAACCTCTCAGTTTATTGATAATCTTCTAGTTGTATGAATAATCTCTAGTTTATGGAAAACCTTAGTGGTATGGAATATTCCTCTAGTGTATGGAATAAATTTCTAGCGTATAGAATCACCTCTAGTTTATGGATAATCTCTAGTGTAGGGAGTAACCTCTAGTGGTATTGAATAACCCTATAGTGTATGGAAAATCTCTAGTGTAGAGAAAAACATCTAGTGTATGGAATAATCTCTATTGTATGGAATAATCTCTAGTGTATAGAAAAACCTCTAGTGTAAGGGAATAATCTCTATTGGTAATGAATAATCTCTAATGTATGTGATAATTTTTTTTTTTTTCTAGACGTGTAATAGATAACCTCTAGTTTTATGGATAGTCTCTAGGGTAATGCATACTCTAGTGTATGGAATACGCCCTAGTTTGTGGAATAACCCGAGAGTGTATGGAATAATCTCCAGTGTATGGAATAATCTCTAATGTATAGAAAACCCTCTAGTGTATGGAAAATCTCTAGTGTGTGGATAATCTCTTAGTGTTGGAATAACCTCTAGTGTGTGACTAATCTCTAGTATAATGTAATAATTTTCTTCTAGTTGTATAAGAATATCCTCTAGTTTTATGGAATAATCTCTGTAGTGTATGAATAACCTCTAGTGTAATGGAATAACCCTATAGTGGGGGAAAATCTTCTAGTGTATTGAATATCTCCTAGTGTATAAATACCTCTATTGTAGGATAATATCTAGTGTATGGAATACTCTCTCTATGTATGGAATAATCTCTCGGGTATTGATACTTTCTGTGTAGAGAACAAACTTTAGTTATGGAAATAATCTCTAGTGTATGGCAATAATCTCCTAGTGTATGAATAACCTCTAGTGTATGAATAATCTCTAGTGGTATGGAATAACCTCTAGTGGTATGGAATGTCTCTATTGTATGGAATAAATTTCTAGTGTAAAGAATAACCTCTAGATTTTGGAATATCTCTAGTGTATTGACTCAAACCTCGTATTGTATGAATAACCCTATGTTTATTTGAATAATCCTGGTGTGTAACTGGAGAATCTCTAGTGAAATAGAATAATCTCTAGTTGGTATGGAACATCTCTAGTGTATGGAATACTCTAGTTTATGAATAATCTCTATGTATAGAATAACCTCTAGGGTAATTGAATACTCTCTAGTGTGTAGAATAACTCTAGTGTATGGAAATAACCTCTAGTGTTTGAATAATCTCTAGTGAGGTGGAATACCTCTATTTTATGGAATAATCTCAAGTGTATGGAATAATCTCTGGTATTATGGAATATCTCCTAGTGTTCTGGAATCTCAAGTGTATGAATAATCTCTAGTTATTATTGAATAATCTCTATGGTAATGGAATAAATCTCCTAGTGTAGGGAATAATCTCTAGTGTATAGAATAACTCTAGTGTATGGAATAATCTCTAGTGTATGAGAATACCCTATGTAATGTATATAACCTCTAGTGTATGGAATATCTCTAGTGTATGGAAAATCTCTAGTGTATGTAATAATCTCTAGTGTAAGAATAACCTCTAGTGTATGGAATACCTCTCTAGTGTGTGGAATAAATCTCTAGGAGTAGAATACCCTCCTGTTTATGGAAATATCTCTAGTGTATGGAATAATCTCTAGTGTATGGATAATCTCTAGTGTATGGAATAATCTATGGTATAGAAATAATATCTAGTGTATTAGAATAATCTCTAGTGTATGGAATAATCTCTATGTTTGGATGGACCTTCTAGGTATGGAATAACCTCTAGTGTATGGAATAATTTCTAGTGTATAGAATAACTCTAGTGTATGGATTAATTTCTAGTGTAATGAATACCTCTAATATGATATACCTCTATGGTGTGGAATAACCTCTAGTGTATGGAATATTTCTAGTGTATAGAATAATCTCTATGTATGGAATAATTTCTAGTGTTAGATAACCTCTAATGTATGGAATAACCTCTATTATGGAATAATCTCTAGTGTATAGAAATAACTCTAATGTATGTAATAACCTCTAGTGTTTGAATAATCTCTATGTATGGAATAATTCTAGTGTATAGAAAACCCTCTAATGTATGGAAAATAACCTAGTGTGTGGGATAATCTCTAGTGTATGGAATAATTTCTGAGTATAGAATATCTCTAGTGTATGATGAATTTCTAGTGTATAAGAATAACCTCTAATGTAGGAATAACCTCTAATTTATGGAATAAATAATAATGGAAGGTTGTTATTTGCAGCTTTAAGAGTAGTAAAATGGAGGAACAAGGCTTGTATCAGGAAATACAGATTCCTGCCTGATAAATTCATTGCAAGAGAGAGATGAAAAGAGATTTTTTGATAATATTGAATACAGTCTATGCACGGTTATGAAGAAAGAACCACACACAGGTCCCTTTTATCTCACTTTATATTGCAGCATTAACTTGCCTGACTCAGTAAGAACTATTATTCAATGTTCATATTTAAAAAGAAAAACTACTAAAATGTACAATGATAATTCGGATGTAATGTGGTTTCACCCCAAAAAACTTGTTGGAGATGACCGGTTTCAAAAAAAAGACAATGTTGGCCAGACTGTTACTATCAAATGTATGCTTGTTTTTGTGGTCAAACTGTTGGCAGTGAATGATTTTGTGGAGATTAGCCAATCTGGTAAATTGGTTTTCAGGAGGATCCCCCGAAACGTTGAAGGAGCTGGGGAACTCACAACCCTCACTCTCATGGAGGTCCCTGGACCCTGGTACACCAGCAATCTGTTGCCAACCCATTCACTAAGTAGGGTGTGATTCTTCCCTAGCAATATATTACAGATTGAAGAATTACTAATATATTTGTATCTTAAAAAAAAAAAAAAAAAAAAAATATATATATATATATATATATATATATATTATATATATATATTTAAAGTTGAATTATGTTTAGAGCACCAACCCAGGGTGCTGAATTACGCCTTGTCTTCTCCTAAAATAATTTTTCAAACATTCCTCTTTTTAACTTCCAGGAGTGTATGAAATAACCTCTAGAGTATTAAATACCATCTAGTGTAAGAAATAACCTCTAGTGTAAGGATAACCTCTAGTGTAAGGAATAACCTCTAGTGTATGGAATCTCTCTGTGTATAGAATAACACTCTAGTGTATGAATAACCTCTAGTGTATGGAATCAACTCTAGTGTATGGAATAACCTCTAGTGTATGGAATAACACTAGTGTATGAATCTAGTTAATGGAATAACCTCTCTATGTATGGAATAATCTCTAGTGTAGGAATAATCTCTAGTGTGTTGGAATATCGGCTAGTGTATGGAATAATCACTAGTGATGCAATAACCTCTAGTGTCTGGAATAATCCCTAGTGTTGGAATAATCTCTAGTAGTGTATAGAATAAACTCTATGTATGAATATATCTAGTTGTATAGAATAGCCTCTACGTGTATGAATAACGTCTAGTGTATGGAATAATCTAGTGTAATAGACATAACCTACTTATAGATATAGAAACTCTAGTGTATGGAATACCTCTAGTGTGTGGAATATCTCTAGTGAGTAGAATACCTCTAGTTTATGGAATATCTTCCAGTGTATGGATAACCTTCTAGTGTATGGAATAATCTCTAGTGTATGGAATAATTTCTAGATACCGTATAGAATAACCTCTAGTGTTGGAATACCTCTAGTGTATGGAATAACCCTATAGTGTATGGAATAATCTCTAGTGTATAGAATAACCTCTAGTGTATGGAATAATCTCTAGTGTAGGGAATGTAGGGAATAACCTCTAGTGTATGGATTAACCTCTAGTGTATGGAATAATCTCTAGTGTATAGAATAAACCTCTAGTATAGGGGTAATCTCTGTGTATGGAATAATCTCAGTGTAGGGAATACTCTAGTGTATGGAATAACCTCAAGTGTATGAAATAATCTGTAGTGTATGGAATAACCTCTAGTGTATGGAATAATCTCTAGTGTATGGAATAATCTCTAGTGTATGGAATAACCTCTAGTGTATGGAATAATCTCTAGTGTATGGAATAATCTTAGTGTGTGGAATAATCTCTAGTGTATAGAATAACCTTCTAGTGTATGGAAAAATCTCTAGTGTATGGAATAACCTAGTGTATGGAATACATCGCTAGTGTATAGAATAATCTCTAGTGTGGAATATCCTCTAGTGTGTGAAATAATCTCTAGTGTATGAATAATCTCTAGTGTATATATAACCTCTAGTGTATGGAATAATCTCTAGTGTATGGAATCACTCTATGTAATAGAATAATCTCTAGTGTATAGAATAATCTCTAGTGTGTGGAATATCCTCTAGTGTATGGAATAATCTCTAGTGTGTGGAATAATCTCTAGTTGTATGCATAACCGTCTAAACTAGTGTATGGAAATCTCTAGTGTGTGGAATATCCTCAAGTGTTATGGAATATCTCAGTGTATGGCATAACCTCTAGTGTATGATGAATCATCTCTAGTGTATAGAATACTCTAGTGTATAGAAAAACCTCTAGTGTAGGAAAATCTCTATGTATGGAATAACTCTCTCGTGTATGTAATAACCTCTAGTGTAAGGAATAACTTAGTGTAGGGAATAATCTCTATTTAGGGAATAATCTAGTGTAGGATAAATCTCTAGTGTAGGAATAACTCTAGGTGTGGAATAATCTCTAGTGTAGGGAATAATCTCTAGTGTATGGAATAATCTCTAGTGTATGGAATAATTCTAGTGTATGGAATAATCTCTAGTGTACGGGAATAATCTCCAGTGTATGGAATAACCTCTAGTGTATGGAATAAATCTACTAGTGTGTGGAATAATCCTGTATGTAGGGATAACCTCTAGTGTATGCAAATAATCTCTAGTGTATGAATAACCTCTAGTGTATGGAAATCCCTCTAGTGTATGGAATACACTACTAGTGTATAGAATAACCTCTAGTGTATGGAATAATCTCTAGTGTAGGAATAACCTTATGTTGGAATAACCTCTAGTGTATGAATAACCTCTGTGTATGGAATATCTCTAGTTAGGGAATAACCTCTAGTGTTGATAATCTCTAGTGTATAAATACTCTAGTGTATGGAATACCACTAGTGTATGGAACATCTACAGTGTAGGAATAACCTCTAGTGTATGGAATAATCTCTTAGTGTATGGAATAACCTCTAGTATATGATAATAATCTCTAGTGTAGGGAATAACCTCTAGTGTATGGAATAACCTCTAGTGTAGGGAATAACCTCTGGTGTATGGAATAATCTCTAGTGTATGGAATAATCTCCAGTGTATGGAATAACCACTAGTGTATGGAATAACCTCTAGTGTATGGAATACCTCTAGTGTATGGAATACCTCTAGTGTATGGAATAATCTCCAGTGGTATGGAATAACCACTAGTGTATGGAATAACCTCTAGTGTATGAAATACCTCTAGTGTGTGGAATAACCTCTAGTGATGGAATAACCTAGTGTATGGATAAACCTCTAGTGTATGGAATAATCTCCAGTGTATGGAATAATCTCCAGTGTATGGAATAACACCACTAATGTAATGGAAAACCTCTAGTGTATGGAATACCTCTAGTGTATGGAATAACTCTAGTGTATGGAATAACCCAGTGTATGGAATAACCACTAGTGTATGGAATAACCTCTAGTGTATGAAATAACCTCTAGTGTGTGGAATAACCTCTAGTGTATGGAATAACCTCTAGTGTATGGAATAACCTCTAGTGTATGGAATAATCTCCAGTGTATGGAATAATCTCCAGTGTATGGAATAACCACTAATGTATGGAATAACCTCTAGTGTATGGAATAACCTCTAGTGTATGGAATAACCTCTAGTGTATGGAATAATCTCCAGTGTATGGAATAACCACTAGTGTATGGAATAACCTCTAGTGTATGAAATAACCTCTAGTGTGTGGAATAACCTCTAGTGTATTGAATAATCTCTAGTGTTTGCAATAACCTCAGTGGATGAATCATATCTAGTGTATAAAATAACCTCTAGTGTTGTGAATAAATCTCTAGTGTGTGCAATAACCTCTAGTGTATGGAATAACTCTAGTGTTGGAATAATCTCCAGTTATGGAATAACCACTAGTGTATGGATAACCTCTAGTGTATGAAATAACCTCTAGTGTGTGGAATAACCTCTAGTGTATGGAATAATCTCTATAGTGTTTCAATAACCTCTAGTGGATGGAATCATATCTAGTGTATAAATAACCTCTAGTGTATGAATAATCTCTAGTGTTTGCAATAACCTCTATGGATGGAATTCATATCTAGTGTTAAAATAACCCTAGTGTTGGAATAACCTCTAGTGTAAATGGAATAATCTCAGTGTATGAATAATCTTTAGTGTGTGGAATATCCTCTAGTGTATGGAAATCACTAGTGTATGCAATAACCTCTAGGTATGGAATAATCCCAGTGTATGGAAATAATCTATAGTAAGTTTACGAATAACCTCTAGTGTATGGAATAAATATCTAGTGTATAGAATAAAACTCTAGTGTATGGAATACTGTCTAGTGATGGAATAATCTCTAGTGTATAGAATAACCTCTAGTGGTAATAGAATCCTCTAGTGTATGGAATAACCCTCTGTGTGTGGAATAATCTCTAGTGAGGAGAATAACTCTACGTTTAGGAATAACTCCAGTGTATGGAATAACCTAGTGATGTAATAACCTCTAGTGTGTGGAATAATCTCTAGTGTATGGATTCTAGTGTATAGAATAACCTCTAATGTATGGAATAACCTCTAGTGTGTGGAATAACCTCTAGTGTATGGAATAATTTCTAGTGTATAGAATAATCTCTAGTGTATGGAATAATTTCTAGTGTATAGAATAACCTCTAATGTATGGAATAACCTCTAATTTATGGAATAAATAATAATGGAAGGTTGTTATTTGCAGCTTTAAGAGTAGTAAAAAATGGAGGAACAAGGCTTTGTATCAGGAAATACAGATTCCTGCCTGATAAATTCATTGCAAGTGAAGATGAAAAGAGATTTTTTGATGAATAATTGAATACAGTCTATGCACGGTTATGAAGATAAGAACACACACAGGTCCCTTTTATCTCACTTTATATTGCAGCATTAACTTGCCTGATCAGTAAGAACTATTATTCAATGTTCATATTTAAAAAGAAAAACTACTAAAATGTACAATGATAATTCGGATGTAATGTGGTTTCACCCCAAAACAAAAACTTGTTTGGAGTGAACCGGTTTCAAAAAAAAAAAAGACAATGTTTGGCCGACGTGTTACTATCAAATGTATCCTTGTTTTTGTGGTCCAACTGTTGCGTGAATGATTTTGTGGAGATTAGCCAATCTGGTAAATTCGGTTTTCAGGAGGATCCCCCGAAACCGTTCGGAAGGAGCTTGGGGAACTCACAACCCTCACTCTCATGGAGGTCCCCTGGACCCTGGTACACCAGCATCTGTTGCCAACCCATTCACCTAAGTAGGGTGTGACTTTCTTTCCCTCTAGCAATATCATTACAAAGTATTGAAGAATTACTATATATTTGTATCTATCTTAAAAAAAAAAAAAAAAAAATATATATATATATATATATATATATATATCTATATATATATATTTCAAGTTGAATTCATGTTTAGAGCACCAACCCCAGGGTGCTGAATTACTGCCTTGTCTTCTCCAAAATAATTTTTCAACTTCCTCTTTTTAACTTCCAGGAGTGTATGAAATACCTCTGAGTATTAAATCCATCTAGTGTAAGAAATAACCTCTATGTAAGGACTACCTCTAGTGTAAGGAATAACCTCTAGTGTATGGGATCCTCTCTAGTGTATAGAATAACACCTCTAGTGTATGAATAACCTCTAGTGTATGGAATAAGCTCTAGTGTATGGAATAACCTCTAGTGTATGGAAAATCTCTAGTGTATGAATAACTCTAGTTAATGGAATAACCCTCTATGTATGGAATAATCTCTAGTGTATGGAATAATCTCTAGTGGTTTGGAATATCGGCTAGTGTTATGGAATAATCACTAGTGGATGCATAACCTCTAGTGTCTGGAATAATCCCTAGTGTGTGGAATAATCTCTAGTAGTGTATAGATAAACTCTATGTATGGAATAATATCTAGTTGTATAGAATAGCCTCTACGTGTAAATGAATAACGTTCTAGTGTATGGAATAATCCTAGTGTAATAGAATACCCTCTATGTATAGAATACTCTAGTGTATGGAATACCTCTAGTGTGGGAATATCTCTAGTGAGTAGAATCCTCTAGTTTATGGAATCCTCCAGTGTATGGACTAACCTTCTAGTGTATGGAATAATCTCTAGTGTATGGAATAATTTCTAATCCGTATAGAATAACCTCTACGTGTTGGAATACCTCTCAGTGTATGGAATACCCTAATAGTGTATGGACTATCTCTAGTTGTATAGAATAACCCTAGTTTATGAATAATCTCTAGTGTAGGAAGGATGAATAACCTCTAGTGTATGGATTAACCTCTAGTGGTCATGGAATAATCTCTAGTGTATAGAATACCTCTATTTTGTATAGGGGGTAACTCTGTGTATGAATAATCTCAGTGTAGGGAATAACCTCTAGTGTCTGGAATAACCTCAAGTGTAATGAAATATCTGTAGTGTATGGAATAACCTCTAGTGTATGAATAATCTCTATGTATGGAATAATCTCTAGTTAAATTGATAACTCTAGTGTATGGAAAATAATCTCTAGTGTATGGAAATAATCTCTAGTGGGGTGTGAATAACTCTAGTGTATAGAATAACCTTCTAGTGTATGGAAAAATCTCTATGTAGGGAATAACCTAGTGTATGGAATCATCGCTAGTGTATAGGAATAATCCTAGTGTGGGACTACCTCTAGTGTGTGCAATAATCTCTAGTGTATGATAATCTCTATGTATATATAACCTCTAGTGTATGGAATAATCTCTAGTGTATGGAATCACCTCTATTGTAATAGTAATAATCTCTAGTGTAGAAATATCTCTAGTGTGTGGAATATCCTCTAGTGTAAATGGAATAATCTCTCAGATGTGTGGGAATAAATCTCTAGTTGTGTGCATAACCGTCTAAACATATGTATGGAAATTCTCTAGTGTGTGGAATATCCTCAAGGTTAATGGAATAATCTCTAGTGTATGGCATAACCTCTAGTGTAGTGTATGTAATCATCTCTAGTGTATAGAATACCTCTAGTGTATAGAAAAACCCTCTAGTGTAAGGAATAATTCTATTGTATGGAATAACTCTCTCGTGTATGAATAACCTCTAGTGTAAGGAATAACTCTAGTGTAGGGAATAATCTCTATTTTAGGGAATAATCTCTAGTGTAGGGAAATAATCTCTAGTGTAGGAATAACTCTAGGGTGTGAATAATCTCTAGTGTAAGGGAATAATCTCTAGTGTATGGAATAATCTCTAGTGTATGGAATAAATTCTAGTGTAAATGGAATAATCTCTAGTGTACGGAATAATCTCCAGTGTAAATGGAAGAACTCTAGTGTATGGAATAAATCTCTAGTGTGTGGAATAATCTGTATGTAGGGATACCTCTAGTGTAATGCAAATAATCTCTAGTGTATGAATAACCTCTAGTGTATGGAAACCCTCTAGTGTAGGAACTCACTCTAGTGTATAGAATAACCTCCTAGTGGTATGGAATAATCTCTAGTGTAGGAATAACCTCTATGTTGGAATAACCTCTAGTGTTATGAATAACCTCTGTGTATGGAATACTCTCTAGTTAGGGAATAACCTCTAGTGTTGTATAATCTCTAGTGTATAAATAACCTCTAGTGTATGGAACTACCACTAGTGTATGGAAAATCTACAGTGTAGGAATAACCTCTAGTGTATGGAATAAATCTCTTAGTGTATGGAATACCTCTAGTATATGTAATAATCTCTAGTGTAGGGAAGAACCTCTAGTGTATGGTCATAACCTCTAGTGTAGGTAATAACCTCGGTGTTGGAATAATCTCTAGTTTATGGAATAATCTCCATTGTATGGATACCACTAGTGTATGGAAATAACCTCTAGTGTATGGAATACCCTCAGTGTATGGAATACCTCTAGTGTATGGAATAATCTCCAGTGGTAATGGAATAACCACTAGTGTAATGGAATAACCTCTAGTGTATGAAATACCTCTAGTGTGTGGAATAACCTCTAGTGATGGAATAACCGCTAGTGTATGGATAACCTCTAGTGTATGGAATACATCTCCAGTGTAATGGAATAATCTCCATTGTATGGAATAACACCACTAATGTAATGGAAAACCTCTAGTGTAATGAATTCACCCCTCTAGTGTATGGAATAACCTCTATGTATGGAATAAGCCCAGTGTATGGAATAACCCAGTGTTATGGAATAACCCTAGTGTATGAAAATAACTCTAGTGTGTGGATAAACCTCTAGTGTATGGACTAACCTCTAGTGTATGGAATAACCTCTAGTGATGGAATAATCTCGTGTAATGGAATAATCTCCAGTGTATGGAATAACCACTATGTATGGAAGAACCTCTAGTGTATGGAATAACCTCTAGTGTATGGAATACCCTCTATTGTATGGAATAATCTCCAGTGTATGGAATAACCACTAGTGTATGGAATAACCTCTAGTGATGAAATACCCTCTAGTGTTGTGAATAACCTCTGTGTATTGATAATCTCTAGTGTTTCATAACCTCATTGGATGAATCATCTCTATGTATAAAATAACCTCTAGTGTTTGAATAATCTCTAGTGTGTGCAATAACCTCTAGTGTATGGAATAAACTCTAGTGTTGGAATAATCTCCAGTTATGGAATACCACTAGTGTATGGCATAACCTCTAGTGTATGAAATAACCTCTAGTGTGTGGAATAACCTCTAGTGTATTGGGGAAAAAAAAAATAATCTCTATAGTGTTTCAATAACTCTAGTGATGGATCATATCTAGTGTATAAATAACCTCTAGTTGTATGAAATAATCTCTAGTGTTTGCAATAACCTCTATTGGATGGAATTCATATCCTAGTGTCTAAAATAACCCTAGTGTTGGAATAACCTCTAGTGTAAATGGAATAATCTCAGTGTATGATAATCTTTAGTGTGTGGAATATCCTCTAGTGTATGGAAATCACTAGTGTATCAATAACCCTCTAGGTATGGAATAATCCCTAGTGTATGGAATAATCTCTAGTAAGTTTACGAATAACCTCTAGTGTATGGAATAAATATCTAGTTTATAGAATACAGGAACCTCTATGTATGGATATGTCTAGTGATGGAATATCTCTAGTGTATGAATAACCTCTACGTGGTAATAGAATCCTCTAGTGTATGGAATAACCCCTCTGTGTGTGGAATAATCTCTAGTGAGGAGAATAACTCTACTGTTTAGGAATAATCTCCAGTGTATGGAATAACCTCGAGTGTATGTAATAACCTCTAGTGAATGGAAGAATCTCTAGTGTATGGA
>CM033474.1:5424979-5454978 GCA_019447015.1 Hymenochirus boettgeri
AGGTTATTCCAATCACTAGTGGTTATTCCATACACTGAGTTATTCCATACACTGGAGATTATTCCATACACTAGAGGTTATTCCATACACTATTGGTTATTCCATACACTATAGGTTATTCCATAACTGGGTTATTCCATACACTAGTGTTATTCCATCACTGAGATTATTCCATACACTGGAGATTTCTCCATACACTAGAGGTTTTCCATTACACTAGTGTTTATTCCATACACTATGGTTATTCCTACACTGGAGATTATTCCATAACACTGGAGATTATTCCCATACACAGTGGTTATTCCATACACTAGAGATTATTCCATACACTAGTGTTATTCCATACACTAGAGGTTAATTCCATACACTGGAGATTATTCCATACACTAGTGGTTATTCCATACACGGAGATTATTCCATACACTGGAGATTATCATACACTAGAGGTTTCATACACTAGATGTTTATTCCATACACTAGTGGTTATTCCATACACTGAGATTATTCCATACACTGGAGATTATTCCATACACTAGAGGTTTTCCATACACAGAGGTTATTCCTACACTAGAGGTTATTCATACACTAGTGGTTATTCCATACACTGGAGATTATTCCATACACTGGAGATTATTCCATACACTAGAGTTATTCCATACACAGAGGTTATTCCTACACTAGTGGTTATTCAACCACTGGAGATTATTCCATACACTAGAGGTTATTTCATACCCTAGTTAATTCATCCTAGTGGTTTATTCCATACACTGGAGATTATTCCATACACTAGAGGTTATTCCATACACTAGAGGTATTCCATACACTAGAGGTTATTCCATACACTAGTGGTTATTCACATACCACTGAGATTATTCCATACACTAAGGTTATTTCATACACTAGAGGTTATTCCATACACAGTGGTTATTCACATACACTGGAGATTATTCCATACACTATGAGGTTATTCCATACACTAGAGGTTATTCCATACACTAGTGGTTATTCCATACACTAGTGGTTTATCAATACACTGAGATTATTCCATACACTAGACTAGTGTATGGAATAATCTCCAGTGTATGGAATAATCTCCAGTGTATGGAATAACCACTAGTGTATGGAATAACCTCTAGTGTATGGAATAACCTCTAGTGTATGGAATAACCTCTAGTGTATGGAATAACCTCTAGTGTATGAATGACTTCTGGTGTATGGAATATCCAATTAAAAACACACAAATTCTGGCAATTCATTTTTGTATCTGCTTATTGACCAGCGAGACATTCGCTCTGATAAATACAATTCCGGCTTTAGAGCTATTAATGAACAGATTCGTATCATTTATTTCATTATCATGACTTTGTTCTCTGTCTTGGAACAGAAAGTACCGGTGGATTTTCACATCATTAATAACAAACAAATTTCATTTCTGTTCTCCAGCTGTCAGCCCGATCCGTTATAGATCTCCCTCTAACACTGATTATCTGTATCTTTAGAAGTATAAAGGACAAATTATATGTTATGTGTTTCAATCCTAAGGAATAAATGGATATTTCTGATTTACATTTGTTGATGTTATTGCCGAGCGTGATCGATCGCACAGAGAGCGTAATGGCGTTGGTAGGAATTTTCAATGATGTCAGTGATGTAGATAGAGAATTATTAGCAGTAATTATTTATTAGCAGATATTACATACAATTTACATTGCGGGTAACAAGGATTTAGATAATATTTCTATCTTTATAGTCAAACGTAAATCATTTGTGAATGTTCTTATTGCAAATTATAGTCTATAAAAATAAATCTGTTTGCAAAGTAAAATAATTCTTTATATAGGATTATGGGGCTTCGCTCTAAAGAGCAGTGATGAGTAGAGATGGCCGAACTTTAGTAAAAGTTCTTAAAGGGCATGTCCACCCCCAAAACTAAATTTTAACCCCCTACTAGCCTCACTGTGTAGTGTTAAAAAATCTTTACATTTCATCTCTACTCCATATGGTTCCCCTGCAGTGTCTGTTCAAAGTTCCAGAAAGTGAAGAGACATCCAGTTCCTGCTTCTTCCTTGTCCTTGTTGAGGTCATGACAGCTCTCCCCTCCCCCTCCCTCCATCCCTCTTGATCCATTCTTGCTCCTTACCCCCTACCATCTAAAGATTAATTCTGTAGTGTAGGGTACCCTAGTCCACCCCCAACTATGTAAGTTTATTTAAAAAACTGCAGAAATATACTTACATGGCTTTGTCCCCCCAGCGTTCTGCAATGCCGGCAGCCGCGCCTGTGATTGGCTGCCTATCAGCCAATCAGAGACGTGGCTGCTGGTCTAACCCCCTGCTTGCAGTTTTGGCAAGATCAGAATGCCGGGTGAATGAAGGCATGTAAGTAGCCTTCTGCAGCTTTTTTAACTAAACTAACATAGCGGTTGGTGGTAGGCTTGAAAAATACATTTGAGGGTTGCCGATTTGAGAATTCGATAATAATCAAATTTTGGATAATTATCGAAAGTAAGTCAGTGAGTTCGAATAACCCAAACTAGAAGTTTGGTAAGTTCTAGAAGTCTGTGTTCGTCAGAATATTAAAGGTTTGTTCGAACTCCAGTTGGGGTTCGGTTCTAGTCCATCTCTAGTGATGAGTCCGGATTTGGAAATGAACCTGGATTCGACCAATGATTGAGTTTGAAGTCTTGAGTTTGAAAGTCTTAAACAAAAGCTCAACAGTTTGTTACTAGAAATGGAAAGTTTAAGTAAAAACTTTGAATTTGGCTTGAAAGAAGGGAATGTGTGTGTTTGTGCTGCAGATTTTAAAACTCAATAATGTCAATGATGAGGACATTGTTGTTTTTTACTTATCATCTAAATATGGCTGTCACATGAATTAAAGGTAGGCCAGTTGGTGTGTATACTCGTGTCAGGTTGGGGGATAAAAGACTAAAGATGGCCACACACTATTACAATTGTAATTACAATCTTAAACCGACAGATATTTTGATAGAAAGATGTACAATGTTAATTGTACGTAGATGTACCATCCATATTGTTCGACATTCAATTTGTTTCATGATTAATGTCGAATGTCGTCTATTGTGAGGTTACATTACATTTACATTTAATCAGAACTTCAGCTACACTACAATCATTTTACCAATCAACTTAAAAAATCTAATTTTCTGATCGTAATTACTATCGATCTTTCAATCAAATGTCGCATAATGTACAATTTTTTCGGCCAATCAATGGAAATGCCGGATTGTATGTCGGATTGTACATAAAATCGGCCTAATGTATGGTCACCTTAACTTTTTTGATGATTAAAGCCAATCACGGATGCGGCTTCCAGCTGTACTGAACGTAGGGGGAAAAGAGGCAATGTAAGTAATGATCCGGGGGAGTTTTGATTCAAATTACTATGGCATTTGGGGTTGGGGGAGGGAGCCCTACACTACAGAAAAGGAGATTTACACTAGGGGGAGGGAGAGAGAAACAGAAGAGAGAAGGAGAGGGGAACGCATGTCATTTTTCTCCTGGAGAGACAGGAGGCAGAGTCCTATATGGACTCGGCAAGGCTCCTGGTGGTCACTTTTTTTTTTACTTTGGAGGGACATTACAGGAGAACCATTTGGAGCTGGGATGTAAGGTAAGGATTTTTCTACACTACACAGTGGGGCCAATGGTGGGTTAAATTCTAGTTTTGGGGGTGGACATGCCCTTTAAAAAAACAAACTTTTTTGATGATTGGTTAAAATGTATTTTTTTTATTTAGTTACCCTTTATGGCTGCAACAGTAATGGAAGGGTAGGTCAGTTGGTGTGTGTACCTGTGTCACGTGGGGGTTAAAAAAACAAACCTTTTTGATTATTCATCACATTTTGTTTTTTGACTATAGTTACCCTTTAAATATGGCTGCCATGAAAATGGAAGGGTATGTCAGTAGGCGTGTGTCCCTGGATCAGGTTGGAAGTTAAAAAACAAATTTTTTGATGATTGGTCAAAATTTATTTTTTTGACTTAAGTGACCCTTTAAGTATGGCTGCAACAGTAATTGAGGGGTAGGTCAGTTGATGTGTGTCAGTAGTTGTTTTTGCATGTATGACCATATAACTAACTTTTATTGATGATTGATCAAAATTCGTTTTTTGACTATAGTTACCCTTTAAGTATGGCTTCCATGGGAATGGAAAGGTAGGTCAGTAGGTGGGTGTACCTCTGTCTGTGTGGGGGGTTGAAGGTATCACCATTTGGATTTATAACCATGAAGATTCATGGTCTAGCTAGGTAATAGCACACTTCTCCTATATGTCCGGCACGTCTGTACCGAATTTCAAGTCCAAAGCGGAAGAATAAAACAGAAGAAGAATAAATAGAAAGAACAGGAATTTGGCTCTTCAAGCCAAATTAATAAATACAAGTTAAAATGAAACAGTCCCACACCACCTCCCTCCCCTTAAATGTACCCAGTGTGAGGGTCTAAACAGCTAGATCCTTACCTCTAGGTACAGTGTCTACCAGCTGTAATACTTACAGTAACTTTTCTTTGCCGGTCAGATCTAACTCCTCCCCTACAACTATCTGTGACATGACCAATGAGAATATGTACTCTGCAGGAAGCACATCTTCGCATTGGCCAGACAGACACGGAAGTTGACCGGACTAGCGAGGGAAAGCATTGTGGGAAAATCATCTGTAAAATGCTCATGTTTCTGGCATTCCCTTATTACTTTAGCCCCCTTTCCAAGTAAGTGATGAATCCCTGTTTGTAAACTTGCCTGCTTTCAATTCAGAACTTTCCCTTTTTTCGAAACTTCCCGGATCCAAATTGAAAATTCCATTTGAAACTTTAAAAATTCCATCCAAAAATCAAAAATTTCATTCAAAAATCAAAAATTCCATTTAAAAATCAAAAATTCCATTCAAAAATCAAAAATTCCATTTAAAAATCAAAAATTCCATTCAAAAATCAAAAATTCCATCCAAAAATCAAAAAATTCTATCCAAAAATTCCAATTCAATCGGATTTCCAGAACGTCAATAGGTTTTTTCCTGCTCATTTCTACAAGTGAGTACTAACCCAGAATTAAAGATATATCATGGCTTCTTCAAGGTTTTGAGGCCTAATCTATAAGCTAGATCTGTTGGAATTCATACAATTCAGGCTCATTTGTATTTTTCATTCTCCTTAAGAAAAAAAAAACAGACATCTATTTTCTTTCCTTGGTTACATATTGCAATAAAGTTTACTACATTCCCTTTAAGATGTGTGCCAAGGCTCTACACTCTTGATTGATTGCAGTACATTGATGGATCTTGACCTGACAGTCAGTATTGTAAAGGGACAACCGAGTATGATATATCACATGTGTTACTACTGCAGGGAAACTATTAGTATTGATCAAAGTCTTTCTCCTTTCCTTCCCTATGATGATATTTGTCATGTCCCCAGTCTATCCTTATCACATTCCAACTGAATCATTTTCTCCTTTCACACCTTACATTCTCCAAGCGAACTGCTAATTATTAGAATTAATATTATTAAATGAATTGACAATCCTCAGTTTTGACTGTAAAAATGATTATTTTTTTTAAATGAAAACTACCAGGGGCAGGAAGGAAGAACTGATTATTCCTACTTCTAAATATAATTTCTCAGAGGAGCATCAGCATGTAAAGTTTTAATCTTCCGTGTTAAGTGCACTTGGCTTTCCTGTATTAAAGATAGGGCTGAAGCACTGAGGAAGCCTGGCAAAAGCAGTTTTCTTCATGCTGGAACTTCCCACAGTAACAAGATTGGGAGGTAGGAATTACCTATTCTGCCTCCCTGCCACAGATACTATTTTAATAGTTAAAAAAAAAAACAGCAAATGTTTTGTCCCCACCGACCGAATCACTGGTGTTCGTGGCTAAAGTAGCTGCAGCTAAAAGGTACTGTCACGAACAGGAGTGCAATGTAAATTCCCATAGACAGTATCTGAAACTGCAGTCTTAATTTTCAAATTATCTTTCTTTATTGTCATGGTCAAGCAGTATGGCAGCTCCCACATTGTTTAACTGGCAGGCAATCAAAGAGTTAACCAAACCCCTGCCTGACAATTTGTAGAAGACTTGTTTTTCCCATACCTAGCTCCATTTGATGTTTATTTAAACCAGCATGGGGTCTGTCATCAAAGGGGCAAGGTGTGAAGTCACTGTAATATGCATCCACTTCTACAGGTTAGTAGGCACCAGAACAGCATGAGATCTTCTAGTTTAGAACTGAGTCAAAACCAAATGGAAGTTCAAAGGCCATTCATATTCCTTAATAATTCAGGGTATAGAATTAGTTCATATTTTCATAAATACACTCGGTTTATAATAGAATTAAATCTGAATTTATAGATACTTTGCATAATATGATATCCAGAACCAAACTTGGGATATTATCCTTCTTAGGCCTACAATCTCCAAGATATGTCATGTTTGGTATCATTCTGTTGTGTAAAATTAGTTAATGACAATCATGTTATTATTTTGAATGTGGCGTGTACAGTACGGACAGTATATTCTAGAGGGAAATCGGAGTTTTAAAGTTCCCTCCAAAAATAGGAAACACCTTTCAGGGCAGAACCAAGCCCCCCTCTAGGGACCAGTCCAGTCCCATTGTCAGGAGAAAGGATAGATTGGGAGTATGGACACAGCCCAGGAGTTCATCATAACATCTTAAGGAACATCTAGCCAATCGGACGGACCATATATTGGCTTCCAGCAGGGACTATCAATTTGGACTCTCTCACTTTTTCCATATTGGATTTACAAGTTTCTTGGACTGTTCATGGACTTTCAGATGCCATTTATCTCTAAGTATTCTTTCTTTTATCCCATTCCATTCCCTCACCTGTGTGTTACCTTTTATGTTCAGCAAGTTAACGTAGTTTTTCTGTATATTTGTTATGCACTCTTTTGTTATCTTTTAATAAACGATATAAAATCATTTATAGGCTAATTGTCCTATTCTGAGTATATCCCAAAACAAACCTGTGTCTTCAGAGTTACGCTACTGGATAAGAAGTATTGCTTAGGTATATATATAACTGTGTATAGAGTAATAGGTGTGGATAACCTTTTCTTACAGGATTGTATAATTTAGGGGTGTGGATTACCCCATATATACAGTAGGTGGCAGCTATCGTTTAGATATTGAGAAATATTACGTTTTGTTTTATTGACATGTTGGTTACTTGGAGTGCGTTTTCCGATAACTGATACGTGGGTAATCGGACTGGACAGGGGGGTTCATGACAGGGACCATTAGAGCTTGGGAGTAATTTTATTAATGCTCTACCACAGCATAAATAGGCAGGGTATACTGTGTTTAGTGGACGTTGGCATTGTGCCGGTGTTTCTATCTGGTAACCAATAGGTACAATAAAATGAAAATAAACACATTAAAATACTTGTCTTGCCTTGTTTATATACTTAGTTCTCCAGTCTCTAATAAACACTGACTTCTTTATTATATAGGAAACTGAGGAACAAAATGAAACAAAAATTATATTGTAAGATTGTTTGGATTTTAGTCAATTTAGTGGCAATAACCGGTAAAATGAATTGAATCTGTCTCCACGAAATGAGCTGCTACTGTTTATCAGTTCGCACAAAGTGTCTATTTAACTATAGTCCTGTGACTCTGCATTCATTTTCTCCCATAATAAAATGTATTTTAAGGTCAATTTACCAACCTCGTTTTCCAAATCCGGCACAATCCGAACCCAGAGTGCTGTATATTGACAATTCTTCTTTGCAACCTATGTTTATCTAGTAGCCGCGATAATCATAGCTTCCAGTCAATGTGCTGTAGTTATAGAAGGCAGAAAAGCATTGAAAGACAATTATAAATTCCTAAAGATTGAGTTCCGTCGGACTAATGCAAGCTCCATTCCTGGGATTACACAACCTTGTTCTGACCTGGAAATGCCCGTAGGGTTTATTGCCGCCTTTCTGGGATAACAAGGCGTTAAGTTTCTAGTCTAGCCCGCACACAGGGGTGATGCAATAAATTTCCATATCGCAATTGACCTGCACTTGTTCAAGTAACCACTTTTACGACTTGTTGCATTGTGTTAATGTGAAAGTTGCGATATTTCGCACGTCTTTAAAGCCACAAATACAAAGGTTTTTATTTCGGTGTGAAAAATTAGTGCAATAATCATCGCTAAATTTGCACTGTCCTATTTTCAAAAGTCTTTGGAAATGGCGCGGGCAATGCAAAACGAGTACAAAAGCCTCAATAACCCAATATTACATCGTTTAGCCTGGATTTTGCACTTATTTTCCTTCTAAGCACGGGATATTGCATCTTCCTGATAGTCACTCTATGGGGAACTGGTCAGAAGAGCAAGTTGGTAGTGATTACGTAGCACTGATGTATGTATGTATATATATGTTTATTTATATAGCGCCACTAGGGTCAGGGCCGCCTCGCTAATGATGCAGGGTGCAGCACATTTCAGAGCGGCACCCTGTAAGGAAGCGGCAGCCGGCACTGTGGGGAAGGCAGAGGATTTTTTTTTTTTTTTTTTACTGCCCCCGACTGCCCAACTCCCTCCCTAACTGGTGTGTGTGTGGGGGGGGGGGGTGCGGTGCGCAGCACGCTACCGGTGTGTAACCTGGCTGGAGGAAGGAATACACACAGTCTGTACTGTCTGTTACTTACTTACCGGCCGCGCACACCAGCAGGCTCCGCCTCCAGGCTCCATCCCGATACGAATCCCCAACGTCGTTGCGTGGCGTGTGCGACAGGCTGCTAGAGGCTAAAGAAGAGCTGCTCCGCCTGCACTTGTGTGTCCCGTGAGTGATCAACAATAATATACATAAATATATAAAAATCGGAAATTAGTATTTGGAAATCCTATCCTAAGGCACAAACAACAAGTCAACTTAACTTTTATAGGAATGAGTATGGCTGGGGCCCTGGATAGATAAATAGATAGAGTATTAGAAATAGATAGATAGATAGATAGATAGATAGATAGATAGATAGATAGATAGATAGATAGATAGATAGATAGATTATTAGAGATAGATAGATAGATAGATAGATAGATAGATAGATAGATAGATAGATAGATAGATAGATAGATAGATAGACAGATTGATAGATAGATAGATAGATAGATAGATAGATAGACAGATTGATAGATAGAAGATTTAGTAGATCGATGATAGATAGATAGATAGATAGATAGATAGGATAGATGATAGTAGATAGATAGATAATGATGAGATAGAAGATAGATAGATAGAAGAAGCTAAGATAGATAGATAGATAGATAGATTGATGGAGGATGGAATGGATGGGGATGGATGGATGGAGGATGGATGGATGGATAGAAGATAGATAAGATAGATAGATAGAGTTATTAGATAATAGCTCGATAGATAGATAGAAGTAGATAGATTAGATAGATTAGTAGATGTAGATAGATAGCTAGAGTATTAGAAAAGATAGATAGATAGATAGATAGATAGATAGATAGGAGTAGTAGAAATAGATAGAGAGATAGCTAGCGATTAGAAATAGATAGATAGATAATAGATAGATAAGTATTAGAAATGATAGATGATAGGAGTATTAGAAATAGATAGATAGATAGATAGATAGATAGAGTATTAGAAATAGATAGATAGATAGATAGATAGATAGATAGATAGATAGATAGAAGTGGATGGATGGATGGATGGGATGGATGGATGGATGGGCTGGTTGATGGATGGATGGATGGATGGATGGATGGATGGATAGATAGATAGATAGATAGATAGAGTATTAGAGATAGAGAGATAGAAGATAGCGAGATAGATAGTATTAGGAAATAGAAGATAGATA
Organism: Hymenochirus boettgeri; assembly: GCA_019447015.1. Taxonomy (NCBI): domain Eukaryota; kingdom Metazoa; phylum Chordata; class Amphibia; order Anura; family Pipidae; genus Hymenochirus; species Hymenochirus boettgeri. The sequence continues at coordinate 5,434,835 of CM033474.1, forward strand.
GATAGATAGATAGATTATTAGAGATAGATAGATAATAGCTAGAAGCATAGATAGATAGATAGAAGATAGATAGAAGATCGCGAGAAGATAGATGGATGGATGGATGGAGGATGGAGGATGAGGATGGGAGGATGGAATGGATGGATGGATGGATGGATGGATGGATGGGATAGCTAGATAGATAGAAGATAGATAGATAGATAGATACGATCAGATAGATAGGGATAGATAGATAGAGTATTAGAAAGAGATAGATAGATAGATAGATAGATAGATAGATAGATAGATAGATCGATGTATTAGGAACTAGCAGATAGATAGATATGAGAGATAGAGTATTTAGAAATAGATAGATAGATAGATAAGGGAGAGTTAGGAAATAGATAGATAGATAGATAGATAGAGTATTAGATAGATAGATTTAGATGTAGATCGTCATAGAAGCAGATAGATGATAGATAGATAGATAGATAGATAGAAGAGTTATTAGAGAAGAATAGATAGATAGATAGATAGATAGATAGATGATAGATAGATAGATAGATAGATGGGGAGATGATGAGAGGATGGATGGATGGAGGATGGATGGATGGATGGATGGGATGAGATGAAGATAGATAGGATAGGAATAGATAGATAGATAGATAGTTTCAAAGAAGAGATAGCTAGTATCGAATAGATAGATTAGATTATATAGATAGAAAGTTAAATAAATAGATAGATGGATAGAGATGTAGATAGAGTAGATTGATAGATAGATAGATAGAAATCGATTAAGTATAGATAGATAGATAGATAGTATCATGATAATCATAGTAGTAGAAAGATAGATAGATAGATAGATCTGATGATAGTATAGCTAGAATTAGATAGATAGATAGAGTTAAAGATGAGAAGTATATAGAAGATAGATGAGATAGATAAGAGATAGATAGACGATGGAGAATAAGATAGATAGATGATAGATAGATTTAGATAGATAGTAGGAGTATTAGAAAGAGATAGATAGGATAGAGTAATAGAGAGAAATAGAGGATAGATGATAGATAGAGATAAAGATAGATAGATAATAGATAGATAGATGATGCGATAGAAGATAGATAGATAGATGAGATTAGAATGATAGATAGAAGATAGAGTCTAGAATAGATAGACGAAGATAGATAGAAGATAGGATAGATAGGTATTAGAAATAGATAGATTAGATAGAGAGTATTAGAGGATAAATAGATCAGATAGATGATAGATAGACAGATAGATAGATAGATAGATAGATAGATAGATAGATAGATAGATGAGAGAGCACTTATAGGCTTTACCAAATCTTTTGGCAAAACCTTTTATTCCACAGGAAGTATGGTTGATCTGGGGTGGGGAATGGGGATACTATTCTAGATGTGGGTCCTTCAATGTATTGTAATAAATGGAGGAATATGATATGTAAATACAATGATAATGACAACAAGTTAAATCAACATGTATAAAGCCCCTCCCACCTCTGGACAAGCCACATCCCACTTCGGACAAAGCACCACCCACTTTCAATTCTAAACCACACCCTTCCGGCGGGGAGGGGGGGCGCATTTGGTAATTGTGTCAGGTGGCAAAAGTCTAGAGACGGCCCTGACTAGCGGTATGCCAGTCGCTGTTACATTATAACAATACAGATTATACAGTAGTGTATGTATATGTTATTTATATAGCCCACTGGGGACCAGTGCTGTACATTATAACAATACAGATTATACAGTATGATGTATATGTTTATTATATAGCGCCACTTGGGGACACAGCGCTGTATATTATAACAATACAGATTATACAGTAGTATATATATGTTTATTTTAATAGTGCCATTGGGGACACAGCGCTGTACATTATAACAATAAGATTATACAGTATGTATATATATGTTTATTTATAGGCCACTGGGGACACAGCGCTGACATTTAACAATACAGATTATACAGTATGATGTATATGTTTATTAATATAGCGCCACTTGGGTACACAGCGCTGTACATTATAACAATACAGATTATACAGTATGTATGTATATGTTTATTTATAGCGCCACTTGGGACACAGCGCTGTACATTATAACAATACAGATTATACAGTATGTATGTATGTTATTTATATAGCGCCACTTGGGTACACAGCGCTGTACATTATAACAATAGAGATTATACAGTATGTATGTATATGTTTATTTATATAGCGCCACTTGGGGACACAGCGCTGTACATTCTAACAATACAGATTATACAGTATGTATGTATATGTTTATTATATAGCGCCATTGGACACAGCCTGTACATTATAACAATACAGATTATACAGTATGTATGTATGTTTATTTATATAGCGCCACTGGGGACACAGCGCTGTACATTAAACATACAGATTATACAGATGTATGATAGTTTATTTATATAAGCGCCACTTGGGGACACAGCGCTGTACATTAACATATACAGATTATACAGTATGTATGTATTGTTTATATAAACGCCACTTGGGGACACAGCGCTGTACATTATAACAATACAGATTAACAGTATGTATGTATAGTTTATTTATATAGCGCCAACTTGGGGACCAGCGCTGTACATTATAACAATACAGATTATACAGTATGTATGTTATAGTTTATATAACGCCACTTGGGTACACAGCGCTGTACATTAAAACAATACAGATTACAGTATGTATGATTGTTATTTATATAGCGCCACTTGGGGACACAGCCTGTACATTATAACAATACAGATTATACAGTATGTATGTAGGTATGTATTTATATAGCACCACTTGGGGACACAGTGCTGTACATTATAACAAACAGATTATACAGTATTATGTAATGTTTATTTATATAGCACCACTTGGGGACCACAGCTGTACATTATAACAATACAGATTATACAGTATGTATGTATGTTTATTTATATAGCGCCACTTGGGGACACAGCGCTGTACATTTAAAATAACAGATTATACAGATGTATGTTATGTTTATTTATATAGCCCACTTGGGGACACAGCGCTGTTACATTATAACAATACAGATTATACAGTATGTATGTATATGTTTATTATATAGCGCCACTTGGTACACAGCGCTGTACATTATAAACAATACAGATTATACAGTGTATGTATATGTTTATTTATATAGCGCCACTTGGGGACACAGCGCTGTACATTATAACAATACAGATATATTCAGTATGTATGTTATGTTTATTTATATAGCGCCACTTGGGTACACAGCGCTGTACATATACACATACAGATGTATACAGTATGTTGTAGTATATGTTTATTTATATAGCGCCACTTGGACACAGCGCTGTACATTATAACAATACAGATATACAGTATGTATGTATATGTTTATTTATATAGCGCCACTTGGGGACGCGCTGTACATTATAACACAGATTATACAGATGTATGTATATGTTTATTTATATAGCGCATTGGGGACACAGCGCTGTACATATAACAATACAGATTATACAGTATGTATGTATATGTTTATTTATAGCGCACTTGGGGAACAGCGCTGTACATTATAAAAATACAGATTATACAGTATGTATGTATATGTTTATTTATATAGCGCCACTTGGTACACAGCGCTGTACATTATAACAATACCGATATACAGTATGATGTATATGTTTATTTATAAGCGCCACTTGGGGACACAGCGCTGTAACATTATAACAATACAGATTACAGTATGTATGTATATGTTTATTATATAGCGCCACTTGGGGACACAGCGCTGTACATTAAACAATATAGATTATACAGTATGTATGTATATGTTTATTTATATAGCGCCACTTGGGACACAGCGCTGTACATTATAACAATACAGATATAACGTATGTATGTCATATGTTATTTATATAGCGCCACTTGGGAGGTAGCGCTGTACCTTATAACAATACAGATTATACAGTATGTATGTATATGTTTTTTATATAGCGCCACTTGGGTACGCAGGTGTACATTAAACAATACAGATTATACAGATGTATGTATATGTTTATTTATAGACGCCACTTGGGGACACAGCGCTGTACATTATAACAATACAGATTATACTATGTAGGTATATGTTTATTTATATAGCGCCACTTGGGGACACAGCGCTGTACATTATAACAATACAGATTATACAGTTGTATGTATATGTTTATTATATAGCGCCACTTGGGGACACAGCACTGTACATTATAACAATAGATTATACAGTATGTATGTATATGTTTATTTATATAGCCACTTGGGTACACAGCGCTGTACATTATAACAATACAGATTATACGTTGTATGTATATGTTTATATATAGCGCCACTTGGGGACCAGCGCTGTACATTATAACAATACAGATTATACAGTATGATGTATATGTTTATTATATGCGCCACTTGGGGATACAGCGCTGTACACTTATAACAATACAGATTACAGATGTATGTATATGTTTATTTATAGCGCCACTTGGGTACAACGCTGTACATTATAACAATCAGATTATACAGTATGTATGTATATGTTTTATTATATAGCCCACTTGGGGACCACGCTGTACATTATAACAATACAGATTATACAGTATGTATGTATATGTTATTTATATAGCGCCACTTGGGACACGCGCTGTACATAAACAATACAGATTATACAGTATGTATGTTATATGTTTATTATATAGCGCCACTTGGGTACACAGCGCTGTACATATATAACAATACAGATTATACAGTATGTATGATATGTTTATTTATATAGCGCCACTGGGGACACAGCGCTGTACATTATAACAATACAGATTATACAGTAGGTATGTATATTTTATTTATATAGCGCACTTGGGGACGCGCCGTGTACATTATAACAATACAGATTATACAGTATGTATGTATATGTTTATTTATATAGCGCCACTTGGGGACACAGCGCTGTACATTATAACAATACAGATTATACAGTATGTATGTATATGTTATTAATACGTGCCACTGGGGACACAGGCTGTACATTATAACAATACAGATTATACAGTATGTATGTATATGTTATTTATATAGGCCACTTGGGTAACACAGCGCTGTACTTATAACAATACAGATTATACAGTATGTATGTAATTTATTTTTAAGCGCCATGGGACACAGCGCGTGTACAATAACAATACAGATTATACAGTATGTATGTATATGTTTATTTATATAGCTCATTGGGGACACAGCGCTGTACATTAATAACATACAGATTATACAGTATGTATGTATATGTTTATTTATATAGGCCACTTGGGTACCAGCGCTGTACATTATCACAATACAGATTATAAGTATGTATGTATATGTTTATTTATATAGCGCCCACTTGGGTACACAGCGCTGTACATTATAACAATACAGATTATACAGTAGTATGTTATGTTTATTTTTTTTATATAGCGCCACTTGGTACACAGCGATGTACATTATAACAATACAGATTTACAGTATGTATGTATATGTTTATTTATATAGCGCCACTGGGTACACAGCGTGTACATTATAACAATACAGATTATCAGTATGTATGTATTGTTTATTTATATAGCGCCATTGGTACACAGCAGCTGACATTATAACAATACAGATTATACAGTATGTATGTATATGTTTATTTATATAGCGCCACTTGGGTACACAGCGCTGTACATTATAACATACAGATTATACAGTATGTATGTATATGTTATGTATATATACGCCATTGGGTACACAGCGCTGTACACCTGTCATTATACAATACAGATTATACAGTATGTATGTATATGTTTATTTATATAGCGCCACTGGGTACACAGCGCTGTACATTATAACAATACAGATTATAACGTATGTATGTATATGTTATTTTATATAGCGCACTTGGGTACACAGCGCTTGTACATATATAACAATACAGATTATACAGTAGTGTATGTATATGTTATATTATTATAGCGCCACTTGGGTACACAGCAGCGTGTACATTTAAACAATACAGATTATACAGTATGTAGTATATGTTTATTATTAAGGCCACTTGGGTACACAGCGTGTACATTATAACAATACAGATTAAACAGTATGTATGTATATGGTTATTTATATAGCGCCACTTGGGTACACAGCGCTGTACATTATAAACCATACATTATACAGTATGTAGTGTATGTTTATTTATATAGCGCACTTGGGTACACGCGCCGTACATTATACAATACAGATTTACAGTATGTATGTATATGTTTATTTATATAGCGCCACTTGGGTACACCAGCTGTACTTAACAATACAGATTATACAGTATGTATGTATATGTTTATTATATAACGCACTTGGGTACACCCCAAAGCGCTGTACACGCTGTTACATTATAACAATACAGATTAACAGATGTATGTTATGTTTATTATAAGCGCCACTTGGGTACACAGCGCTTGTACATATAACAATACAGATATACAGTATGTATGTATAGTTTATTATATAGCGCACTTGGGTACACAGCGCTGTACATTATAACATACAGATTATACAGTATGTAGTATATGTTTATGTATATAGCGCCACTTGGGTACACGCGTGACATTCATTATAAACAATACAGATTATACAGTATGTATGTATATGTTTTATATTATAGCGCCACGTGGGTACACAAGCGAGTGTACATTATATCTACAATACAGATATACAGTATGTATGTATATGTTTATTTTATAGCGCCACTTTGGTACACAGCGCTGTACATTATAACAATACAGATTATACAGTATGTATGGTATGTTTATTTATATGGCCACTTGGGGACACAGCGCCGTACATTATAACAATACAGAGTTTTACAGTATGTATGTGTATGGTTTTATATAGCGCCACTTGGGTACACAGCGCCGTACATTATAACAAACAGATTATACATATGTATGTATATGTTTATTTATATAGCGCCACTTGGGTACACGCCGCTGTACATTATAACAATACAGATTATACAGTATGTATGTATATGTTATTTATATAGAGCCACTGGGTACACAGCGCCGACATTATACAATACAGATTATACAGTATGTAGTATATGTTTATTTTATATCGCCCACTGGGGACACGCTGTACATTATACAATACAGATTATCCAGTATGTATGTTATGTTTATTTATATAGCGCCACTTGGGACACAGCGCTGTACTTATAACAATACAGATTATACAGTATGTATGTATATGTTTATTTATATAGCCACTGGGACACAGCGTGTACATTATAACAATACAGATTATACATGTGTATGTATATGTTTATTTAATAGCCCACTTGGGGACCACAGCGCTGATACATTATAACAATACAGATTATACAGTATGTATGGATATGTTTATTTATATAGGCCACTTGGTACACAGCGCTGTACATATAACAATACGATTATACAGTAGTAGGATATGTTATTTATATAGAGCCACTGGGGACACAGCGATGGACCTATATGTACATTATAACAATACAGATTATACAGTATGTATGTATATGTTTATTTATATAGCGCCACTAGGGTACACAGCGCTGTACATTATAACAATACAGATTACATCTTTGCACAGAGCCGTCTCCGTGATGACTGGTGGTATTGAATTAGTTTGTATCTTTTTGTTGGTTATTCTTTTTTGTGTGTATCAGCAATTTATATTGACCAGTATATTGTCTTCTCGTGTTAATAACTTTTTTAAACAAGTAAATACATTTTCCATAATTCATAACAGAAAATATGTGACTTCTCGGTAGACATGGCCAGACCCACTGGAATTGTTTCCTTCTGTGCATTTTCAAAAGCCTACTTCCACTAACACAGGACTGTAGCTGTGTAAAACAAGAATTTTGTGTAGCACGCATGTTTCAATGTTAAATAAAATTCTTGTTTCATACAGCTACACCCCTGTGTTATTGCTACTACACTTTAGTACTTGCTTTTGGACTTGGTTATCCAGCATGGGGGATACTGGAAAAGTGTAAGGCACTGGATTCATCGCTCTTTTTACCTGGATACCCCTATCTGATTATAAACCTACTTTCACTAAAAAGGCCTACAGTCATGGTACTACGCAAGTATACAATGCACTAATATAATCTCTACAAGTCAGACATCTCTCTTAGTCTAGAGCAGTTCATAGTCTTGCACAGGCCAGTGTGACTTCCTCTCACAACCAAATAAATTTCCTTTAGGACAATGTTTTCTTTGATCATCTGAACATTTTGTCTCAGGTATTTATTGACTTCATCAATCATTTGGCTTCCTATTGCACTTCAAGAACCAAAATTACTCATCACGGTTGATAGCCAGATGTCTTGGACACTCAAATGCTCAAACGTTTGCCACTTCTGTCTGTTGCTGCATTGCCTGTAAATTTGATTTGTTCGTTGTGTTCGTTGGGTTTTTCTTGCTCTATGGTAAATTTATTTTTTCAACCTTTTATAGAAAAGTTTCCCCCCCCCCTCCTTTGCTTTATAGTTTGATAAATGTATCCCTCTATATAATCAAAACCAGGGACAAAACAGAAGGAAATAATTTGAGGTCAATCATTTTGGTAGAATTTCCAATTCTATGGAACTGATGTTGGATCTAGAGAAGCTTTGTGGCCAGAATACCCGAAGAGCATTCATTACTGTACATCACCGAATGACTGCCTAATTACCTTATTCTGCTTCATGATTCTTACTGTAACAATAGGAATTTGTGCCTTCTGTCTAATTTGTATTGTATATTCTAAATGGTGCTTTTTTGAAAGTGTCATTTAATGTTATTTCTATCCATTTATTGTTAAGCGTTTTAGCCTTTTGTTGAATCTTTTCATGTCCACACTGTAGTCTATCCAATGGAAAAGCTTAGCAATGTGATGTTCCTCTATACTAACTGTTACCCTTTCATCAGATGGGCTAAACAATTTCTCTATTTTATGTCTTCTTTCATTTCCCAACATCACTCCTATCTCAGCGTTACACATCCAACTATAAATAAAGTTTAGCGTATTCAAAGTTGGTATTTTTTACCTTGAGCAATTCCAACTGGTTTATTAGAATATTATGTACAGGGACCAAAAACCCAATCCAATCATTTTGCATATATGTGAAACCCATAAATCTCCATATTTCATGACCTATAAATATCTATGCAGCACTGACCAATACATAAGTAATTATCTCAACCTCTGGTTATTTATTATTAATTGACTTGTGTACCCCATGTATCATGATCGGTACCAGTTGATAATTACACATGAAGGCCCATCAACACCCATGTCAACTCAAGACTAGAGATGGGATCCAGGTCAATCTCGGACCCAGATTCGACCCAGAACCCCTTGGTTTCCGAAATCCGAAAGTTCTGTCCGAAATGGATCATTCGGATTTCGGAACTTCAGAGACTATTTTCAAGGATTATTAAACTTTCAAGGCTATTTTCGGAAACGTTTGATAATTATCGAAAATGGGCTCCGAGTTCCCGAAAGTATGTTCCGTTTTTGGATTTTCCTGAGATCCGTAAATCCGAAAACAGAACGAAACTTGACAGTTTCGGCCATCTCTACTCATCAATGCTTATATATCACCAACCAAAAGGTATTTATATTTTGCATGCTAAAAAGATTCCACGAATCTAAATAAAAACGTTAAATTTCCTGGGAATAAATTCTGGTGACAAGGCCCATGCTGGCTAAAAAAAAAATCACATGAGAAGAAACCTCTTTCCACACACATAGGAAAGTAAACTTCGTAGGTTGAACAATTAAATTGCCTTATTTCATATCATATAATGGGATTGTTTTTCCCCAGAACCTGGCTAGATGGTGTTATTATTATTTCTGCTGTACGAAACTTAGTTACAGATTCTTTCAGGAAAAAATGATAAATGTTTGAAGACCCTTTTTCTTCTTACCGCTTTACACAGGGGAAATGTAGGGTACGTTGTATTGTTTCTATGAGAAAAAGCAAAACTCTCTAAACATGGACACCATTCCAATGTTAGTTTTATAACAGAAGGACCATCTCTAATTAGATAAATACATAAGATGTGAATGGATCTGGCAGCCAATGTGGGACATTAAACATTTCCTTAATTCTTTCCTTTGGTTTTCATTTTAGGGAGCATCGGAATCTTAATCCACCTGAGGTCCGGAACGCGCAGCTTCAGTACGCTGGATGGGGCCCTAAAGGCCAACAACTGGTAAAAAACTACATTTCCTTTGGATTAAAGGACATGTCCACCCTTAAAACAAAAAAAAAATGTGACTTGTCAGTTATCTGTCTGCAACCCAAACTGCTATTTTTATCAGTTTATTACATTAGTTTGTAAACAAATATTTATTAAGAATTTCTATTCCATTCTGGCAAAGGTATCTGCTCAATGAGCTTTTTATTAGCTGAAGCATGTGCAAAGGGGGAAGCAGGTAAAACTGCTATAATTTGCTGGGATTTCAGCAGTCACAGCCTTGATTGACTGCATGGTGGAAGAAGCTAGCTTACTCTGCCAGAATGAAGGGAATAATTATCCTACAATTTTTAATTACAAATGCATGTAAGTCTGGTAAATATAATGTTTACGGTTGAATGCAAGTAATTGACAAGTAATCAGTTTTTTTTGTTTTAAGGATGGGCATGCCCTTTAATGTGTGTTACTATATGATGTCAAAGAATAAATCAGCACCCTGTATTACTGATGTCATGTTAATAAACCTTTATCTGTTCAAATAAGAGCCTTCTGAAGGAATTGGGGTGCTGATGTCACCCAACTCAGATGGGTCTTACCTGTCTTCTGATTGGCAGGTAGCAGCGGAAGCTGGAACTAAGTGTACAAATCACCCTACCACAAGGTGAACTGGACCAGATATCATCTTAAAGCTACTTAGCTCTGTTAGTTTAGTTTGATCTTTGGAAAGAAGCTTACTATGCTTCCCACTCATGAAAGCCTTGTGGGATAGGTAAGATTAATTCCCACTGTTACCAATCAATAGAAAGGATGGTCTCTCCATCACAATCATCCCCTTCCCCATCCAGTATTCCATGTGATCTTATAACAGAGGATGACGATCTGTACGCTAATGATGTTGATCTAAAGAAGGCGCTGAGCTTAGTGAGTGAACACGATGTCATTTAATTAAAATAGATAAAGTTCTGCCTTTTAACCTTTAGAAAAACATAAATGATACAATAACAAGAATCATTTTATGTTAATGTAACATAGGAGTCAATCGTAATACAACATTCATGTCTCATGGTATGTATGTATGTATGTATGTATGTAAAAATGAACCTATCTAGCCCCTCTTGGGGACCCAGCACTATATAATATTACAATAAATAAAAAAAATAAATAAATACATAGCTTAATATCATGAAAGTGTTTGAAATCATAAGATAGGAAAGAGGTCCCTGCCCCGGGAAGCTTACACTGTAGGTGGGTGGGTAACATACAGATACTTACAGATACAGATACAAAGCATTGCAGTGAGATTCTTTATATGTCAAGGAACATATATAGGGGTTGGTACCAAGAGCCGATATCGCTCTCTATTGCCCCCTTCAGGCAATGCATCGATCCAATATCATGGGGGGCCTGCAACTGGAGGGACCATGGGGTCCATGAGTGGGAGGGACCAGGGGGGCTGCAAAGGGGAGGAGACACAGGGCAGATTGACTGACAGGTTTCAGAGCAGGAAGCCGGAAGTGCAGGGGACCTGGTGATGCTGCTGCCATATCACACACAAAAAATGTAAATATCTTCAAAACTATGCAAAATAAACAATGGAGATAAATTGCAAAAACTCTCAGGGGAGCAATTCCTATCAATTTACCTCAAGTCATTTTTGGACCACAGTTCCCCTTTAACACCAGCCTGAAGATGGCATTAGGTTCTTAAAGAGCCGATATCGGCTTGGTAATTGGTTAACGCAGCTTTAATACACAAATAGCCAATAGGGGGCTCTCGGTATTTAGCCCCGATACTGTTTCTTCAAAGGCCTCTTGCCCAAAATGCGGCGTACGCAACATGCCACAATAAACATCATTCAGCTATAAGTGAGTGCGTGCCTTTCTTTCCATTTCTCTACAAATACTTCTCTCTGATGTCATCAACATGGCAGAGGCCAAGGTAAGCATTACAATGTAATAAAAAATAAAATCTATGCTTTCATTCTCCTTTATTGGTACAGTAAAGAATTTATAAAGGTCACCCCATTACAGCGCTAGTTAAGATAAATAGTTAATATTCTAAAGAGGGTGCACTTACTGAAAGTCCTTTATTTCTAACGATCCTTCTGCTTTAATAAATCGAGCATGGTTTTTCTCCCAGGTGTCGCCTGATGGTATTAGCAGCTTTGATAAATCTTCCTCTTTTCTTCTTCTTTATCCGAGAACTGCCTTCCCACTTCTCTTGATAAACGCCAAGCGTAGCAATGCTAGACAGGATCGTGTAGGCGACCAGGAAAGCATCAATCCAATTTTTTCTCATTCTCAGATTAAGGAAAGCATGGAGACGACACTACAGAGTAAAACATATATAAAGTGCAGCACTTAAAATAATCAATTTCCTTTATATGGTACAACGTAGGGGCTATTGCTCAAGTCAAGAAGTGGTAGCCAAGCATTCTATGTAGATCTTAATGCCCTACAATAGAATAACAATGAGCTTAGAATGAAACAAAGGAAATAGAAGTTCATTATCTTGTTAATCCAGGAATGTGCATTTGGGTTTTTCCAAGTAGCTCAAGCGAAGCTAAATCGCCTCTCAGCTCAATAATCAAATTTCTTCAATTAGATGTGTTTAGGAAAGAGAGCACAAAACAGAACATAGAGATCCAGGCTAATAATTCATTAAAGATAGTGGGAGCAACGTACAGAGAGTCAGTATCACTAATTATTATCTTGAAGTCACACTAACCGATGAACCGAGGGTTAGCGTGAATTTAAGAATATACTTGTGGCGGTTGCAGCAGTGTGTGAAGGGCAACTAATGTACCAAGGCAATTGCTGTCATAAAGGTCACACAATGTGCTAAGGTGCGCAATTGCTTAAAGGGAATGTCCAGCCTAGAAATAAGTTGCTTTTAAAATGATTATTACCCCCCCAAAACCTCACTTTCGCAAGGTTTGCATAGTTCAAAGATCCCCCAGAACTTATATACTCGAGTATAAACCGTCCCGAGTATAAACCGAGGTACCTAGTTTTACCTAAAAAGGAGGGAAAAGAGATTGACTCGAGTATAAACCGAGGGTGTAACCCCTACTAGTATTTGCCACTTAAGATGTTTGGAAACTACAACTCCCAGCATGCTTTAATTGCTGGGAGTTGTAGTTTTCAAACATCTGCAGAAGCCAATACTTGCAAATAGGGGTAAATCCTCCTTTATTTGTGCATACAGTATGCACAAATAAAGAAGGTTTTACTCTTATTTGTAAATATTGTGTGCCCTGGTGTCCCTGTTGTATTCTCCTACCTTGTCCGGCGGCCGCGCGATCCACATCCTCAGTGCGCTTCAGGATGATGTCACAACTCGGCGCCGCAAAGTGAGAGGCGGCGGGTAGTGACTTCATCCGGAAGTTCACTGAGGATGTGGACCGCGCGTCTGCCGGACAAGGTAGGAGAAAGATTGACTCGAGTATAAACCGAGATAAGATTTTCAGGTATTTTTTAAAACCTGAAAACCTCGGTTTATACTCGAGTATATATGGTACTTACTCAAAGCCTCTACTCCGCAGCTGGTGCTGACAGCCACTCCACTTCCTGTTTGCCGCTGTCAGTTAAGGCGCGGCGTGATGTCACGCCTAATCACCTGACAGCCGCAACCAGAAAGTGAAGCGGCTGTCTGTGCAGAAGTCCTCTGCTCCTGTTTTTGCTCGCAACAAGCTCGAAACAGTAGCAGGGGGCAGCACCTAGACGACAAGGGTCCGGGTCAGGTAAGTAAGTTCTGGGGGATCTTTAAACTATACGAGCCTTGCAAAAGTGAGGTTTGGGGGGTAATAAGCATTTTAAAAGCAAATTATTTTTAGGCTGGACTTGCCCTTTAAAGTTCATGTCCGCTTGTCAGTTATCTGCCCGTAACCTCAGCTGCTACTTTAATGAAAAGTTCAATTTCTTTTTGCAAAGGTATCTGCCTCCTCTCTCTGCTCAATGAGCTTTTAATAAATGTGAGCATGTGCAGAGGTGGCAGCAGGTGAAACAGCAGTCAATCATTGGTTGTGATGTCAGTTGTCACAGCCTTGATTGACTGCGTAGAGGGAGGGGCCAGCTTACTATCCCAGAATGGGGACAATAATTATCCTTAAAGGGGATCTCCACTGGTAAAATAATATTTTGGTATTCAGATTTATTGAAGAACAGGAGATAAAGGAGCTGTGTCTTACCTCCCGTCCTTCAATAAAACCTGCAGGAGCCAGGAACGAAGTTACTGAGCTTACCCGATCTCTCGCTCCTCTGGACTTTGTGTTCTATGCGCATACACATCGCACATGCACATCGCACATAGAGTACTAAGTCCGTCGAGACCCGTCAGAGGGCGCGGGGGAGGATTGAGAGATCGGGTAAGTTCCTTATCTTCTTTCCTGTCTCCTGAACATTTTATTAAAGAACAGGAAGTAAGACACCAGGAAGTAAGACACCAGGAGGTAAGACACCAGGAGGTAAGACACCAGGAGGTAAGACACCAGGAGGTAAGACACAGCTCCTTTACCTCCCATTCTTTAATAAAATGATTTTACCAGTGGAGATTCCCTTAAAATATCTGGTTAGTAATGCAGGTAATAAAGTGCAAATCCTATCAGTTGGGGTTGGTGGTAGGTAACTGACAATTTGCCAGCTATTTGTTTTAAGGGTGAACATGCCCTTTAATTTACTGTAGTCACGGAAACCGGGTGTCCCGGGGGCTTTATTTATAGCGGTTCCAGCAGTTCGCAATGACAAATATGTGGTATTCAGTGTACAAAGAGGCACACTCATCTTGGTACAATGCAGGGCCGGGGTAACAGAGAGCGATATATCCTTCCCCCCTCTATTGCCTCCGTTATTCTCTTTAGCTTTATTCCCTGTCCCTATTCTACGCTATGTATGTTCAGGACGGTAAAGGGTTAATTCATCAGCAGAACATAATCAGGTGGAATTTGTACCTCATAGCAAGGCTGGCGTTCCACTGATTGACTTTCCATGATCAGACACTTAGGTCTATTTTATGGGATTCAGTCATTTGCCTTTAACTGTAGAGACTAATCGCCAGCGAATGAGAATCACCTCTCTCAACGGCCCTGTTTACCCTGACGGTGATTACTCTGCTACGGTACAAATCAATCTGCGGGGGTGGCAGGAGATTGTGATTATTGAGATTGTGTTAATGGCAACGACTTAACTACCGATTAGAAAACAAAGATTCTCCTTCGTTTATTGGTGAAAGACAAAACCACAGAAACAAAGTTTGTTCCACAAAGTGCAATTTGTTGTGTAGATATTTGGTTTCCATTCAAACGCTTTACCTCCATTGGTCTATATGGGTGTATGATACCCAGGGGTGCTAAACGTCCTTTATAATGATATTCAGACAGGCACCAGGTTGAACTAATGGTACAATGATCGCGTAAGTTCATCACCTTCTCTCCTGGCTCCTGAATGGTTTATTGAAGAACAGGAGGTAAGACACAGGTCCCTTACCTCCCGTTCTTTAATAAAACTAATGGCCCAACTTTATTTTTTGAGTGGAGATACCCTTTAAAGTTTTTTCGTTTGAACATTTTAATCTTGGCACATCCCCAGAGCCCCGCCAGACACCCCCTGTAGGAAATAAACTATCCTAGGGATACATAACATGGAAACTTTTCTCTCTCTCTCTCTCTCTTTTTTTTTTTCTTTATTGCTCTTGGACAAGACACATTCATAAAAAATATCTGACGGGTTTAATGCAGTAAAAGGCAGCTCCCCCCGGGCTATAACCTTTAAATGGATCTCGAGCCGGTCAGCACAAAATGAGCTCTGCTAAATGTGCTTCCTGTGAAACAAATGAGGCCCCTCGCTAGGGAGGAGATCTGCAGCTTGCTGCTGCACAAATCATTAGGCCAAGCCGCGGAGATAGAAACGCGATTGCGTCGATGAATTAATAAAAAAAACTTTCCTCCATAAAGCAGAAATGATAATCGACTTGTCTTCCTAAAACATCCAAATTATTTATCAGACCAATTGGGGATAATGTAGTTGAAGCCCTGTAGCAATTCTGCCGTAATAGAGGCGACAGCGCCAAAATGTAGCCATCTGTTTATGGAAGCAAAAAGGAAAAAAATAATGCTGTAGTGCAGGTTGCAGCGTAATGTGTCCGTACTGAAAGCTCTTTATATTAAATCACCAAGCACTTTATGTGATGGTGCAGATGGTTAGTGAAGAAATCTGTCATTAAAGGTAGGGCGATACAAGTTTATATCTGTAACAACCCCCCCCCCCCATTTAAAGGGCATGTCCACCCCCAAAACTAACATTTAACCCACTACTGGCCCCACTGTGTAGTTTAAAAAAATCCTTACCTTACATCTCTGTTCCTTATGGTTCCCCGCAGTGCTTGTCCAAAGTCCAGGAAAGTGAAAAGTAGAAGCTGTCAGTGATTTATCTGGTGCCTGCTATTTCCTCAACCTCAACAAGGCAGTGGCATGCGCAGGGGAGCCCTCCGACCCCCCCCCCCCCCCCCCCCCACCATCCGTATCCATCCTCTGCAGCCGTGGCACCTAGTGTGTATCCCTTTTAGGATAAGGTAGGTACCCCCTGCCCACCCCCACCTGCTGAAATATTTCTTTATAAAAATAATGCTTAGATTGTTACTTACAGACCCTTCTCTCCCATGGCATCTTCAATGACGTCAGCCATGTCTGTGATTGGCCGAGTCTTAGCCAATCACAAATGCAACTAGTAAGTTAGTGTATCTGACTCAGGGACCTGGGAAACGGTCTGGGGAACACGTACATGTAACTAAAACATAGAACTTTCTTCACGCGCAAGGTATTTTCGAGTTTCCGCATCTTCGATCATTTTAAAATATTCTAAATCGAGGGCTTGCGTGTCCACTATTTCTCCTATATTCGAAATCAAGGTTTCACTTATTCAGAATTGGGGGTTCAGGGATTTGATATTTCTCTGTATTTCCCATCATTTTAGAATATTTAATTATTCTAGAATATTCGCATTTGAAAATGAGACGATTATTGAAAACCTGGGGAAAGTTCTGTGATCTTTAAAGCCGAGATCACCTTTGGAACCGTCAGTTCTGAGTGGGACTTTATCCCTACTAAAGCCACTAATCCCCCCCCTCTCCCCACTTCATGCCCTGCCCTCCTTAATGCTACAATGGGTCATGAATTAATGTAATGTTTCACATTGTTATATGTACAAGTGGAATGATGAGTTAAAGGGAAAGTCTATCCCTTAAAAGAAATAAATATTTATAAATAAATCACACCCCCAAACCCTAAATCAGCAATAGTTAGAAATCTGATGGAAATAAAACTAACCTGAAATCCTGCACAATGTCCTGTTGCCACTTCTTTCTGATTCATGGTTCTTCCAGTTAGTAACTGTCAGTCATGGATGGAACAGTTGACATTACAGCCAATGACTGAAAACGAATCCCCTAGCTGCCTCATCTGAACACGTTCAAGCTCATAAACAGCTCACTAAATTGCTGATGGGGAAGTGAAAAGATATAGCCATCAACACACATTACCCCTTAGTTTTCACAAGGCTGTAAGGAGCAGAGTCAGCATAAGAAAATGATTCCAGAGGACAAAGTAGGATATATCAACATATTTAAAAGGGGCAGTCTTTTTAAATTATGTTTTTATGGGGGGAAAGGTTGTCCTTTAACGTTTCATTCTTAATGTTTTAATCTTTTTCTTAGTATTCAAACAATAGTGAATCCAAATAATTATCTACTTGGAAGAGTCCTCCAGGTACTTACCCCTGGGTACACAGCATGGCACAAGAATCTGGAGGACTCTTCCATTTTTTATATTTGCAATCTTTGTATTAGTTACATATAGAGATGGGATCCAGGTTCGACACGGAACCCCTCGGTTCCGAAATGCGAAAGATCCGTACTAATCCGGACGGATCCTCCAGATTTCAGGACTTCGGAAGATATTTTCGGGGCTACTTTCAATAATATTCTAAAATAGCCTTGAACGTTCGAAAATTAGCGCAAATGCGATCAGAGACCATTTTTGAGTTTTTCGAAAATCGAACGTTCGAGGCTATTTTCGGAATTCGTATTCGTTCGTGAAGATTCCATAACATATCCGACTCTCATCCTGCTATGTTTTGATTTTCCTTGTGATTATTATATCTATAGATAAGATATTTTTTTTCTTTCTAAATCATGGACATCTGCCTTCGAAATCATATGCACAGCACAGCGGATAGAGGTCACGATGAGAATCTTGGCTGAATGACAATTTCGCTGCCAGTTATTATATTTAATTTAGAAGGATCGTTAATCTTCAAAGTAATTTTGTAAATAAAATGCCATCGTTTGCACTGTATCGGTCATGTGGCCAAGACTGTCAAGGTGTTAGCTGAGCAATTCGCCGCCCTTTGCTGGCTGGGTGCCAGAGGATGTGGCTGAAATTCATAATAGATTATTATAAAATGCAATAAAATCTGAAGCCTGCAATTTCACAAATCCCGTTTTTAAATGCTAATCTATAGCTTATGTAATTGTGGTACTACTGGGCTCTCCTTAAAGGGCATGCCCACCCATAAAACAAAAAACAGGTGACTTGTCAGTTATCTGCCCACAAAGCCAACTGCTATTTTTACCAGTTTATTACATGTATTTGTAACCAGATATTAAATAATAAGTTCAGTTCTTTTCTGTTAAGTGTATCTGCCTCCTCCTGTCTGCTCAATGAGCTTTTTATTTGGTTGGGCATGTGCAGAGGAGGTATGAAAGGCCAACGCAGAAAAATGACCTAAGTTATCCATTGGTATTTATGGGTGGTTCTTAGTAAACCTGAATGTGCCAGTTGACCAATTGTATTGCAGATCATCCATCCATCTGCACAAAGACTGATGGGTCATAACTTCATTAACTTTGGCCATGTTGTCATACTGTGGGCCACATTCTTTCTGCGTCCATTCCTTATCGGTTTCATGTCATTTTGTTAACCTTTGGCCCCAGATTTTCTAGTATACATCCAATCTCATTGCAGTTCATTGAATAATGAAGAAATCAATGTTGGCTCATAGCTCAGTGAATAAAACGTGGGTTATCAGGAAACAAAAATAACATATACTGAATGGATGGGTTAAAGGTTGCACGGTTTGCTGTTATTTTCTTTGCAGCTATGATCTGGGTTTTAGGCTTTGTCTTAATGTATTTGAATTCACATAAAAAAAAACAAGCCCCTATAAATAACTCTTGTGCATCACAAGCTCTAATCTACAGTATGTACCCTCCTCCTAATTAACATTTACCTAAGTGTATATGATGTGTTCCATAGAATTCTGCAAACCAATAGACCAGTTCCTTTTTTTAAGATTAAAGGGCATGTCCACCCCCAGAACTACAATTTAACTCACTACTGGCCCCACTATGTAGTGTAATAAAATCCTTTCCTTACATCCCAGCTACAATTGGTTCTCCAGTAATCCCCCCTAAATCCCCAAAAAACTGCCCACCTGGAGCTCTGCAGAGTCTCCTGTCTCTCCTCTAGGAGAATTTTGTCATGCTCAGTACAGACCTCCCCCCCCCTCCCCCCCGTTTCTTTCTCCCCCCCCCCCCCCCCCAGCACAAACCCCTTTTTCTGTAGTGTAGGGCTCCCTCCCCCAACCCCAAACACCATAGTAGTTTGACACAAAACACCCCCGATCTGTACTTACATCACCTCTTTCCCCTGTCGATCTGCACAGCCGGAAGACGCGTCCGTGATTGGCTACCTCTCAGCCAATCCTGGACGTGGCTGCCCGTCCGGCCCCCTGCTTGCAGTTTCATGCAAGCAGAGGGCCGTGACACATCGACGAGGGAAAGAGGTGATGTAAGTACAGATCGGGGGTGTTTTGTGTCAAA